>CM059329.1:5240938-5475938 GCA_030340685.1 Protosalanx chinensis
TTCTTTAAGGCACGACTGTGACTTTTTCTTTGTGCCTCTGTTCTTTCTTTTCGGTCACTAATCACTCCCACCACTAGAGGACCTCACATCTCCGCTCAGCATAGCAACTGTAGCCAGGAAGGGAATAAATCTGGTTCTATTTTCATTCTGTCACGTCTTTGGGATTCTAGTAATCAATTTATAGAATAATATTTGAGCACATAAGCTGCATTTAAATTTGTTATAGTTTGTGAGGGTGTCGTTGGGCTATTTTACCTTTTGTGTGTGACGGTTTTAAGTCATTTCTGACGTCAGACAGCCCTACACTTTGACACACTTACTGAGAAGGCTCCTCTGACACGCACTGGGTCCAATGACGAGTCCACATAACTTCACCAAAGGACTTTTATTTAAGAAATATGTGCAGGAAAACCATGAAGCTTTGTGGTCGAAACTGAATTAAACTCAAATAACTAATAAAAAAGGTTGACTAGCTACAAACAGATTAAGCCTGTGTAATTAATTCTTACATCATGTACTTCACGTTAGCCATAAGTAGTGAAAGCACATTATCAAAGTTTTTTCAATATACAGCTATGATAGTTATTATTGTTATGACAATAATGTAGCCGGAAAATGAAATATTAAAACCCACAGTAGACCTCCACTGTTAGATCTCTTTCTCACAGACCCAGTTACTCATTTTATCACATAGCCAGTCATTCCAGGTCAGAGGAGGAGTAACATAAGCAGGCATGTAGATTAACTCAACACAGTCCTCATCATCAGCTGGTCTGTCAGGGTACAGGTAATTATCAGGATTTGGGTAGTGCCAGTACCTACAGGGTTAAATTAGAACACACACACACACACACACAACCAGATAGTCACACACTGAGGTCCACATATAATATAGTAGGACAGAAAACATTATGAATCAGAAGGTGTATTAGTACTTTATATTTATGATATAGCTTAATGTTGATGCTAATGTGATTAGTTGAGGAATGTAATTGGGCGATTAGGCTGCTGATTCTAATGCACCATGGTCAAGCAAGGCAAACATATTAAAATATATTACAAGACAGGAAACTCAAACTACTCAAAAGATTCATTTTCTCTTATGCTTTGGTCAGAGGCAGTTAATCCCAAATGTGTTCATATAAAATACAATTCCAGGTTCTGTGCAGGCCAGTCAAGGTTGATAGTGAGTTCTGTAGGAGACGCTCTTATCCAGAGCGACTTACAGCAAGTACAGGGACATTCCCCCTGAGGCAAGTAGGGTGAAGTGTCTTTCCCAAGGACACAACATAACTTTTGCACTGCCAGGGTTCGAACCGGGTACCTTCTGATTACTAACCTGATTCCTTAACTGCTCAGCCACATGATGAATGAAAGCACATTCTCATAGACACACTGCAAAAAGTCTTCCCACAGGAGTGGCAGCTGTTGCAGTCTCAAAGGGGAACTCCATATTATTATTGGTTTGGGTTGTTCATATACTTTGGGCAAAACGCTTTAAGGCGTTGGGCTAGTGATCGGAAGGTTGTGAGTTTGATTCCAGGTTGTGGCTACATGCCGTTGTTTCCTTAGGCAAGGTACTTCACCCTACTTGCCTCAGGCAGAATGTCCCTGTACTTGCTGTAAGTCTTTGGATAAAAGTGCCTGCTAAATGAATACATGTAAATGTAATGTTGATTGTGATTGGTTGGGTCTGTCTGAGGTGATGATGATAAGGGATCAGATAGATGCAGTCAAATAACATTTGAATATCTGAAAGTATTTCAATAGATTTATGAATCCACAAACCATAGAAAGAATACTTGTCTTACTTGGGTGTGGCCAGTGGAGTTCCGTCCACCCAGATAAAGGTTCCTTCTTTTCCTGCGTCAGTCAGACCGATCCACACTCTCATTTCTCTGTTTATCTGTCTCTCTCTTGTGAGGTTATTGAGGAATTCCTGTCATGGAGGAAGAATAAGGAGCCGTTTAATTACCTTGATCTTGACTTAATCCTGTATATTTCAGTTTTTCTCAGTCTTCCTTAATGTCCCTCTCCTCCCCTCTCTCCCCCTCTCTCTTTCTGTCTCTCTCTTTGTCTCCCCCTTTCTCTCTCACTCTCTCCCTCCCCCCTCTACCCCTCTTCCTCTTTCTCTCTCTCCCCCCCCTTCCCTCTTTCTCTCTCCCCCCCCCTTCTCACCTGTTCTTCTGGACTGTTTATGATCACCAGGTCTGCGTCTCTGTTGCTACAGTCCTGTTTGCTATCAGTCCAGCTTTTTTTCACTGCAGTAGAAATGTAGTAACAGCTGCAGCCAAACTTCAGCCAGCCAAATGGACAGGAAGTGATGACTGAAAAGACAAAAGTTAGAGAACATATTTAGATAATACTAGTTCATTTTTGACATTTAGTCTAAAAAGACACAAATCAAATGTAACATAGAAACAGCTGCAGCCAAACCACCTCCTTCTTGACACTTAAAGATTTTGTCAATGTGTATTTCCAGTAACAGCTACAACTAAACAGCAGCCAGCAATCAGGACAGTAAGTAAACTCTGTAAACACAACAGTTAGATGTAGTTTCTTCTTGACTCATTTTCATTCAATATGAACAACTGAAAAATAGGGTAAAAGGCTTTTAAATTGTCTACCATTGGGATTTGTATTCCTGCCTGTCCTCAGCCTATCTGTTCTTTAGCACTCATTGTGTTACACAGTGAATTAAAAAAGGTTACTAACGCACCACACAGCCTCCTCTTAATGTCATCTCTCTCTTTGGTCAGGTTGGTGTAACGAGTGTTCAGCTGGTCTCTCTCTCTGGTCAGGTTAGTGTAACTGGCTTGTAACTGGTCTCTCTCTCTGGTCAGGATGGTGTTACTGGTCTTTAACTGGTCTCTCTCCATGGTCAGGTTGGTGTAACTGTTGTTCAGCTGGTCTCTCTCTCTGGTCAGGTTGGTGTAACTGGTGTTCAGCTGGTCTCTCTCTCTGGTCAGGTTGGTGTAACTGGCCCGTAACTGGTCTCTCTCTTTGGTCAGGTTGGTGTAACTGGTGTTCAGCTGGTCTCTCTCTCTGGTCAGGATGGTGTTACTGGTCTTTAACTGGTCTCTCTCCATGGTCTTTATGGTTTTGTCCTCATTTACTCTGGTGACTATTATGGAATAAAAAATAGAATAGAGAATAATGTATAATTTTACAATAATCTACAGACTATCTACAGATAATGATTAACATTATGTCTAATAGAGCCACAAATTATATTCAGCTATACACATACACACACTCACACAAACACACATGAATATATATATATTATATATATATATATATATATATACACATCAATTACTGTATTTTTAATGAAAGAAACTCACAGATAACTCCCAGTCCTATAATCCCAGCCAGGAGAAAAGCACACAGCAGCCCCAGACACACTGCTCCAGTTCTGGACAAATTCTTGTCTGGACCCCCAGCACCTGGACACAGTGGGTATGGGATTTCAAAGTAGCATGAAGTGACAGAAGTAAGCCAATAGGCTACAGGGCTGTATTAGTATATAGTGGGTCAATGTTAATATATGTATGTAATTTGTGTGTTTAACTTGATAGTTGATCTCCTGCCGGGTTCTCTGGTGTCGGTTTCTTAGCCTCTGAGCAGGGCTCATGAACTTTGAAGGTGTCAGCATTAATGTAGATGTCCATCATTCTCTCCTCCTTCTGCACCCCGTCAGACTTCACCTTCTGGGTCTTGTCTGGTTTGGCGTAGATGTCCTCCATGTTCACCTTCTGGGTCATGTCTACATTATTATAGACCTCATCCGACTTCACCTTCTGGCTCATTTCTACATTATCGTAGACATCATCCGACTTCACCTTCTGGGTCATGTTTGGTTTGGCATAGATGTCATCCAACTTTGTCTCCTGTTTTTCTGCCATTCCTGATAATAATTTAGGTAAATTGTAGTTTAGATTATCATCCACCATGCCAGACAGGCTGGTCCTCTGTGCTGTCAGGCTGGTCCTGTGTGCTGTCAAGCTGGTCCTCTGAAACTATGAGAGAGCTGGACGGAATGTTAGTTTCCTCTCTATTAAACAGGAACATTCAGAAAGAAGAAGTTTATGCCGTGTTTTCATTAATCGTACTCATTATAACATTAGGTGAAGAAAGAGCCAGTGTTAAATCCCTCCCATCACATTTCCAGTCATTAGTAAAATCAAATTTGGGGTACTTCGGTTGGTCATACTGTGCAAGCTGAGGCCTTACTGCTACCTGGGTTTGGATCTGACTTTGCAGCATGTTATCTTGCAGATATGGTGGATCCCAGAGGTGCAAATATAAATAGGAAGTTAATTAAAGTGTTTGCCCAGTAGATAAGACTGTAAGAGTTTGCAGGCCAGCCCTGCATACTGGTATAAGCTTGGTTTATTTTCTGTATTTGTATGTTCACTGTATGTTGGTCTGGATAAAACAAGCAGCAGATACATGAAGAAAAAGAATGAAGGATAGATTGGCCAAACTTGAACCTGTTGAGAATTAATACTTCTCTGCTATGCGTGTTTTTATTTTCTGTGACAATAAACTCAACTCTCCCCTATGTTTTTTTTCCATTAATTTATCAAATTATCTTTCAGGAATGCAGTGCCTCATATTAAATAAAAATAACCCTCTACAGGGAAGTTATGAAAATAGTTCACATACATTTACATAGAGCACAGTTCAATAGGCATATCTATCCATGGAGAGACATACATTTGAAACATTCATTGCAATACCATATACTTACTTCATGGGTAGTACGTGTTAAACTGTAGAAACGCAGAGGCTCTCAAATGCAGAAGCTCTCAAAAGAATGTAGCCACTTTACCCATGGACGCAGACTTAGGAGGGGATGCTAGGTACTAATCCCCACTAATATTTTAGGATAATAAGTGAAGGGAAAATGGTGGAGATGTCCCCACCACAGCTGAGACCAAATCTACAACTTTGACTCTACCTCTAAATTTATGTACATGCATATTTTACCTCTGTGTTTATGTCCATGCACATTGGTTACCTCCTAATCTTCCTCTTTGCAAAAAATACTTCCCTTTGCATACAGAGAGGAAACTTACATTGCTAATCAGTTCCTACTGTCCAGGTTTCTCATATTTCCAGTTTGACAGCACAGGGGATCAGAAAAACAAATCAAATCTAAATATATTTGTATAGCCCTTTTGACAAGCTCACCGAAACCCTCAAGGAAGCCAAACTCCCAGGAAAACTCACTAGGGAGGAAAAAATTGAAGAAAAATCCAAAATTCACACCATATTTGTTTACATTTATTGTTTGTTTGTTTATATATGTCCCTGTATGTATATATTTAGATTAAAAGATTATAGTTTTATTTGAAATGTAATTGAAAAGGTAAAAGCTTTAGTAAAAGTAGAGGTACACCAGACATTATAAGAGTCTTCATTTTTCAAAATGGGATGGATAGTTTGTACTTTGTTCATAGTAGCCTACTCTAATCATAGGGAAGTAGAAATGCTAAAGGTGTTTTAGGTTTATCACAGCAGAGTGTAACTCGTGCAAACAAGGTATAGTAATGTGAAGTAATGTGTGTTTCATATGGTAACAAAGTGTGGTTTTTCAAAAGAAGTGTATAGTTTTTACAAGAGTGTTTAGTTTTGCAAAGGATCTGTAGTGTTTTGCTAGTTGTGGTTGTGCTAATTGTGTGTAGTGTTTTGACAACACGGGCCCTGTTTTGAAAATCGTGCTTAAGCAATAAAAAAAAACTGTAAATCCAATCAGTTGTGATTGAGCTCTGTGGAAATCTGATAATGACCCTGCATTGGAATTAGTTATGGGAAAGCAGGGACACGTCTTAAACATGCAGGACAGCAGGCCTCGGGAACCAGGATTCAACATCCCTGCTCTAGAATATTCTTGCATACTCTACTACTCTCTAATACTGAATTGCCTTAAATTCCTGAATCATTCTAGTGGAGGTTGAGATAACTGTGCTGTGTGTGTGGGGGGATATATTTAAATCTTGTTTTGTAGATCGTGAGAGTGCTCCTCCCTGTGTAAAGCTCCTGTCTGCTGCCATGAAGTCCTCCCTCCTCTGGATGGCGCTGTGTGTTCTCCTCCTAAGCCCCTTCAAGGCCTTCAAACCTCTATCCTCCCTGGACGGTGACTCTGTGACCCACCGCCAGATCACGATTAAGGCCGTCCTGCAGAACACAGCCGAGGCCTGACCTTCAGCTTGACGGTGAGCGGTCCGGTGGAGTGTAGATCATTTAATTTACCAGAACAATGTTGATACTTTCAATTAAGCAATTGACCAATCCTGACAATGTAATAAAATATACCCTCCTGGTCTCCAGATTGATGACAGCCTGACGGTGACTAAGGTTCAGAGGGCGTGTTCCTCCGATGGCACAGCCCTCCTTTCCTTCACCGCGTTCCACACCGCCGTAGCCAACCTTTACTTTAGCAACGTACTTGTGGACTTTATCATGGTGCTGAGTGAGAAGCATCACTTTGATGGCGAGGTAGGTAGGAGAAAGTGAAGGAGGGAGGAGGGAGAGGGAGGGAGAGAGGAAAGACTGGGAACGGGTGTGGCAATTAAATAACTGCAGATGTACCATCTGTACTACTCTGGTCTAGTCTACGCTCCTTCCCTCTCCTCCCCTCCACACTCCTCCCCTTTCCTATCCACCTCCTCCCTCCTCCTCTCCTCCCTACTCCTGCCCTCCCCTCCTCTCTCCTCTCCTCCTCCTCCTCCTCCTCCCCTCTCCCCAATCCCATCCTCTCTCCTCTACCTCCCCTCTCTTCCCATCCGGTCCTCTCTCCTCCTCCCCTCTCTTCCCCTCTCATCCCCTTTCTTATCCTCCTGATGATACTGTACCCTGATCTACTCTGCTCTGCTCTCCACTGCTCTCTCCTCCTGATGCTACTGTGCTCTGCCCTGCTCTCCACTGCTCTCTCCTATCCTGATGCTACTGTGCTCTGCTCATCACTTGGAGTATCTGCCGTGAAGGAGAGTGTGAAAGCTCAGCGTTTCCTCTCAGGCAGGCTGATTCTGGGAGGGGTCTGTCACACGCTGCAGGTGAGGAAGAGGACAGTCTGCCGTACCTATATTTATTATGAATACAGTGATGAAGTAGGATGACGTTGATGATGTGTGTGTGTAGGATTTTTACAGTCACAGTAACTGGGTGGAGCTGGGAAACAAAGTACCTTACACAACCCTCATACAACCATACCTTCCTCTCACCAGCCTGGCAGGTGGGTGTGTGATAGTGAATGCATGTTCCGAGATGTTTCTGATAGGGGAAGTGAGTGACAACAATGGTGTTTGTGTTTGAAATGAAAGAAGGTGTTAACATGTTTTTCCACCTATAATTAATCTGTCAATTCGGACTTGACTTGTTTGGCCTTTAAACAGCCTCACCCACAAACATTCCTGCCAGTCAGAGCACATATCCTGCTCACAGGACACAAACACACACACACACACACACAGGTGCACTCTCCCTCTACTGAGAAATCCGTTTTTCCAGTACATGATTATCTTTGAATTCACACACACACATACACTTCCGCATACAGATACACACCTACATGCACACGCATTTTGATTAGCGGCTCCCTGTGCCCAGATGACGACATCCTGTCTGAGGTTCTATAGCAGGGTACTTCAACCTTCTGTCCCCTGCCAAGCCTGCAGGTACACACACACACGCTCATACTCACACACATACTCATTTACACACACTTTCATTTACATACTGTGAGACCATGAGAGGCTGGTCCTCAGCAGGGCAGTACCAAACAGTGCTAGGACACAGTTTCCAAAATCTAATTCTATATTTATTAAGGAACAATTTACAAAACAAAGGGGTTGAACTCATGAATGACCTACAGGTTGAAAAAGGACTAAAGTAATTGTTGGCCCTCGGCGCTTGAAGGAAACTAAAAAGTATTCGCCTCTAAACAAGGTTTCAAGCAGAAATATTCCTTTTCTCAGGGTCACTCACACCTTCTCCCAGGTATGGTCGGCCAGTAAGTGTTTCTCTTCAATGTTCTCACAATGAGTATTCCTCTCTGTTGAGGTAAGTATTTATCCAGGTGCGTACTGTTCTCCAGGTACAAAAAGCTCCCCCAAATTGCACCAACACCTCCAGCAGGCAGGCTGCCCTGCAGACCAGGGACACCCCCCAAACTGCGCACACCCACACAGGCAGACTGAGCCTCTTTTCAATGCCTCCAGTTACTCAGGCAGTCATCAGCCTTAATTTCCTACACCTGTGTTGAAGAGGCTGTGGAGAGGTGTGCCTTTGTCCAACTCTACCACCAGATGGGGTCATATCCGACCAAGGGTGGAGCTATCTCCTTCGGATGTAGCGCCCCTCCAGGACACAACCTCTCATGACAGTCACAATACACACACAAACGCTCTCATTTACACAGGCATACACATACACACACAAAAGCAGACACTGATGCTCACATAGACTCACATGCCTCACACACACACACTCCTCCTCTAGGTAAATGCAGTCATGGGGGCCTGTTTGACCAGACCAGTGGTCAGGATCCGGTGGGAGGAATCAACAAGGATGATGTGGGCGCCGGTCATGGTCACATGCACCATGCGGTGGCGGACGTGGCGGTTGCTGCTACGACAGAGCTACTGGAGGATATCAGGGCCTTTGCTGGGGACCGAGACTTCCTACGGTAACCTGAAGGGGACGTGGTTAACAGTTTGGAACTGAGAGTCTAGAATTGCAAATTCACCATTGAAGAACTTAGAATGGAGAGTTTAGAATGGAAATCCAATCTCAATCAAGTTATTATTTAAAGTGCAAAATCACCATGGTACATGGTCTCAATACACTTTACAATAAAATCAGGTAAAACAAATATTTACAAAAAAAAACCACAAAAAAACTATATTAAATCAGATCAAAACACCAAAGGAAAATGATAAAACAGTTGACTAAAATGATAAAGAATGTTGACAAAAAAAAGTATGTTTTAAGACAGGACTTAAAAATATCAAAGGATGTAGCTTCTTTGATACCTAGTGGGAGGCCATTTCATAAAAATGGAGCACGGTAGGCGAAGGCCGTACCACTAGCTGACTTTTTGTTGATTGGTGGGATGACAAGGAGGTTAGAACTAAGACAACGAAAAGGATGTAGCAGAATGTAGGGAGAAAATAGATCGGTTAAATAAGATGGTGCAAGTCCATTTAATGCCTTATAAATTAAAAGAAGAACTTTAAAATCTTCTCTAGCATGAATGGGCAGCCAATGTAATGATGCCAGGACAGGAGTTATGTGACAAAATCTACTTGTTTTTGTTAAAAGTCTGGTGGCTGAATTTTGCACAAGCTGAAGGCTCCTAGTAGTACAGGGAGGCCATAAAAAAAGGCATTACAATAATCTAAACGAGACGACACAAGGGCATGGAGAACCACCTCGGCGCTACGCCAGGACAGAGCAGGGCGAATTTTGGCGATGTTACGCAGCTGAAAGAAAGCCGTCCGGGTGATTTCCTTGTAGTATGGAAAGTGGTTGGATCAAAGATAACACCTAGGTTTCTAATGTGCGTGCTTTCCGAGATTGGACAACCATCAATATTAAGACAAAGACTGTCAGAAGAGGCAGCAGCTGGGGGGGGGGGGCAATGGGTGAGTCATTAAACCTATTGTAATACAAGTTCAAGTCGTTCGCCCACTGTAGATCCTTCTCAGCCTGGCGGAGGGGTGTGTTGAACCCAGAAATGGTCTTCAGGCAACGCCAAACTTCCCTTGAGTTGTTCTGTTGAAGCTGAACCTCCATCTTTCTCCTGTATTTGGCTTTGCCCTGTTTGATCATCCTTCTCAGTTCCTTCTGCACAGTCCTGAGCTCCTCTCTGTCCCCTGACTTGAAAGCTCTCTTCTTCTCCTTCAGAAGAACCTTGATGTCAGGGGTAATCCATGGCTTGTTGTTAGCAAAGCACCGTACCTTCTTGGAGGGCACGGTGTTCTCAAAACAGAAGTTGATGTAGCATGTGATAGTGTCAGTAATGGCATTGATGTCCTCCCCATGTGGATCGCAGAGTTCAGACCACACCGTGGTGTCAAAGCAGTCCCTCAGAGCCTCCTCGCCCTCAGTAGTCCACCTCTTCGACACGCGCCGCTCCACAGGCTGTCTGTGCACCAAGGGTGTGTACACAGGCTGTAGGTGGACAATGTTGTGGTCAGCTCTGCCAAGGGGGGGCAGGGGGGATGCAGAAAAAGCCTCCTTGGTGTTGGCATAAAACAAGTCCAGAGTCTTATTGTTCCTGGTAGTGCAGGTGACGTACTGTGTAAAAGTTGGTAACACAGACGATGATGGAGCATAATTGAAGTAACTGAGAGCAGTGTGTCACAGGCAGTGTCCGCCTTAGCAGAGGGGGGAACATACACAGGGACTGTGTCAAAATGGGACAAAATTAACACAGAAATTAACACACGTGTTGACAGGATGGACCATTTGCACGTTAGGGGATACAAGTTATATGACAGGAGTCAGGTGGCTGAGCAGTAAGGGAATCGGGCTAGTAACTAGACCGTTGCTGGTTCAAAAAACCCTGGCCGTGCCAAGTTATGTTGTGTCCATGGGCAAGGCACTTTACCCTACTTGGATAAGAGTGTCTTCTAAATGTAAATGTATAACATTTTCACAGGTTGTTCACTTTGATGTTGTGTGTGACTGTGCCCGTACTGACATGGTGTGAAATACAATTTTATTTAGCGCTGCCGTTGTAGTGAAGTGTGTGCAATCACAAGAGAGAGGTGCCATCTAGAGGTATAGTTGGTGACGTGTGTCGGAAAACTCTTCAATACACTTAAAATGCCTTTTTACAATGAAACTTTCGTGGAAACAAACCACTTATTTATAATACTTCTTATATATATATATATATATATATATATAAAATTATCAGTCGGAGGAAATCTTATCTTGAGCTAATAATTTTAAATCGACCAACAAAAACAAATCACATTATTGTGGCTTTTATTTTGAAGAACAAAAAAGAACGTTAAACCGGAAGAAAGCTTTTTAACGATCAGTGACTAGCCTAGAACTGATATTATTAACAGAATCCCACTGCCAGGTCTTTGTATAGAACTGTCAAAATAAATTGACTGGGTCTTAGAACCTGTCAATCCAGCGTCAATACACAAATACACAAGTGTTGCACGCTGAAGACGCTAATGCTAGCCCAGCCTGGTTTACTAGCTATTTATTGACAGAATGGATCTACCTGAGCCCTCGGTAGATGATGCTGCAGCTGCCGCTACATCGGAACACAAAGATGGGACAAAGACCGTGGAGTTGTCCGCCGTTATGAGAGCAAAAATTGAACGGAACCGTCAAAGGGCCCTCATGCTCAGACAAGCTCGATTGACAAGTCGAAGCTCTGCTGTCGTTGAAGGGTCAACTTTGGCGAAAGTGGCAAAAACTATTGATACTGGCGCGGGGTTTTTCATAGAGGAAGAAGACGACAGTGAACAAGAGCAGAGAATTATTAAAGTGGTTCATCAACCAGGTACTTAACTGAGTAGAAGAGTCTGATGTTCTCGGACAGACTCAGCTTGCTCAAGGTGGTTTTATTGCCATATAGTTTCGATAAAGAAAGGCACACTCCCCCAAAGAATGATCCGGGGCGGATATAGTTTTCAGGTTTATTTCACCAACTGTGTTCAATGTGTCTGGCATACCACACATCAAAAGAACGTGCACCAGACGTGCTGCATAGCAATACGAGTTTCCAGTCTTGCAAACATTTTATTACTAGAGCTTTGACGACGATAAGTAACAGCAGTTTCTCCCCCAATAGCACCTGTGATAGAGGCAGACTACCTGATGTGTGACGACTGCGACAAACCTTTCATGGACTCCTACCTTAGCAACAGCTTTGACCTGTCTGTCTGTGACAAGTGTCGGTAATGTCCAAAATGCTCTAACCAAGGTTATCCTGACCAATCAGACCACCCTGTCTAATTTGATTGGTTTGCATCTATCAGTCACATATCTCTCCACACTCCCTTCATTTATCCATCAATATATGCCCCTTACATTAACCTCCCTCCCTCAACCACCCCTCCTCCCTCACCACTCCCTCCACCCCCACCCCCCACCAGAGACAACGAGTTGAAGCACAAGTTGGTGACCCGTACGGAGGCCAAGCAGCAGTACCTGCTGAAGGACTGTGACCTGGACCTGAGGGAGCCCCCCCTCAGGTTTGTGCTGAAGAAGAACCCCCACAACCCCCAGTGGGGAGACATGAAGCTCTACCTGCAGCTGCAGGTGTGTGTTGTAGGAGCTCACGGCCTGCCTGCCGCCTGCTTTCACATTTAAATTCCCTTCACTCAGTTTTGGGGTTCCCGTTCTCCGCTGTGTGTGTGTTTGTTTGTTTCTATTTTTGTGTGTGTTTGTTCTTTCCTGGACTCCTGTGTGTGTCTGTTCCAATTTTCCTGGGTTTATTTGGTCTTGTTCTCCTGTGTGTGTGCCTATCCAGGTGGAGAAGAGGTGTATGGAGGTGTGGGGTTCGGAGGAGGCCCTGGATGCAGCCAAAGAGACACGTGAGGAGAACAGAGAGGTCCAGAAACAGAAGCGCTTCAACAAAAAGGTCAAAGGTCAGCTCCTTAGGGTTGGTTCATAAAGTTTGATTAGATCTTGTTGGAGAAATGTAATTTCTGCTGCTCATGCGTCCCTGTAGGCTTCATAAGCATGTGTGTGTGTGAGATTGTGTGTGTGTGTGGGTGTGGGTGTGTGTGGGTGTGTGTGTTTGTGTGTGTGTGTGTGTGTGTGTGTGTGTGTAGAGCTACGCAGGGCAGTGCGCAGCAGTATGTGGACTAAGGACACCAGCCTGCACAAGCATGAGTACGGGCCTGAGGAACTGCTGGATGAGGAAGAGGATCTCTACAAAAAGACGTGCACTTCCTGTGGGCATGAGCTCACCTATGAGAAGATGTAGAGGACACACGCTCACGGACACAAAAGTGAAGGATGGGCAGATATATCTTTTTGATACATACCCATGGAGAGCCACACCACCTTGTCTGGAAATGTAAAAATGACTGTCAATAAACTTCTGTTTTTGTAAAATGTCTGTCAAGTGTCGTTTTCAGATTGTAGAAAAATATCTGTAGCTTTGCACTGCGAAACGGAAAAAATGTGTTTTAAATGATGACACATACATTAAAAGTGTGTATGACTCACACCTTTACGATTGATAAATGCAACACGCAGTAATGTGAGTAGTTTTCTACCCCCCAACCATTTTCTGATCTGGGCAAACAAGCTCAGTCAGATCAACTGTCAACATCTGTCATCACCTGCCTCAGCTCAGTTTTAAAGTCTTGTACAACTATCATACTTGAACACAGAAACCCTGTAAATAGAAACACTAACCCGAATTAAAAGCATGAAAATCACAGCCATCCAAAAGTGAATCTAAAACAAAACACCAAACCAAAGAACTCAACATGCAGACACCATATACCCACCTACCCCCTGTGTGTAACACCAAGACAGCAGTACAGTATGACACATTGGTTCAGGCCACTGGTCACACCAAGGTACACAGACGAATGTTTCCACGCTCACGGGATACGCACCCACACACATGCATGATTGACACATATGCAAGTGACGAACCTTCATAGACACCAGGACAGCCTGTCACACATGTACAAGAGACACACATACTAACTATTCACTCAGCATCAACCATAAATGCCTCCTGAGGTCAATCAGATTGAAGCTTTTTTGTCACAATAGACTTCCTTGTTGATGTTACTGTTGCTTTGGTTTCGCATCATGTGAACGACGTCTCTCTACCTGTGTCTCTATATCTACCTGTCTCTCTGTCTTTACCTGTCTCTCCATCTCTACCTGTCTCTCTGTCTCTACCTGTCTCTCTGTCTCTACCTGTCTCTCTATCTCTACCTGTCTCTCTGTCTTTACCTGTCTCTCTATCTCTACCTGTCTCTCTGTCTTTACCTGTCTCTCTATCTCTACCTGTCTCTCTGTCTTTACCTGTCTCTCTATCTCTACCTGTCTCTCTGTCTTTACCTGTCTCTCTATCTCTACCTGTCTCTCTGTCTTTACCTGTCTCTCTATCTCTACCTGTCTCTCTATCTTTACCTGTCTCTCTATCTCTACCTGTCTCTCTGTCTTTACCTGTCTCTCTATCTCTACCTGTCTCTCTATCTCTACCTGTCTCTCTGTCTTTACCTGTCTCTATCTCTACTCGTCTCTCTAGTTCTACCTGTTGCTCTCTACCTGTCATTGTAAAAAAAAAAAAACGTTATCTTATCACTGCAAATAGATGTGACAAAGAAGAAAAGAGCGTAAGAATACACACTCACACAAAGACACACACACACACATTCTCCCTCACCCACACACACACATAGGGTATATATACACAAGCAACGAGAATCAGCTAATGCTAGAATACACAGCCTCACGGGAAGGGGAAGTAAACACTCATGCTCAATAAATACACACACTCTGTCTGAAGCAACCACACACACTTGAACTTTACTTAGTCAAGGTCTGGACCCTACATACTCTCACAGGTATGACTTTGTTTTATTAAAAATATGACTCAGAAAAGTGTTTAGTATTTGTTTTAGATTCACATTTGGTTTGCTGTGATTTTTAGAGGTTATATTACAGGCTATATTACAGGTTTTCTGTGTTCAAGTATAATAGTTATTTAGCGGATTGTACTGTACAAGACTGAGGCAGGTGATGCCAGATGTTGGCAGTTGAACTGACTGCGCTTGTTGTCCCTGATCAGAAATCCTGATTTCCACAGTGTAGTGAGGTCTAATAGTGTAGTGTATTAAAATGAATCAGTTGGGATGGGCTCTGTGGAAATCTGATAATGACCATACATTGGAATTAGGTATGAGAAAGCAGGGAAATGTCTAAAACATGCAGGACAGCAGGCCTCGGGAACCAGGATTCAACATCCCTGCTCTAGAATATTCTTGCATACTCTACTATACTCTAATACTGAAATGCCTTAAATTCATGAATCAGTCTAGTGGAGGTTGAGATAACTGTGCTGTGTGTGTGGGGGGATATATTAAAATCTTGTTTGGTAGATTGTGAGAGTGATCCTACCTGTGTAGAGCTCCTGTCTGCTGCCATGAAGCTCTCCCTCCTCTGGATGGCGCTGTGCGTTCTCCTCCCAAGCCCCTTCAAGGCCTTCAAACCTCTATTCTCCCTGGACGGTGACTCTGTGACCCACCGCCAGATCACGATTAAGGCCGTCCTGCGGAAGACAGCCGAGGCTTGCCGATCCCTCGCCATAGCCGAGGGGCGGGGCTTCAGCTTGAAGGTGAGTGGGCTGGTGGAGTGTAGATAATTTAATTTATCAGAACAATGTTGATACTTTCAATTAAGTAATTAACCAATACTGACAATGTAATAAAATATACCCTCCTGGTCTCCAGATGGACGACAGCCTGACGGTGACTAAGGTTCAGAGGGCGTGTTCCTCCGATGGCACAGCCCTCCTTTCCTTCACCGCGTTCCACACCGCCGTAGCCAACCTGTACTTTAGCAACGCGCTTGTGGACGTCATCATGGCGCTGAGTGAGAAGCATCACTTTGATGACGAGGCGTTCTTGGGAGGCCGTGATGTCATAACCTCAGGTAGGGAGGAGAAGGTGAAGGAGGGAGGAGGGAGAGGGAGGGAGAGAGGAAAGACTGGGAACGGGTGTGGCAATTAAATAAGTGCTATTTCTACTCTCATATCTACTCTACTCTGGTCTAGTCTTCGCTCCTCCCCTCTCCTTCCCTCTCCTCCCCTCCCCACTCCTCCCCTCTCCTCCTCCTTCCCCCTTCTCTCCTCCCCACTTCTCCCCTCCTCCTCATCCCCTCGCCACCAATCCCATCCTCTCTCCTCTCCTCTACCTCCCCTCTCCTGCCATCCCATCCTCTCCTCCTCCTTCCTTCCTCCCCTCTCATCCCCTTTCTTATCCTCCTGATGATACTGTACCCTGCTCTACTCTGCTCTGCTCTCCACTGCTCTCTCCTATCCTGATGCTACTGTGCTCTGCTCTCCACTTCTCTCTCCTATCCTGATGCTACTGTGCTCTGCTCATCACTAGGAGTATCTGCCGTGAAGGAGAGTGTGAAAGCTCAGCGTTTCCTCTCAGGCAGGCTGATTCTGGGAAGGGTCTGTCACACGCTACAGGTGAGGAAGAGGACAGTCCGTCGTAACTATATTTATTATGAATACAGTGATGAAGTAAGATGACGTTGGAGATGTAGATGATGTGTGTGTGTGTGTAGGATTTTTACAGTCACAGTAACTGGGTGGAGCTGGGAAACAAAGTACCTTACACAACCCTCATACAACCATACCTTCCTCTCACCAGTCTGGCAGGTGGGTTTCTGATAGGGAAAGTGAGCGACTGAGTGACAACAATGGTGTTTGTGTTTGAAATGAAATAATTAATCTGTCAGTTCGGACTTGACTTGTTTGGCCTTTAAACAGCCTCACCCACAAACATTCCTGCCAGTCAGCGCACATACCCTGCTCACAGGACACACACACACAGGTGCACTCTCCCTCTCCTGAAGAACCAGTTTTTCCACTACATGATTATCTTTGAATTCACACACACACACACTTCCGCATACAGATACACACCTACACTCCCACATGCACACGCATTTTGATTAGCTGCTCCCTGTGCCCAGATCTTACTACTCCGACTTGTAGGAACTGTGTGGCAGGAAACTGTAGTGACAACATCCTGTCTGAGGTTCTACAGCAGGGTCTCCTCACCTCAGGGTACTTCAACCTTCTGTCCCCCTCCAAGCCAGCAGGTACACACACACACACACACACACACACACTCACACTCTCATTTACACACACACACATTCTCATTTACACACACACACGCTCTTATTTACACACACACACACACACACTCATTTACACACACACACTTTAATTTACATACTCATTCATACATACACACACACACACAAACACTCTCATTTACACAGGCATACACTTACACACACAAAAGCAGACACTGATGCTCACATAGACTCACATGCCTCACACACACACACTCCTCCTCTAGGTAAATGCAGTCATGGGGGCCTGTTTGACCAGACCAGTGGTCAGGATCCGGTGGGAGGAATCAACAAGGATGATGTGGGCGCCAGTCATGGTCACATGCACCATGCGGCGGCGGACGTGGCGGTTGCTGCTACGACAGAGCTACTGGAGGATATCAGGGCCTTTGCTGGGGACCGAGACTTCCTACGGTAACCTGAAGGGGACGTGGTTAACAGTTTGGAACTGAGAGTCTAGAATTGCAAATTCACCATTGAATGTTTGAAACTGACAGAGGTAGAATTAAGAACTTAGAATGGAGAGTTTAGAATGGAAATCCAATCTCGATCAATCAAGTTATTATTTAAAGTGGATTTAAAGTTATTATTTAATTTGATTATGGTACATGGTCTCAATACACTTTACAAAAAAAACAGACAAAAAAACAATATTAAATCAGATCAAATCAACAATTAATTGTATAACCTAAAAATAGGGGCTATTGACGCAGCCTTAGACACCAAGACAGCACCAGCCCCCCTCAGTTGGAACATAAATCTGTTCTTCTTTGATACCTAGTGGGAGGCCATTCCATAAAAATGGAGCACGGTAGGCGAAGGCCCTGCCACCAGCTGACTTTTTGCTGATTGGTGGGATGACAAGAAGGTTAGAGCCAAGAGAATGAAGAGGGCGTAGTGGAATGTAGGGAGAAAGTAGATCCGTTAGATAAAATGGTGCAAGACCATTTAATGCCTTATAAGTTAAAAGAAGAACTTTAAAACCGGCTCTAGCATGAATGGGCAGCCAATGTAATGATGCCAGGACAGGAGTTATGTGACAAAATCTACTTGTTTTTGTTAAAAGTCTGGTGGCTGAATTTTGCACAAGCTGAAGGCTCCTAGTAGTACAGATGGGGAGGCCATAAAAAAGGACATTACAATAATCTAAACGGGAGGACACAAGGGCATGGAGAACCACCTCGGCGCTACGCCGGGACAGAGCAGGGCGAATTTTGTCGATGTTACGCAGCTGAAAGAAAGCCGTCCGGGTGATTTCCTTGCAGTATGGAAAGTGGTTGGATCAAGATAACACCTAGGTTTCTAATGTGTGTGCTTTCCGAGATTGGACAACCATCAATATTAAGACAAAGACTGTTAGATAAATATTTGTAGTTATTAGGCTTAATCGCCAGCAAATCAGTCTTAGCAGTGTTAAGCATGAGAAAGTTCTGACCCATCCAGATCTTGATTCGGTTTACACATGTTTCCAGATTTTGTAATTGAGAGGGATCATTAGGCTGCAGTGGGATGTATAGCTGTGTGTCATCAGCATAGAAATGGAACTGTATACCATATTCGGCAATTATCCTACCCAGAGGGAGCATGTAAATACAAAACAGCAGAGGCCCCAGGACAGACCCCTGGGGCACACCAGCGGTAACTGTAGAATAATCTGACAATAAGTTATTGAAACTAACACATTCTACTAGATAAGTAGGACTGGAACCATGAGAGTGCCAGTCCATGAATACCAATGTAATGCTCCAGACGGTGTAGAAGCACACAATGATCTACGGTATCGAAGGACGAACTTAAATTAAGAATTTAAAAAATGAAGGCTGATCCAGAGTCAGCAGTGACAAGTAGGTCATTAACTACTCTAGTTAGGGCAGTCTCAGTAGAGTGGCAGGAGCGGAAACCAGACAAAGAGATTATTTGTAGAAAGGTGGACAGTCAGTTGATCAGCCACAATTCTCTCAAGTATTTTGATAAGAAAGGGAGAGTGAAGACTGGTCGATAATTGGCAAGAACCAGTGGATCGCTATTGGGTTTCTTGAGGAGAGGTTTAATGATGGCAGATTTATAGGTTAAGGGGACACACCCCTCAGAGAGGGAAGCGTTCAAAATGGCACATATAGGGGCATTCAGAATAGGAAGGAGTTCCTTAAGGAGGTCAGTAGGGATGGGATCTAGTAAATACGTTGTTGGCTTTGAGGCGGCTACCATTGAGGCCAAGGCCTCAGCAGAAATGGGTTTTTACTAAAAAATCTAGAACATCATTCCCTGTGAAAGAAGAGCTCGGAACTGGTGAAGAGTGTGTAAGCCTGGCCACAGTATTAAAAAGGACCCGATGATTGTTCTTATTGGTTTCGATGAAATTGGAGAAATAAGAAGATCTGGCAGCAGAAAGTGCATGTTTATAATGTTTAAAACTAAGAGTCCAGGCAAGGCGAGAGGACTCTGATTTTACAAGTGCGCCATCTGTCTTCAAGTTTATGACAAGCTCGTTTTAAAGAGCGAGTGAGGTCGGAGAACCAAGGTGCAGATTTTGTTCGAGTGGCTCTACTAGTTCTAAGAGGAGCAAAGGAATCAAGCGATTCTGACAGTGCACTGTTGAGGCCATCTGTAAGGTTATTGACAGACATGGCTGTGTTGTGAAGTGACTCAAGTTCATCAGGCAAATGATCAGCTAGAAGGAACTTAATATGGTTGTTAATGACATGGGGAAAATGAGGGGTAGATTCAGAGCGAATAGTCTGTGCATGCGTGAGAAGATTAAAAAAGAGTGATCCAAGACCGGGACCTTAGAAATAGAAGGTAGGCCGGCGGTAATATCCTTTGTACAGACTAAATCTGAATAAAATAAAGTATTACCAAGATTATGAGTGGGGCCAGTGACATGTTGGATGAAGTTAAGACTAGAAAGCAGATCCATAATGACAATAAAGGGCATTCAATTAAATTAGTTTGAACAGAGTTTAGAACGATCTCTACAGGGTGAGGAGGGTGTTTCTCTTGCCTGTGATACTCACACGGTGTGGGACCGTCTCCCTGCAGTCTGATGGGCCTGTCGCAGTCCTCGGTGCTGTGTTTCGTCATCGACACCACAGGCAGCATGAGGGATGACATCACAGAGGCTAAGCGTGTTTCCTTCTCCATCATCGACAATAAGCGGGGAAGCCAGCAGGAGCCATCAGCCTACATCCTGGTACCCTTCAATGATCCTGGTAGGGCTAAGAGTGTGTGTGCCTGTGTGTGTGTGTCTGTGTGTGTGTCTGTGTGTGTGCCTGTGTGTGTGCCTGTGTGTTTGTACCTGTGTGGCTTTGACAGACCACCATTATCCTGTCATTCAACTCAATGAAGCTACCTTTTTAAGGTAGCATTTGTTGATTTGTGCTTCGTCATTGTGTGTGTGTACTTTGTGTATGTGTGTGTGTAGGTTTTGGCCCTTTAATAATGACCACAGATGCCGACGTCTTTAAGCAGAAGATCAATGAGCTGCAAGCAAATGGTGGAGGGGACATACCAGAGCTGTGTCTGTCTGGACTACAGGTGTGTGTGTGTGTCTGGACTACTGATGTGTGTTTGTGTGTGTCTGGACTACAGCTGTGTGTGCATCTTGACCTCAGGTGTGTGTGTAATTGGTTCTGTTCTCGATGACAATTTGTGATGTGTGTGCATTTGTGTGTGTATAACGGCTCACTGTGAGTGTGCGATTCCCAGCTTGCCCTCACAGGGGCGCCCCCGTCTTCTGAGATTTTTGTGTTCACCGATGCTCCGGCTAAAGACGCGGTCTTGAAGAGCACAGTCACTGCCCTCATAGAGCGCACCAAGTCTGTGGTGAGCTCTGCTCCTCATATCTCTCTCCCTCTCTCTCTCTCAATTCCTCACCCTCTCTATTCCTTTCCACTCCCTCTCTCTCTCTCTCTCTCTATTCCTCCCCCTCCCTCTCTCGCTCCCTTTATTCCCCCGCTCTCTCTCCCCCTCTCTATATTCCTCGCCCTCCCTCTCTCTTTCTCTCTGTCTGCTCTTCACTAAACTCCTCTCTCCTCTTCTCCACAACTCATTCTTCCCTTCTTCTCCTCTCCCTCCTCCAGGTGACCTTCATGTTGACGGACAATCTCCCCTCCCGGCGCCGAAAGGACACGATGGGCGGGACATCCAGGCGTTTGTCCGAATCGGATGCCCAGCTTTACCGGGACCTGGCCCAGGCCTCAGGAGGGCAGGCCATCAAGGTCACCAAGGCCCAACTTCCCAAGGCTACCAGCATCATCCAGGACGCTTCCAGCAACGCTCTGGTATCTACTGACAATACTCAGCTATACTCAATGCACTCTTGTCTATACTTACTATGATCTGGCATATTCTTTCTATACTCTGGTCTGTACTTAGGCTACTAGACTCAGGTCTATACTGACTATACTCTGTTCTGTACTCTGTTTCATGCCACAGGTGACAGTACTCCAGGTCTCCAGAACACCAGGAAAACCTGAGAATTTCTCCTTTGTGGTGGACAGCTCCATTCAGAACATGACTGTATACATTACTGGAGGATCTCTGTCCTTCACCATGAGCAGCCCAATAGGTGTGTGTGTGTCTGTGTGTGTGTGATCTGTTCAGGCCAGGGGCTGTGTATAAATGCACAGTGTGTTTGTGCATGCGGGTGGGCGTGTAACCAGGTGTTTGTGTGTGTGTGTAACCAACCTTCCAGGTGTATCTCAGAACCAAAGCCAGACCGACGGCCCTTTGGGTACCATGGAAACCGTGGGAAACCTTCGACGCATCAGTCTCGACAGCGCCAACCAGACAGGATCCTGGGAAATCCGTATTGTATCAACGGAAGCATATACACTGAAGGTCATAGGTCAGCAATCTCTTAATGGTAATAGGTAACTGGTTTCTTCCTGAGAGGTCTTCCAGCACAATTCACAGGCTGTGTCACTGTGTGTGTGTGTGTGTGTGTTTGTGTGCGCGTGTTTGTGTGTGGTTTTCATCCAGGCCAGAGCTCTTTTAATTTCATTTACAATTTTGTGGAGGAAACCACTGGCACTCATGGAGACTTCAGTCAGAAAGATGGACGACCTCTCGCAGGTTAAATCCCCATAAACAACTCATCCCAATCATGGTGTCACATTTTAGAATCTTTACATTCTACGTTTTTTTCCCACTCCTCTCCCTCACTCTGCTTCCATCTCTCCTCCTCTCCTCCCTCACCAAGGCGCCAATGCCAGCCTCTTGGTGACCATGACAGGAAGTGACACGGTCACTGTGTCAGAGGTCTCCCTGGTGGATGCTTCAGGGTCACGGGAGGTCAACGGAATCCTGAGGTCATTAGGGGGGGGCAGCTTCCTGGTAACGCTGGCGAAGGTTCCGGAGGGGGAGTTTGTGGTGCGCCTGAGGGGGGACGATAGCACTCTCTCCAGGTCACGGACAGGAAGTGGTTTCCAGAGACAGGCCTCCACACAAGTCAAGACCTCCAGCTTCTCTGTCACTGTGTGTACCCCGGGTCAAAGTTCACCACACCCACCTTTGGTGAGGATTCTCCTCATCCTCCTCCTCTTCCTCTTTCTTTCCAAGGCTCTGTTGAACTCCACGGTTCTAGAACCCGGTTCCACCGTCTCCCTCCCCTTCACGGTGACAGCCGCCAACGGAACCAGTGGATTGTTTGCCGTCCGCACCACCAACGATCGTGGGTTTGTCGCCGCCTCCCCGGCCACCGTCTCCATGACAACCACGGGAAAGGTCGATGGCACGGTGACCCTGACGGCACCCGCGTCAACCACCTCGGGAACGGACGTCACCGTGACGATTGAGGTGGAGAAAACTGGAACATTCGACACCAACTACGCCGTCCTACAACTCTCCGTGGTCGCCAAGGTAACATGGGATGGAGGGATGTGACGATGAGTGAGGAATTCAGTCCTTTTCATCTATTCTCATTTCTTTTTCAGCCTCCTTTTCTTTCAATCGTCTTTCATGATCTCTCTCTCCCCAGATTACAGACTTTACCCCTCCCCAGTGCCAGGCAGTTACCATATCGGCGTCCAACTGCCCTAATGTCTGTAACCATGGCAACGCCACATGGGAGCTCTCTGCTAACGTCACCGACATCAACGGCACCGGTGTGGACCGGGTCACCCTCAGCCTCGGCAACGGGACCCTCAGCACCAGCACGGCGGCCGGGGCTGGGGGGGAAACCGTAATGGTGGTGTCCTACAGTGCCCCCTGCTGCTCTGACATGGTGGAGCTCCTGGTCATCGACCGAGCGGGGAACGTCGGCCAGTGCACTGCCTCAATCGGCAAAGCCGTTACCACGACAACGCTCGCCGCCATGTCGGCTCCCGGCGCCAATGTCACAGGCAGCCCTGTAGTTGCCACAACATCCTCTGGGGGGTGCTGTGCCACACTGTCTCTGGGGCTGGGCGTTGTGTTCTGGCTGCTCCCGGGTAGTGTCCTGTAGGGAAGACTTGAGAAAGAGCTCATCTCTGTTGCTGTTGAATTCAGGGTAGGAGCCACGAGGAGAGTTTACAAGTCCAGAACCCACAGATTTCTGATTGCTTACTATGTTTATATATTAGAGGTGGGCATAGATTAATCATGTAATTAATCTACATTAAAATGGCTCATTTGAATTCATTCATAATATGTGTGTGCTCCCTAAATAACGACTCAAAGTAAGTCTTTGAGAACGTGTTTCTCAAGCCAGGTGGTGCATCAGAACAGGGGCTCATCTCCTGTTTCCAACATGCATCACAATGCTTGAGGAAGCTGTTCTACTATGATAATTGGTGATGAAAATAAATAATGTTCAACAAGATGTACTTGTGTTTACAAACTGTTTATTCAGTTAAACATGAACTTTGAACTATAGGCCATGAAGAGGTAACGATGAACTGTTTAGTCAGTAGCTTTGGGTCCATCAGCCGTGCTGACAGGCTTGCCTCGGTTGCACTCAAACATAGTGGTTTGACGAGCACGACTCTTCCCCTGCGCTGCATCAGTGCTTGGCCCGGCATCTTCCGCATTAGCTAAGGGATGCTTTGCGTTTAGGTGATACCTGAGACTGGAAGAACTCCTACAGTAAACCAATTCCACATTGCACAAGGTGCAAACAACCTTGGTCTTGTCGAGGTTTCCATTGGGAAGCTTCTTAAAAATAAATCTTCCCTGAAGCAAACCCGGCGGCTTCCTAGCTGCATCCATGTCAGCACGTTACGTGTGACGTGGTACACAGGTGCGAAGTCGGACTCGTTCTGACTCGTGCACTGCAGTGCTATTCGGCCAGTTATATATCCGCGCTAAAATAAGAGGAAATAATAATACCTACAATAACAATAGGTTTCCTCCTAACGGAGGAATCCTAATAAGAGATTAACGGCGATATTTTTTTATCGCCGATAAGAGTCTGGCATTAACGCAGCACGTTAACGCTGTTATCGGCCCACCACTATTATATATATTAATTTATCTATATCTATACATTTAAATTTATTCATTTAGCAGACGCTTTTATCCAAAGCGATTTACAATAAGTACAGGGACATTTTCCCTGAGGCAAGTAGGGTGAAGTGCCTTGCCCAAGGACACAACATCATATAGCCACAGCCAGGGCTTGATCACAACCTTCCGATCATGAGGCCAACGCCTTAACCATTGAGTCATCTGACCCCCCTGATGATCTATCTATAGATTAGGGCTGTCAACGTTAACGCGTGTGATTAATCTGGAAACCTTAACGCTTTATTAATTTTTTAACGCAAATTAATCACGTCACCAAATTTGACCATAATCGCCTGCCGTAGTCCTCAAATCCTCAAGTTTTCGTTTACATCAATCCGCATAAATACGCCACCGAGCGCCATCATAACTACGCCAAGCCTGGGTGGTCTGGTCTAGGCGCTCTGCAAGCCAATCCTCATAGAATTCTCATTTCGGGGCACCAGCTGCCGAAAACTCAGTTTTCTTAGTTTACACGCAAACGCAAATCCGCAGTTTTCCAGAATCTCAGCTTTAGCCGTTTTCAGAAAGTTTTCAGACGCAAAACTTCTAATGCTCAACAACCGCGCCACGCCCCACGCGTAAGGTTTGACACGGGAGCATAAACCTATCTTGAGTGTTCATTTTTGACAAAAGCAAAAATCCTTAGATCGATTCTTCACAAAACGTCAGTCAACAGCCACTGCTGAGTGAACCTGAACCGAAGAAAGCTAGAGAAGACGTGTACGTGTACAATACGTGTAGCAGTTAAAACAAAAGTAGAAATTTCAGTTCTTTCTTCTTTCTCTGTTCTTTCTTCTTTCCATGTGTACTTTTTCAATTTACTGTATTAGATTAGATGAATTATGCAGTAATCTAATTCTAACATGTATTTGTTACAGGTTTTAACCATTATTTATCATTTATACAAATATTATGTCCGAGTTTTGTGGGGGCTTGGAACCATGGATGTATGAATATAAACTGGATACTATAGACATAGACATTTAATGTCTATGCTGGATACGGTATCGAAAAATGGCGGCCGTTGATTTCAATGAAGTTGCTCACCTGGCGCATACGCGGAAAACGTTTTTTGACTTCTTGGTTTACTTCCGCGGTATGGGGAATGGAAAGATGGGAAGCTGATGACGCTCTGGGGCAATGAGAACGAGCAAATCGCGTACTGGACAAACGCTGCACGTTCATGAGGGCTTGTGGAAGAGTTTGACCGGTAATGACGAATCTACACAATCAAATGATGGATTTATAGATTTACATTTTTATCAACCAAAAGGTAAATCTGTTTTGTCGATCGATGATCCCGTATGTGATGTAGCCAACGACTTCTTGTCAGATTACAGTTCTTATCGTTTTATAGGCTATATCGGCAAATCCAAACAGGCAAGTCTTTTGTTATTAAGCGTTGTGCAGCTTCTGTTTCTGTTGCTTTTACAGCTACGTGATATTATTTGGATATTACCTGAGTCATGGAAGGAGCTCCTGGACATTAAGTGTAATTCCTAGCCTGATATGTTTTTATAATCGACCCTAAAACACTTTCTCCTGTAGTGAGATGTCAGAACCTATACTTCGCCACATGTTACTGAATAAATAAATAAAAATTCAGTTGTGTGGTGTATTTAACATAATTTGGTGTTCCTATGCAAGGCTTTATAATGAAATAGTTCAACACTTTTCAAAGTAATAATTTGTTTTTACTGAACATTAACTATTTAAAATAATTTCCCAAAGTGGAAAAATGTACTCCATCGCGCAAAAATAGACCAGGGGTCTCATTTATAAAGGAGTGCGTAGAATTCGTACTAAAAGTGTGCGTACGCCCAAAAGCGTAAATTGGCATACGCACACAAAAATTCAGATTTATAAAACCGTGCGTACGCACACCTGTAGGCAATGTTCGCTTTATAAATCACATCTTAACCACAAGTTTGCGTACGTAAAGTATCATTGCACCCCGCTCTGAACACGCCCATTTTTTACCATAAATGGTAAATGCAAAGGACCTCATGAATGCTAATCTAGTATCGTTCTCACGAACCTGGCAGGTGATTCTTCTTCACGGTGAATGAAGGCAAACAAAAAACAACACAATAGTGCGACCGCGCCAAGTGGCAGAACCGGAGAAGAAGTGGTAACAACTGCAGAAGTAAATTCCGTGTTTATGTATCTTGCATGGCGATTAAAAACGAATTCTGATTCTGAAGTGTAATGAGTGTAGTGATTGCGCGGGAGCTTAACAACTATATTTCCAGTTTTTGACATATGATATATGCACAGTATTAAATAAATATATTTAGTTATACTTTGTGTTCTGTAGTTACATGCATTTCAGCCTCCTACACTGCGGTAAAAGGACGTCTGATTGTGAGATAGACAGCACTGAATATTGATTTAAAATTTGAGTTGCATTGTACAAGATGTGTATGGAACAATTATCACGCAGTTCAAGCTCAAATAACACTGATGTATCTAATCTTCATTATAATCATAAATTGAGTCAATGTGTGTGAGGGTAAAATGAGACCCCTGGGCTGTAAAATTTTATGTGAGGGTGGCACACAGAAAACCCACCCAAGTATTTTACAAAAGACTTCACCACACTGTTCACCCACTTCCTAGCCTTGTTTACTCTGGCCTGTTTAGCGCATCTCCACCGGCGCCTCTCCACAATCTCTGACCAGACCACGGTCATCTCAGGAAAATTGTGGTGGAGGTCCTCCAGGTCCCTTTTTATGTCCCCCACAAGTTGGACTCTCTTGGCCTTCCCCAGGTCGTTGCTACCACAAGCGACGACCAGGACATCGGAGGCCGATGCAACCTTGGCGGTGGTATTCAACTGGCTGGCGACGGGGCGGCGGCCCGAATGGACAGAGTGGAGCTGTATGTGCCCATTGCAGCAGTACCTGGTGGGGGCTCTGATGGAGCGAGTAGCGGTGGACATACTTGGGCCCTTTCCAGTGACTGATTCCGGCAACCGCTACGTCCTCGTGGCCATGGATTACTTCACCAAACGACGGTGCCGGACCAGAGCTTGAGAACTTTGTGAACCGACTTATAAAGTTGGTTTGCTTGTTTACGTGGGTTGCAAGCGTCCTGACCTTTTTCACTTCAGGATCTCCAACTAATAGTTCAACTGATGCATTTGACGGGAACAAGATGTCTGGTTCCCAGATGAACTTCGGACCTATTAGCCAGTTAGTTGAAGTGATTTCTGATGCATTGAGCCCTCTAGAGGCATGATCAGCAGGGTTTTGCACTGTGCTAATGTAATGCCACAGTTTGGGATTAGTTGTTTGCCTTATTAACTGGACACGGTTTGAGACAAATACATGGAACCTTCGCTCTTCGTTGTTAATGTAAGCGAGGACCACTTGGGAGTCAGCCCAGAAGTGTTCTTCGTCAATAGGCATTTAAAGTTCTAAGTTAAGCATTACACTAAGTTTAGCTGAAGTGACTGCAGCTGAAAGTTCTAGTCGCAATATACTTTTGACTTTTGTGGGTGCGAACTGTCGTGGAAATATTTGACCAATGTTTGTACAATTAACATTTCTTGAATAGGAGGTCTCCTGCATTCTTTAAGAGCCATTTGCTCTGATGAGTGACGATGCTCTTTTGTGAAGCTCTGCTGATTGAATAAATGTAAATGTTGCTTTTGTCAGGATGGGGGTTGCAATACAGCATTTTGGGCAGATACCTCCTGAAGCATTTACATTGGAGATGTGAAGTCTGGAGATAATGTGGATTCAACTTACTCTATTGTCTTTGGAGATTTAACCAATCAGAGAACAGACATGGGACAGACTGCATGTCTGTGATAGACCAATTACTTCTGAGACTATAAAATGGTCTGTTGAAAGTATGTTTGGGGGTTCAGGGCGATCAGCTGCGTAGTGCTGGTGGTCCCTGGACCTCTCCAAGGTTTTGGAGATGTAGACCAGGGTTCCATGCTAGAATGCTAGCTGGAACTGTATGGTATTGTCTTTGTGTAACTTTCATGTGTTTGTGCATTGTGTGTGAACATGTGTGTAACGTTGCTTCAATATTCCTCATACGTTTTCCTACTTGTAATAAACATTAACAAGTTACTTCACCCAACTTTAGTCGAGCGGATTGATTCTCAGAAAACTCCCACCACATTTGGTGCATTGGCCGGGAATGCCCATCGTGGTACAACCTGGACTCGTGAGGAGTGAGAACGAGGTTCCGTCTCAGGGTCGGGTGGCGCGATGCGGTATTACGGACACGGGAAGGTGGTGAGTTGATGAGATCAATTGCGTTTGCTATGTTGTGGTGAAGTACGTTTAGGTTTTAAGATTCAGATCTTTAATGTCTTTCTCATAAATACACGTAGGTGATATATATTGGGGACATTGTATGGGCTATCTTTGGTTTAAAGTTAAACAGAAGTCATGGAATTGCTGACGTATACTAACACGTGTTCAAAGGGTTTCGGTTTGTTGAGGCCCATTGCGTTTGAATCAGACAAAGGGATGTTGAGTCATATAAAACTCCTCATAAGTATAAGTTTTCACTGAGATATGCGTGTTTAGATTAATGCTTTGCTTGGTGGTAAACAAATGGCTGCTAAACATTTGTTTTAAAAATCCTAATCAAATAGGCAATTATTGCCGACCAGAACAAAGTTGTATGTATGAACGGCGTATCTGTGATGTGAACTTTCCATATAGGATAATAATTTTGCTTAACTGTTTATCTACAGAGATGTGTGTATTTTGATTAATTCTTGGTTTGGTGGTAGATAAATGCATGGCAAAACATTTGTTATAAATCCTAAAACCAAATTGGCAAATTGCAGATTGCCACCCAGAACTGAGATGAATTTGTAAACGACGTATCTGTGATGTAGAATTTCCAGTTTAGATGCCAGATTTGACTCCTATCTTTATTTCATTTTTAAGGAAAACAAGAAAAAAAAAAAAAAAAGTGAGGAACGTGTATGTTTGTTTGAAACAGCAGAAGTAAAGAACAAATCCGTAAAAAAATAAAAGCATTTTGAAAGAACATAAAAATGCTTTCAGTTTCAAAAGCTTTTAGTTTTGTCTCAAATGTCTTAAGGAAAGACGACATGATTTTAGATTGAATATGTCCGCGGCTGTTGATCTATGTCTGCTACAATGGTCTGAACGAGAGCGCTTGCATCTAGAGAGAGATCAAGGCTGCGGTTTAGTGGGCCGAAGTTGTACAATTGTTACAGTTTACAGACAGAAGCAACAGCGACTACAGCGGGCACGGACGAGTGAAGGAATTGCAACTTCACAATTGAAACTACGGATGAGTATTGACACATGCGCACACAACGAGCAGTTGACACTGGTGAAAGATGAAGATTTTGGAGAAATAGACAAAATGAGATCTTTGTTCTGTTTGAGTATGTGTTCCATGAGTTACACAATTACTGAGGCAAGATGAAGAACCGCGTGGCAAAATGGCTAGAGGACTTTACATTGCACCATCACATTTTGTGTTCTTGATTGTTTGTTTAAAAAAAAAAAAGTATGGAACTGTCGTGGAAATATTTGACCAATGTTTGTACAATTAACATTTCTTGAATAGGAGGTCTCCTGCATTCTTTAAGAGCCATTTGCTCTGATGAGTGACGATGCTCTTTTGTGAAGCTCTGCTGATTGAATAAATGTAAATGTTGCTTTTGTCAGGATGGGGGTTGCAATACAGCATTTTGGGCAGATACCTCCTGAAGCATTTACATTGGAGATGTGAAGTCTGGAGATAATGTGGATTCAACTTACTCTATTGTCTTTGGAGATTTAACCAATCAGAGAACAGACATGGGACAGACTGCATGTCTGTGATAGACCAATTACTTCTGAGACTATAAAATGGTCTGTTGAAAGTATGTTTGGGGGTTCAGGGCGATCAGCTGCGTAGTGCTGGTGGTCCCTGGACCTCTCCAAGGTTTTGGAGATGTAGACCAGGGTTCCATGCTAGAATGCTAGCTGGAACTGTATGGTATTGTCTTTGTGTAACTTTCATGTGTTTGTGCATTGTGTGTGAACATGTGTGTAACGTTGCTTCAATATTCCTCATACGTTTTCCTACTTGTAATAAACATTAACAAGTTACTTCACCCAACTTTAGTCGAGCGGATTGATTCTCAGAAAACTCCCACCACAGACTCTTGCCTTAGCAATCACTAGACTACAGTGGACTTGGTTTTTGTTTTCTTTGTAAAACTTTCAAAATCAGGGGGGTGGTAACATCTAGGGATGATGACTGTTTTCAGATTTAGCAAACCTCTTTTCCATTCCTCCCACCGTTCACATAAGTTCTCAGGAATGGGGTCATCCCACCAAATGCCTCTGCGGCATAACTATTGCAGTATACTTTTGCCTCTGAGAGTGAAAGGAGCTACAAATCCAAGTGGGTCAAACAGGGACGAAATAACTGACAATACGTTCTGGCGAGTTGGAGGTTGCTCCTTTGTGCCACTATCAAATCTGAACGTGTCATTTTCAATGGACCACTGTATACCAAGCACACGGTCTCCAAAGGTTGTGTCAGGTTTTAGATTAAGTGGTTTTGTGGTATCTGCTCTCTCTGAGGGTGCAAGATGGGAAAGAGCCTCTGTGTGGCATGAATTGAACCTGTGCAGGCATAAACCTGCAAGTTTGCACAGATATTGAGACTCTGTTATGAGTTCTCTGGCCTCCTTGACTGATGGGACACTTATTAACCCACCGTCCACATAAAAGTTGTTTTCAACAAAGGCTGAGGCATTGGGGTATTCAGATCTGTGCTGTTGTGCAAGATACTTTAAGCCAAAGTGAACAGCCATTCTGTATTCTTTAGGTTCTGTATCCAGCTGTCCATCCTCCCACCACAGGAATCTCAGGTAGTTGCGCATTTCAGAACTGACAAAGAACTGATGGAACATCTTCTGTATGTCACAAATTATAGCCACAGTTTCCCTTCTGAAGCGGCACAGCACGCCAACCAAAGAGTTTGTCATATCAGGACCAGTGAGGAGTGTGTCGTTTAAACTGGTGCCAAGAAACTTTGCAGTAGCATCAAAAACCACTCTCAACTTTGTGGGCTTCTTCGGGTGGTACACCCCGTGGTGTTGGAGATACCACACAGTTTCGCTTTCAGACACAAGTGGAACTAGTTCTGCATCACCACTGTTTATAGTTTAATTCATGAAGGCTGTGTAACGTTCATGGTATTGTTTGTCAGCCTTTAGCTTTTTCTTAAGGTGTTGTAGTCGCACAGTTGCTAGCTTCTTGTTGTTTGGGAGAGAGGGTGAGCGGTTGTCTTTGAAGGGGAGGGGCATTTCGTAGTGTCCATCCGGCCTTTGCTCTATTGTGTCACTCAGCAGTTGTATGAAGTGAATATCATCTTGAGACACATACTTGTCCTCGTATTGTCTCTCGTTAAAGTCCGATTCCAATACCTTGAGCATATCTGTAGCCAGTGGTGTGGGCATTTCCTTTACTGAGATGCGATGCACAAAACTTTGGTTGGCCGGTCTGTCTATGTGGGGATTTGCTGACCCAATTATACTCCAACCTAGTATAGTTCTCTGAGCAAAAGGCTCATTCACTTCTAAGGGAGCCAAAGCTGATGGGCAGTCATAACCTATTAACAACCCCACATCACAGTCTTGCAATGGCTTCATATTATTAACTAAGCATTTTAGGTGGGGCCAATGGAGTGCGGTTTCTCTGGTGGGAATATGGGATTTGTCAACTGGGATAAAGTCTCTTGAGTTAGCTTGGTTTATTTACACGGGGGTATCTGAGTCAAAACCACGCACTCTTAAGTTGCAAGCAAGTTTACTCGCTAGAACAGTGTCAATAGAGGTCATTGTACTTAGCTTTAAATGCACTGGTGTGGAGTCAACATTCAGTTCAGTGGCTAACTCTTCTAAAATAAAGGATGAGTCACATTGGGTGTCAAGCAAGGCGTATGTGAGTATTTCTTTCTGGGGTTGTGATGCCGCTGACTTAAAACTGGCACTATGCTGGATGTGGCAGATGTTTTCCTGGTCAATACATGGGCCATGACTTTATGCACTTTGTTTGTGCTTTCCGAGCTCTCCTCCGTTTCTGTTGATTTGGATTAATTTAACTTTTCTCTGTGTAGTGTAGTGGGGTGTATCTCATATCTAACAAAACAGGGCACCACCACCATTTTGGAAAGGACTTGAGGAAAACCTTATGGATTAATGAACAAATAATAGCCTCTTGATCAGTCTCATAACCTGGAGTCATGTAGTTCCTTAGAAATAGCGCAGATCCGATGACAGATAATTTTATACAAAAATGTTTATTTAAAGCAAATGAACTGATGGAAACAAATACTAGAATCTATGTATTAGTTGGATAATTGATACAATGTTTTATACCAAATGAAGGACAGGGGCAGACAAGGATAAAATAATTAGGAATGGCCTAGTGCAGAGATAAAAGGGACGATTATGCTAGCATGAGGTTAAAATATTCACTACTTAACACAACATTTACAGTTCACAAACAGCCAATGTTCACTAGTGAGAAAATTAGTTTGTCAGTTACTTTGTAGCAGTTGAAGAAAGGCAGGGTGGTGTTTTCCTCCGGTGATCAGTCAGGGAAAGCACAGAATATTTCTTCAAGTTTCTGGTGTAGGTTCTGTCTCAAAAAGACAAATAAACTGATGTTCTCAGGTATCGTATGTTGAAGAGCAATGTAAATGCCTTTATACTGTAACCAAGGGGGTGCGTCTCTTTCTGAGGGACCCCTCCTTATTGGTTCAGGGATTTGAGTGGTCTTATCTCATGATGTCCTGTGGTTTCACCTGGAGGTGTGGAATGTTCATTGTTGAATTATTCCAGATGTCTGTGGAAGCTCTTGACTTCAATAACTAACAATACAAAATTTATCCGGAAGATCCCAGCAGGCGAGCTGATTTCCAGACAGACTGTGGCCACAGCGAGCTCCTAGCGGAGCTGAATACTCTTTTTAGAGACTGGTCTTCTCTCGCTGGCTGGGATCCAAGGGTTGACGGTTCCGAAGAAGGGAGACAAACGCTGGACGGCGGAGTCCAACGTTTAAATTCCGTGACTGGATGCCGGAGTCCAACGTTTAAATTCCGTGACTGGATGCCGGAGTCCAACGTTTAAATACCGTGACTGGATGGCGGAGTCCAACGTTTAAATTCCGTGAGTAGGTTTTGTATAAAACCTGGCGAATGACTTGGAGGGTCATTGCGCGTGTAAAACCCTGAGAATCCTAGGCCCTATCAGGTTAAGTATTGCCAGTGAGGCAGGCGGAAGTGTCTGTGATTAATCGATTGTAGAACGTTCTGTAGAGATGTGTGTATTTTGACAAAAAATATTGGTTTGGTGGTGGACAAACCGGTGAGAACGTTTGTTGTAAATTCCTAACCAAATTGGTGAATGTAGTTACCGACCAGAACTAGTATGAGTTTGTAAATGACACATCTGATGTAAACTTCTGGTTGAAGTTTGAGAGTTGAATTTCATTTTTAACCATTCTTTGTTTAGCTGTTATTTTACTGAGATTTGATTCATACTCAGCTTGGTGGTAAATGAATATGTTGTTTATTTCAAAAAATCCTAACCAAATTGGCAAAATGCGGGTTGCCAAACCAGAACTGAGATAAAATTGTGAATGACATAAATGTGGTGTAGAAATATAGTTACACGTAAGACTCGAATTCGATTTTAACTTGTTTCTCTTTAGTTTTTTGTTTTTTAAGTTGTTTAACATGGGTAAAGGACAGAGTACACAGAACTCTAAAGAGAATTTGACATGTAAAGATTGGATGTATATTAAAGGCCAGGATCCTGGTAAAAGGAATTATCTTGATAGATGGATTCAAGTATGGATTTTTATTTCCTTTTGAAGAAAAAGTTAGGAATGGGTATGTTTTGTGTTAAATGTTTGTTTGAAATGGTAGTAGTTAAAGAAAGTTATAGGATACATGTTGGTTTAAAAGAGCTCATTTGAAGTTGAGTGGATAAAACATTGTTTTGGATTTTCCACTGGTGCCTGGAAAATGTAGATGAATGTAGGAAAGATGGAAATTGAGAGAAATAGACAACTGTGATCTTTGTTCTGTTTGAGTATGTTCCATGAGTAAATGCAAGTACTGAAGTAGAGGGTGTGGCTCTGGGAAGAGAGAACGCTGTGTTGGAGTTAAGGAGGAGATAAGAGAGGATCTAGAAAATTTGTTTAGAAATTAAGTTTTCTAAGGTGGTGTTGTGAATGGATTTGAGGATGTTGAATAATGGATGGTTGTGGAAAATAAGAGAGAAGAAGGAACTAGAAGGTGACGAGAGAGAAAGATATTGTATCACTGCAGGTGATGATAAGGAATAAGTAAAGTAGACAATGTGGGCAAGAAGAGAGAGAGAGAAGCAGAGGTAGCAGTAGTGGTGGTGAATGTTGTTGAAGAAGAAATAGTATGGTCGTACCTAAACTGACTATTAATACTTCTATTATATGAACTGATGCATAAGTTTTAACTAGAAGTTAAGCAGTGCTGATATTGACATGATAAGGAGAGCATTGCTTGGTCAGTATGGGTTTGAAATGGTGTATACATGCATGCTAATAATGAATATAGATGATACTTAATGTTAACAAAGAAGAAAGAGGATGTGTTTAAAGATATCTTTTGCATAAAACTAGTGTAAAATAGAATATAGAACCTGTGTTTAAGCAATACTATTTTAGAACTGATAGCCAAGTGTTGATTTATGTTGACAATGTTTTAATAGCCTTACCAGATTAGGAGACTTGCGTTAAAGATTAACTTGCATTATTTGAACACTTAGCTGAAGAAGGTCATAAAGTAAGCAAGAGTAAACTACAGTTATGCCAGGAGCAAGTGAAGTATTTAGGTCATAACCTCAGTTTTGGAGGACGTACAATTGTAGACGATAGGAAGAATACAATAATGCATGCCCCAAAACCACAAACTAAAAGAACAGATTATGTCATTTTTGGGTTTAATTGATTACATTGTATAAATGCATGCATGTGGATGATTTAAAAATGACATCTCCTCTTACCTGGACTCTAGAAGCTGAAGAAGCCTTTTGTAAGATTAAACAGGCTTTAGTATCTAGTAGGACTTTAGCGCTACCAAATTATATTAAAAATTGTATTCAGAGGGTGGATTGCAGAGGACATTTTATGACCTCCGTGTTAGTTCAAGAACACGGAAGACCTGTTGCATATTTCTCGTCAGAATTGGACAGTGTGGCTCAAGCACTTCCCTATTGTGTGAGGGCAGTGATAGCTGCATCACTGGCAGTGGAGATAAGTGCTTCTATAGTGCTTTTTCAACCATTGATTTTGAAAGTACCCCATGCGGTGTCTGCATTATTACTGCAAACGAACATAACATTCCTCTCCCCTGCGCGACATTTATCATGTATGGCTACCTTGTTATCACGGCCACATTTAACTATAGAAAGATGTACAGCGCTGAACCCCGCTACTTTGTTGCCACTTCCTGAAGACGGAAGCATGAATGACTGTCAGGAATTGGCAGAACAAACGACTAAAAGTAGATGTGATCTTAAAGGATCAGCCTTTGAAAACAGGAGAGGTACTGTTTGTGGATGGTTCTTCAAGAAAAGGAGAGCAAGGACAAAATCTGACAGGCTATGCTGTGGTAACTCAAGATAAAGTTTTAAAAGCAGGTAAACTACCGCCGCACTACTCTGCCCAGGCAGCTGAATTAGTTGCATCGACTGAAGCATGTAAACTAATGAAAGGTAAAGAAGTGACAATTTATACTGATAGCCAATATGCTTATGCAACGACGCATGTTTTTGCACAATATTGGAAAAACAAAGGCATGGTTGCTTCAACTGGTAAACCTGTTACACACGCTGACCTGCTGACCGAACTATTGCAGTCTGTAAATCTGCCACGAGCTATTGCAATATGAAAATGTGCTGCCCATATGTCTGGAGTGGATAGTATCTCGTTGGGGAATGTGTTTGCTACGTTGTGGTGAAGTACTGTTATGTTTAAGTTTCAGACATGTTTTGTTTTGTTTTAAGAAATTTTATTTTTGTTGAAACAGTAAGTTTGTCCTACTAAATGAGTTTTGATATTGAGCCATGGTGAAAACATGCCTCAACAGGAGGGATAGTAGGACAGCTATAATACTATATTACAAATTTCTTATAAAAAAAAGAATTGTAGAGCATGTTTGACGTGCGCTAAACATAATCCACAGGGGAACCTGAGGCCACGGAGAGGGCGTTTTCCTGAACCTCAGTATCCTTTTCAATATATACATATGGATTATATAGAGTTAAATCAAAGTGAAGGGAAAAAGTATTGTTTGGTCATCATAGATGCATTTTCTAAATGGGTAGAGTTATTTCCAACGAAGACCTGTTCCGGGTGCATGCTGGACTCCGCCAGGGTTGCCCTTTGTCACCGGTTCTGTTCATTGTTTATATGGACAGAATTTCTAGGCGCGCCCAGGGGGCGGAGGGTTTCCGGTTCGGGGAGCACGGGATCTCATCTCTGCTGTTTGCGGATGATGTTGTCCTGTTTGCTTCCTCGAGCCGGGGCCTCCAGCATGCTCTGGAGCGGTTTGATGCCGAGTGTGAAGCGGCTGGGATGAGGATCAGCACCTCCAAATCCGAGGCCATGGTACTCGACCGGAAAAAGGTGGTTTGCCCCCTCTGGGTGGGTGGGTGGGGAGCCTTTGCCTCAAGTGGAGGAGTTCAAGTATCTCGGGGTCTTGTTCACGAGTGACGGAAGGACGGAACATGAGATTGACAGGCGGATCGGTGCAGCGTCTGCAGTGATGCAGTCTCTGTACCGGACTGTCGTGGTGAAGAAGGAGCTGAGCCGCAAGGCGAAACTCTCGATTTACCGGTCAATCTACATTCCTACTCTCACCTATGGTCATGAGCTTTGGGTCATGACCGAAAGGACAAGATCGCGGATACAAGCGGTCGAAATGAGTTTCCTCCGCAGGGTGGCTGGGCGCTCCCTTAGAGATAGGGTGAGGAGCTCGGTCACACGGGAGGAGCTCGGAGTAGAACCGCTACTCCTCCACGTCGAGAGGAGCCAGTTGAGGTGGCTTGGGCATCTGTTTAGGATGCCTCCTGGACGCCTCCCCCGGGAGGTGTTCCAGGCATGTCCCACCGGGAGGCGGCCCCGGGGAAGACCTAGGACACGCTGGAGGGACTATGTCTTTCGGCTGGCCTGGGAACGCCTCGGGATCCCCCCGGAGGAGCTGGAGGAGGTGTGTGCGGTGAGGGAAGTCTGGGCTTCCCTGCTCAGACTGCTGCCCCCGCGATCCGGCCCCGGATAAGCGGAAGATAATGGATGGATGGATGGATGGATGGTAGAGTTATTTCCAACGAAGCATCCTGATGCTTTAACAGTTGCAAAGGCACTCTGTAAGGATATAATTCCTAGATATGGAATACCTGAGCGAATTTACAGTGATAATGGAAGCCATTTTGTTAATCAAATAATAAAGCAGATAAGAACGATGTTTCACATAGAATTTAAAAATCATTGTGCGTATCACCCCCAAAGTGCAGGTTTGGTGGAAAGAATGAACGAAACAGTTAAAAATTGATTAAAGAAATGCATGGAAGAAACGGGAAGATCATGGACACGATGTTTAGACTTAGTAAAGTTATATAAACATTACTAGTGCATCTGGACTGACACCTTATGAAACTTTGTTTGGTAGATCTTATAGACTACCACAATTGAAGAACGAATGGGAAACTAATGAGGAATCAAGTCTTGTCGATTATATGAGAAAGGTTTTGGAAAAACAATAACAACGAGATGTTAATGTTGATGTGGATTCTCCTGTTTCCCCACAGAGCGACCAGTTAGTGGGACCTGGAGACTGGGTGTTGATAAGGAGCATTAAGAAGAAACACTGGCATTCTCCTAAATGGGAGGGGCCACATCAGGTGTTGCTGTGTACCCCAACGGCCGTCAAAATAGCTGAGCGCTCCACCTGGGTACACTTGAGTCATTGAAAAAAAGTCATTTGGGCTGAAACTTCCAGCTGGCGAGGTGAGCAAAAGACTGATAATAAGGGTGGACCATACTGTATAGAGTTTGTAGACCTGGAAGTCAGTGAAGAAATCACAAGACACCGAGCCTTATAGGGAAGCCGATTTCAGTCCAAATGAAGCCCTGGTGGTTAGGTTTTATGATACGGTGTTGGGGTAATATGTTACTTTTTAATGGAGATTTTTTTCCTTTTGGCATGGTATCTTTGAGTACCACCTAAATCAGGAAATAGTGTAACTCTGTCAAATCAAACGTATTAAATGAATCATACGGACCGACGATTCAGGAGAAGTGTTACAGGAGCCCATCATGGCAGTACCAGATATAAGATGTATTGGTATCGAGGACTTCCTGCACGGAGGTACATTTGAAGCAGTTTTGACAAAACAAGCAGATAAGGTACAACTGGTGTTAAAAACTGTTGAAGCACCTTTGGCTCTACAACCTCCCAAAAGTGAAGTTTGGTCAAACTCTCTTTGTTATCATTTAACTCTTTATATCTTTACAGACCCGGAGCGACAGCTGACCCTTATACCCATCTCTCCATCTGCAACATTACAACACCAAAGAAAAACAATCCTGTTAACCCCACGCGGGGGAAGTTGACCCCTGGACCAATGAGTAAAGCTACATACATGCATATTGTGGAAAATGATGCATCTGTTGACGAATGGTTTCAGGTGACTTCAGGGATATCAGGACTCAGTAAATTGGTTGTTAATGGTGGAACAAACTGTTAAACAGACTCTTCCTATTACAGTATACCCTATTACTTCTATTGATTTAACTGAGAGATTAGCTAATGTAGAGTCACAGCAAGGGATTTCTAGAAGGAAGCGGGATGCCTGGATATCTGATAAAGATTCTACTTATATACAGATGCAATAGGGGTACCACGCGGTGTTCCTGATGAATATTAATTGGTTGATCAAATAGCGGCTGGATTTGAATCATCAATTTGTTGGTGGTGTACGATTAATAAAAATGATTAATTACATCCATTACAATGTTCAGAAAGTAGGTAATTGGACACAAAGTGAGTTTGAAGCTGTTCATGAACGGCTGTCGGCGACTTCACTTATGACATTCCAGAGCAGGATTGCCCTTGACATGTTGTTATTCCCAACAATACAGCTGCTGATGGCCGCTTGCCCAAAGCCATAGAGGGGCTTCGTACCCTCAATGGAAAAATTAGAGAGCATTCTGGAGTGGATACCTCCATGTGGGATTCTTGGCTGGATATGTTTGGAAGATACCGGACCCTAGTGTCGTCGATATTAGTGTCAATGGCAGTATTTGCTGCGATATTAACCTTGTGTGGATGTTGTTGTATTCCTTGTTTACGTTCTTTGACTACTCATCTCATTACTACAGCTATTTCTCCCATGGAGGAGAAAGTAGCTCAGCTTTTTCCACTTTTAGAGCATGAGGATGCTCGGGACAGTGATGACGAAATATTTGATACTAATCTTTCTGTTTTCTTCTCAAATTAGGTTTTTCCTTCATCATCATTCTCTGGGTATAACATGTTTGTGTTAATAAAAATGAACTTGCAGCTGAAAATCCTGGTGAAGTGGCTGATTACGAGTGAAATGAGACTTTGAGCAAATATGGATAAACAGGAGGGAAATGTTAGAATAATTCTTAGTTAATCTCATATTTGCTGTTATAACTTTCATAGAATTAATAAAATTGTTAGCTTGTGTATGTATTTTTAAGGTTGTGTTGCAGAGAGAATGACTTGGAGTGGAAATAAACCAGAGTGGTTTATTATCTGCAGGATGAGGGTCGTGTCCTGATAACCTGAGTACATCACAGACAAGACACGGAACAAGCATCCACAAGCACATTCTTAAACGATATTGTTGTTATTGTTGTGTTGATTGATGAACTTTGGATGTGTTTGCCACACATGAACTGATGTTGACTTGAGATCTTTTTGCAATAAAACGAGGGGCCAGGGAGATGTGAGGCAGATCAGATTTGGGATTGCCATAAGCACATCTCTACTGGTCTCCTCATGAGTAGATTTAGACCTTTGTCTCCTTTCTTATGCTGATTTAGATTAAGAGTGAATCCAACACTTCTTGTGCCAGTATTTGCTTTGTTACTTTAGCTTGCTCCACTTTGACAGCAAGTTCCGACTCTGCACATCCACCTGAGCTACCAGATATCCTCGACTTAACTCCTGAAATAGTGGTAGCTGATGTTTCAGTTTTTGTGTCTCCAAATACTGAGCCATAATTGTTTTTGTTGAGTATTATTCTGACTCTTTCTTTCTCCAGCCGATCATTAAAGGTTTCCTCTATAGTGTCAATCCTTTTTTGAATGAGCTCAGTAGTGATCAGTGCACGCATCCATTCTTTTCACAATATCTGGAGTCATTGACTGGTTGCGGCGAATGGGCTCATAACTTTGTTTGACTAAGTCATGCTGGACTCTTATGCTATGGCTTGCAGCATTAAGCTCCTCAGGAGAGGAGATACCTTTTAACTGTGTCCTTAATTCTTTAGCTGACTGTTTCCAAATAGCATAAGCTTTACTGAATGCACTTTCGTTTTTCTTTGCTACTTGCTCACACATTTCTTTGCCCTTTTCAGTTAGGTTACATTCGCGGCTACTGGATCTTGCTTTCTTTGCCTTATCACTGTCTTCATCAGGGTTCAACATTGTGGCAACTTAATGCATTTAAATACTTGAACGTCAATGTTGTTTAGACTTGTCTTTAACTAGCTCTGGACTCCGAATGGTGGCTGGTGGTCTTCAGGCTTCAGCTTGAGTTCAGCCTCTTTAGTTGGCGCGCAGACCCACCGGTCCGGTCGAGTTTTCACTGTGGATGGCCCTCAGGTTCAATAAAGTGCAAGGAGTCTCGACTGGTGTAAACTTCATTTTACATTTGTCTTCTTAAAACACAGTGAAAACTGTACAAGTGAGAGCAAACAATACATTTCCTTCAACGACAAGTCAAAGACTAACAACATACAATAATTGCATTTCATATAAAACCTGTACAATTTTCAGCAAAACACCAAACATTTACATGTGAATCATAGCAAATACCTTGCTCCGCTTACTGAGGGCTGCACGTAGATCATTTCCTGGCTATACACAAAGTGCAAGTGCAAACAAGATATAGCATATAAGCTCCTCTTAAAGGGAGCGAGTGCAAATGCAGGTGACCTCCGGTTGAGAGGAAAGAACACCATCAGGCAGTGGCCCCCACTAGTGGACAACCACCGCCACTTACAATATGTTCAAAAATTGTAACACGGTTAGGGTTGGAAACCTTCTTTAAGGCACGACTGTGACTTTTTCTTTGTGCCTCTGTTCTTTCTTTTCGGTCACTAATCACTCCCACCACTAGAGGACCTCACATCTCCGCTCAGCATAGCAACCGTAGCCAGGAAGGGAATAAATCTGGTTCTATTTTCATTCTGTCACGTCTTTGGGATTCTAGTAATCAATTTATAGAATAATATTTGAGCACATAAGCTGCATTGAAATTTGTTATAGTTTGTGAGGGTGTCGTTGGGCTATTTTACCTTTTGTGTGTGACGGTTTTAAGTCATTTCTGACGTCAGACAGCCCTACACTTTGACACACTTACTGAGAAGGCGCCTCTGACACGCACTGGGTCCAATGACGAGTCCACATAACTTCACCAAAGGACTTTTATTTAAGAAATATGAGCAGGAAAACCATGAAGCTTTGTGGTCGAAACTGAATTAAACTCAAATAACTAATACAAAAGGTTGACTAGCTACAAACAGATTAAGCCTGTGTAATTAATTCTTACATCATGTACTTCACGTTAGCCATAAGAAGTTAAAGCACATTATCACAGTTATTTCAATAATGCAGCTATGATAGGTATTATTGTTATGACAATAATGTAGCCGGAAAATGAAATATTAAAACCCACAGTAGACCTCCACTGTTAGATCTCTTTCTCACAGACCCAGTTACTCATTTGATCACATAGCCAGTCATTCCAGGTCAGAGGAGGAGTAATATAAGCAGGCATGTAGATTAACTCAACACAGTCCTCATCATGACCTGGTCTGTCAGGGTACAGGTAATTATCAGGATTTGGGTAGTACCAGTACCTAGAGGGTTAAATTAGAACACACACACACACACACAACCAGATAGTCACACACTGAGGTCCACATATAATATAGTAGGACAGAAAACATTATGAATCAGAAGGTGTATTAGTACTTTATATTTATGATATAGCTTAATGTTGATGCTAATGTGATTAGTTGAGGAATGTAATTGGGCGATTAGGCTGCTGATTCTAATGCACCATGGTCAAGCAAGGCAAACATATTAAAATATATTACAAGACAGGAAACTCAAACTACTCAAAAGATTCATTTTCTCTTATGCTTTGGTCAGAGGCAGTTAATCCCAAATGTGTTCATATAAAATACAATTCCAGGTTCTGTGCAGGCCAGTCAAGGTTGATAGTGAGTTCTGTAGGAGACGCTCTTATCCAGAGCGACTTACAGCAAGTACAGGGACATTCCCCCTGAGGCAAGTAGGGTGAAGTGTCTTTCCCAAGGACACAACATAACTTTTGCACTGCCAGGGTCCGAACCGGGTACCTTCTGATTACTAGCCTGATTCCTTAACTGCTCAGCCACACGATGAATGAAAGCACATTCTCATAGACACACTGCAAAAAGTCTTCCCACAGGAGTGGCAGCTGTTGCAGCCTCAAAGGGGAACTCCATATTATTATTGGTTTGGATTGTTCATATACTTTGGGCAAAACGCTTTAAGGCGTTGGGCTAGTGATCGGAAGGTTGTGAGTTTGATTCCCGGTTGTGGCTACATGCCGTTGTTTCCTTAGGCAAGGTACTTCACCCTACTTGCCTCAGGCAGAATGTCCCTGTACTTACTGTAAGTCTTTGGATAAAAGTGTCTGCTAAATGAATACATGTAAATGTAATGTTGATTGTGATTGGTTGGGTCTGTCTGAGGTGATGATGATAAGGCATCAGATAGATGCAGTCAAATAACGTTTGAATATCTGAAAGTATTTCAATAGATTTATGAATCCACAAACCATAGAAAGAATACTTGTCTTACTTGGGTGTGGCCAGTGGAGTTCCGTCCACCCAGATAAAGGTTCCTTCTTTTCCTGCGTCAGTCAGACCGATCCACACTCTCATTTCTCTGTTTATCTGTCTCTCTCTTGTGAGGTTATTGAGGAATTCCTGTCATGGAGGAAGAATAAGGAGCCGTTTAATTACCTTGATCTTGACTTAATCCTGTATATTTCAGTTTTTCTCAGTCTTCCTTAATGTCCCTCTCCTCCCCTCTCTCCCCCTCTCTCTTTCTGTCTCTCTCTTTGTCTCCCCCTTTCTCTCTCACTCTCTCCCTCCCCCCTCTACCCCTCTTCCTCTTTCTCTCTCTCCCCCCCCTTCCCTCTTTCTCTCCCCCCCCCCTTCTCACCTGTTCTTCTGGACTGTTTATGATCACCAGGTCTGCGTCTCTGTTGCTACAGTCCTGTTTGCTATCAGTCCAGCTTTTTTTCACTGCAGTAGAAATGTAGTAACAGCTGCAGCCAAACTTCAGCCAGCCAAATGGACAGGAAGTGATGACTGAAAAGACAAAAGTTAGAGAACATATTTAGATAATACTAGTTCATTTTTGACATTTAGTCTAAAAAGACACAAATCAAATGTAACATAGAAACAGCTGCAGCCAAACCACCTCCTTCTTGACACTTAAAGATTTTGTCAATGTGTATTTCCAGTAACAGCTACAACTAAACAGCAGCCAGCAATCAGGACAGTAAGTAAACTCTGTAAACACAACAGTTAGATGTAGTTTCTTCTTGACTCATTTTCATTCAATATGAACAACTGAAAAATAGGGTAAAAGGCTTTTAAATTGTCTACCATTGGGATTTGTATTCCTGCCTGTCCTCAGCCTATCTTGTCTTTAGCACTCATTGTGTTACACAGTGAATTAAAAAAGGTTACTAACGCACCACACAGCCTCCTCTTAATGTCATCTCTCTCTTTGGTCAGGTTGGTGTAACGAGTGTTCAGCTGGTCTCTCTCTCTGGTCAGGTTAGTGTAACTGGCTTGTAACTGGTCTCTCTCTCTGGTCAGGATGGTGTTACTGGTCTTTAACTGGTCTCTCTCCATGGTCAGGTTGGTGTAACTGTTGTTCAGCTGGTCTCTCTCTCTGGTCAGGTTGGTGTAACTGGTGTTCAGCTGGTCTCTCTCTCTGGTCAGGTTGGTGTAACTGGCCCGTAACTGGTCTCTCTCTTTGGTCAGGTTGGTGTAACTGGTGTTCAGCTGGTCTCTCTCTCTGGTCAGGATGGTGTTACTGGTCTTTAACTGGTCTCTCTCCATGGTCTTTATGGTTTTGTCCTCATTTACTCTGGTGACTATTATGGAATAAAAAATAGAATAGAGAATAATGTATAATTTTACAATAATCTACAGACTATCTACAGATAATGATTAACATTATGTCTAATAGAGCCACAAATTATATTCAGCTATACACATACACACACTCACACAAACACACATGAATATATATATATTATATATATATATATATATACACATCAATTACTGTATTTTTAATGAAAGAAACTCACAGATAACTCCCAGTCCTATAATCCCAGCCAGGAGAAAAGCACACAGCAGCCCCAGACACACTGCTCCAGTTCTGGACAAATTCTTGTCTGGACCCCCAGCACCTGGACACAGTGGGTATGGGATTTCAAAGTAGCATGAAGTGACAGAAGTAAGCCAATAGGCTACAGGGCTGTATTAGTATATAGTGGGTCAATGTTAATATATGTATGTAATTTGTGTGTTTAACTTGATAGTTGATCTCCTGCCGGGTTCTCTGGTGTCGGTTTCTTAGCCTCTGAGCAGGGCTCATGAACTTTGAAGGTGTCAGCATTAATGTAGATGTCCATCATTCTCTCCTCCTTCTGCACCCCGTCAGACTTCACCTTCTGGGTCTTGTCTGGTTTGGCGTAGATGTCCTCCATGTTCACCTTCTGGGTCATGTCTACATTATTATAGACCTCATCCGACTTCACCTTCTGGCTCATTTCTACATTATCGTAGACATCATCCGACTTCACCTTCTGGCTCATTTCTACATTATCGTAGACATCATCCGACTTCACCTTCTGGCTCATTTCTACATTATCGTAGACATCATCCGACTTCACCTTCTGGGTCATGTTTGGTTTGGCATAGATGTCATCCAACTTTGTCTCCTGTTTTTCTGCCATTCCTGATAATAATTTAGGTAAATTGTAGTTTAGATTATCATCCACCATGCCAGACAGGCTGGTCCTCTGTGCTGTCAGGCTGGTCCTGTGTGCTGTCAAGCTGGTCCTCTGAAACTATGAGAGAGCTGGACGGAATGTTAGTTTCCTCTCTATTAAACAGGAACATTCAGAAAGAAGAAGTTTATGCCGTGTTTTCATTAATCGTACTCATTATAACATTAGGTGAAGAAAGAGCCAGTGTTAAATCCCTCCCATCACATTTCCAGTCATTAGTAAAATCAAATTTGGGGTACTTCGGTTGGTCATACTGTGCAAGCTGAGGCCTTACTGCTACCTGGGTTTGGATCTGACTTTGCAGCATGTTATCTTGCAGATATGGTGGATCCCAGAGGTGCAAATATAAATAGGAAGTTAATTAAAGTGTTTGCCCAGTAGATAAGACTGTAAGAGTTTGCAGGCCAGCCCTGCATACTGGTATAAGCTTGGTTTATTTTCTGTATTTGTATGTTCACTGTATGTTGGTCTGGATAAAACAAGCAGCAGATACATGAAGAAAAAGAATGAAGGATAGATTGGCCAAACTTGAACCTGTTGAGAATTAATACTTCTCTGCTATGCGTGTTTTTATTTTCTGTGACAATAAACTCAACTCTCCCCTATGTTTTTTTTCCATTAATTTATCAAATTATCTTTCAGGAATGCAGTGCCTCATATTAAATAAAAATAACCCTCTACAGGGAAGTTATGAAAATAGTTCACATACATTTACATAGAGCACAGTTCAATAGGCATATCTATCCATGGAGAGACATACATTTGAAACATTCATTGCAATACCATATACTTACTTCATGGGTAGTACGTGTTAAACTGTAGAAACGCAGAGGCTCTCAAATGCAGAAGCTCTCAAAAGAATGTAGCCACTTTACCCATGGACGCAGACTTAGGAGGGGATGCTAGGTACTAATCCCCACTAATATTTTAGGATAATAAGTGAAGGGAAAATGGTGGAGATGTCCCCACCACAGCTGAGACCAAATGTACAACTTTGACTCTACCTCTAAATTTATGTACAGTACATGCATATTTTACCTCTGTGTTTATGTCCATGCACATTGGTTACCTCCTAATCTTCCTCTTTGCAAAAAATACTTCCCTTTGCATACAGAGAGGAAACGTACATTGCTAATCAGTTCCTACTGTCCAGGTTTCTCATATTTCCAGTTTGACAGCACAGGGGATCAGAAAAACAAATCAAATCTAAATATATTTGTATAGCCCTTTTGACAAGCTCACCGAAACCCTCAAGGAAGCCAAACTCCCAGGAAAACTCACTAGGGAGGAAAAAATTGAAGAAAAATCCAAAATTCACACCATATTTGTTTACATTTATTGTTTGTTTGTTTATATATGTCCCTGTATGTATATATTTAGATTAAAAGATTATAGTTTTATTTGAAATGTAATTGAAAAGGTAAAAGCTTTAGTAAAAGTAGAGGTACACCAGACATTATAAGAGTCTTCATTTTTCAAAATGGGATGGATAGTTTGTACTTTGTTCATAGTAGCCTACTCTAATCATAGGGAAGTAGAAATGCTAAAGGTGTTTTAGGTTTATCACAGCAGAGTGTAACTCGTGCAAACAAGGTATAGTAATGTGAAGTAATGTGTGTTTCATATGGTAACAAAGTGTGGTTTTTCAAAAGAAGTGTATAGTTTTTACAAGAGTGTTTAGTTTTGCAAAGGATCTGTAGTGTTTTGCTAGTTGTGGTTGTGCTAATTGTGTGTAGTGTTTTGACAACACGGGCACTGTTTTGAAAATCGTGCTTAAGCAATAAAAAAAAACTGTAAATCCAATCAGTTGTGATTGAGCTCTGTGGAAATCTGATAATGACCCTGCATTGGAATTAGTTATGGGAAAGCAGGGACACGTCTTAAACATGCAGGACAGCAGGCCTCGGGAACCAGGATTCAACATCCCTGCTCTAGAATATTCTTGCATACTCTACTACTCTCTACTACTGAATTGCCTTAAATTCCTGAATCATTCTAGTGGAGGTTGAGATAACTGTGCTGTGTGTGTGGGGGGATATATTTAAATCTTGTTTTGTAGATCGTGAGAGTGCTCCTCCCTGTGTAAAGCTCCTGTCTGCTGCCATGAAGTCCTCCCTCCTCTGGATGGCGCTGTGTGTTCTCCTCCTAAGCCCCTTCAAGGCCTTCAAACCTCTATCCTCCCTGGACGGTGACTCTGTGACCCACCGCCAGATCACGATTAAGGCCGTCCTGCAGAACACAGCCGAGGCCTGACCTTCAGCTTGACGGTGAGCGGTCCGGTGGAGTGTAGATCATTTAATTTACCAGAACAATGTTGATACTTTCAATTAAGCAATTGACCAATCCTGACAATGTAATAAAATATACCCTCCTGGTCTCCAGATTGATGACAGCCTGACGGTGACTAAGGTTCAGAGGGCGTGTTCCTCCGATGGCACAGCCCTCCTTTCCTTCACCGCGTTCCACACCGCCGTAGCCAACCTTTACTTTAGCAACGTACTTGTGGACTTTATCATGGTGCTGAGTGAGAAGCATCACTTTGATGGCGAGGTAGGTAGGAGAAAGTGAAGGAGGGAGGAGGGAGAGGGAGGGAGAGAGGAAAGACTGGGAACGGGTGTGGCAATTAAATAACTGCAGATGTACCATCTGTACTACTCTGGTCTAGTCTACGCTCCTTCCCTCTCCTCCCCTCCACACTCCTCCCCTTTCCTATCCACCTCCTCCCTCCTCCTCTCCTCCCTACTCCTGCCCTCCCCTCCTCTCTCCTCTCCTCCTCCTCCTCCTCCTCCCCTCTCCCCAATCCCATCCTCTCTCCTCTACCTCCCCTCTCTTCCCATCCGGTCCTCTCTCCTCCTCCCCTCTCTTCCCCTCTCATCCCCTTTCTTATCCTCCTGATGATACTGTACCCTGCTCTACTCTGCTCTGCTCTCCACTGCTCTCTCCTCCTGATGCTACTGTGCTCTGCCCTGCTCTCCACTGCTCTCTCCTATCCTGATGCTACTGTGCTCTGCTCATCACTTGGAGTATCTGCCGTGAAGGAGAGTGTGAAAGCTCAGCGTTTCCTCTCAGGCAGGCTGATTCTGGGAGGGGTCTGTCACACGCTGCAGGTGAGGAAGAGGACAGTCTGTCGTACCTATATTTATTATGAATACAGTGATGAAGTAGGATGACGTTGATGATGTGTGTGTGTAGGATTTTTACAGTCACAGTAACTGGGTGGAGCTGGGAAACAAAGTACCTTACACAACCCTCATACAACCATACCTTCCTCTCACCAGCCTGGCAGGTGGGTGTGTGATAGTGAATGCATGTTCCGAGATGTTTCTGATAGGGGAAGTGAGTGACAACAATGGTGTTTGTGTTTGAAATGAAAGAAGGTGTTAACATGTTTTTCCACCTATAATTAATCTGTCAATTCGGACTTGACTTGTTTGGCCTTTAAACAGCCTCACCCACAAACATTCCTGCCAGTCAGAGCACATATCCTGCTCACAGGACACAAACACACACACACACACACAGGTGCACTCTCCCTCTACTGAGAAATCCGTTTTTCCACTACATGATTATCTTTGAATTCACACACACACATACACTTCCGCATACAGATACACACCTACATGCACACGCATTTTGATTAGCGGCTCCCTGTGCCCAGATGACGACATCCTGTCTGAGGTTCTATAGCAGGGTACTTCAACCTTCTGTCCCCTGCCAAGCCTGCAGGTACACACACACACGCTCACACTCACACACATACTCATTTACACACACTTTCATTTACATACTGTGAGACCATGAGAGGCTGGTCCTCAGCAGGGCAGTACCAAACAGTGCTAGGACACAGTTTCCAAAATCTAATTCTATATTTATTAAGGAACAATTTACAAAACAAAGGGGTTGAACTCATGAATGACCTACAGGTTGAAAAAGGACTAAAGTAATTGTTGGCCCTCGGCGCTTGAAGGAAACTAAAAAGTATTCGCCTCTAAACAAGGTTTCAAGCAGAAATATTCCTTTTCTCAGGGTCACTCACACCTTCTCCCAGGTATGGTCGGCCAGTAAGTGTTTCTCTTCAATGTTCTCACAATGAGTATTCCTCTCTGTTGAGGTAAGTATTTATCCAGGTGCGTACTGTTCTCCAGGTACAAAAAGCTCCCCCAAATTGCACCAACACCTCCAGCAGGCAGGCTGCCCTGCAGACCAGGGACACCCCCCAAACTGCGCACACCCACACAGGCAGACTGAGCCTCTTTTCAATGCCTCCAGTTACTCAGGCAGTCATCAGCCTTAATTTCCTACACCTGTGTTGAAGAGGCTGTGGAGAGGTGTGCCTTTGTCCAACTCTACCACCAGATGGGGTCATATCCGACCAAGGGTGGAGCTATCTCCTTCGGATGTAGCGCCCCTCCAGGACACAACCTCTCATGACAGTCACAATACACACACAAACGCTCTCATTTACACAGGCATACACATACACACACAAAAGCAGACACTGATGCTCACATAGACTCACATGCCTCACACACACACACTCCTCCTCTAGGTAAATGCAGTCATGGGGGCCTGTTTGACCAGACCAGTGGTCAGGATCCGGTGGGAGGAATCAACAAGGATGATGTGGGCGCCAGTCATGGTCACATGCACCATGCGGTGGCGGACGTGGCGGTTGCTGCTACGACAGAGCTACTGGAGGATATCAGGGCCTTCGCTGGGGACCAAAACTTCCGATGGTAACCTGAAGGGGACGTGGTTAACAGTTTGGAACTGAGAGTCTAGAATTGCAAATTCACCATTGAAGAACTTAGAATGGAGAGTTTAGAATGGAAATCCAATCTCAATCAAGTTATTATTTAAAGTGCAAAATCACCATGGTACATGGTCTCAATACACTTTACAATAAAATCAGGTAAAACAAATATTTACACAAAAAAAACACAAAAAAACTATATTAAATCAGATCAAAACACCAAAGGAAAATGATAAAACAGTTGACTAAAATGATAAAGAATGTTGACAAAAAAAAGTATGTTTTAAGACAGGACTTAAAAATATCAAAGGATGTAGCTTCTTTGATACCTAGTGGGAGGCCATTTCATAAAAATGGAGCACGGTAGGCGAAGGCCGTACCACTAGCTGACTTTTTGTTGATTGGTGGGATGACAAGGAGGTTAGAACTAAGACAACGAAAAGGATGTGGCAGAATGTAGGGAGAAAATAGATCGGTTAAATAAGATGGTGCAAGTCCATTTAATGCCTTATAAATTAAAAGAAGAACTTTAAAATCTTCTCTAGCATGAATGGGCAGCCAATGTAATGATGCCAGGACAGGAGTTATGTGACAGAATCTACTTGTTTTTGTTAGAAGTCTGGTGGCTGAATTTTGCACAAGCTGAAGGCTCCTAGTAGTACAGGGAGGCCATAAAAAAGGACATTACAATAATCTAAACAAGACGACACAAGGGCATGGAGAACCACCTTGGCGCTACGCTGGGACAGAACAGGGCGGATCTTGTCAATGTTACGCAGGTGAAAGAAAGCCGTCCTGGTGATTTCCTTGTAGTATGGAAAGTGGTTGGATCAAGATAACACCTAGGTTTCTAATGTGTGTGCTTTCCGAGATTGGACAACCATCAATATTAAGACAAAGACTTTCAGATAAATATTTGTATTTATTAGGCTTAATCGCCAGCAAATCAGTCTTAGCAGCATGAGAAAGTTCTGACCCATCCAGATCTTGATTCGGCTTATACATGTTTCCAGATTTTGTAATTGAGAGGGATCATTAAGTTGCAGTGGGATATATAGCTGTGTGTCATCAGCATAGAACTGGAACTGTATACCATATTCAGCAATTATCCTACCCAGAGGGAGCATGTAAATACAAAACAGCAGAGGCCCCAGGCCAGACCCCTGGGGCACACCAGCGGTAACTGTAGAATAATCTGACAATAAGTTATTGAAACTAACACATTGGGTTCTACTAGATAAGTAGGACTGGAAACATGAGAGTGCCAGCCCATGAATATCAACATAATGCTCCAGACGGTGTAGAAGCACACAATGATCTACGGTATCAAAGGACGAACTTAAATTAAGAATTTAAAGTACGAAGGCTGATCCAGAGTCAGCAGTGACAAGTAGGTCATTAACTACTCTAGTTAGGGCAGTCTCAGTAGAGGGGCAGGAGCAGAAACCAGACAGTCAGTTGATCAGCAACACTTCTCTCAAGTATTTTGATAAGAAAGGGAGAGTGAAGACTGGTCGATAATTGGCAAGAACCAGTGGATCGCTATTGGGTTTCTTGAGGAGTGGTTTAATGATGGCAGATTTATAGGTTAAGGGGACACACCCCTCAGAAAGGGAAGCGTTCAAAATGGCACATATAGGGGCATTCAGAATAGGAAGGAGTTCCTTAAGGAGGTCAGTAGGGATGAGATCTAGTGAACACGTTGTTGGCTTTGAGGCGGCTACCATTGAGGCCAAGGCCTCAGCAGAAATAGGTTTGAACTGAGAGAGTGAGCTTGTGGACCAGGACACAGAGCACTGGCTGGACATGGTACTAGAGAGCTGCTGGTTAATGATATGGTTCCTTATTTGGGAGATTTTAACAGCGAAAAAATCGAGAAAATCATTCCCTGTGAAAGAAGAGCTTGGAACTGGTGAAGAGTGTGTAAGCCTGGCCACAGTATTAAAAAGGACCCAATGATTGTTCTTATTGGTTTCAATGAAATTGGAGAAATAAGAAGATCCGGCAGCAGAAAGGTCATGTTTATAATGTTTAAAATTAAGAGTCCACGCAAGGCGAGACGACTCTGATTTACAAGTACACCATCTGTCTTAAAGTTTACGACAAGCTCGTTTTAAAGAGCGAGTGAGGTCGGAGAACCAAGGTGCAGATTTAGTTCGAGTGGCTCTACTAGTTCTGAGAGGAGCAAAGGAATCAAGCGATTCTGACAGTGCACTGTTGAGGCCATCTGTAAGGTTATTGACAGACATGGCTGTGTTGAGAAGTGACTCAAGTTTATCAGGCAAATGATCAGCTAGAAGGGACTTAATATGGTTGTTAATGACATGGAAAGAATGAGGGGTCGATTCAGAGCAAATAGTCTGTGCATGCTTGAGAAGATTAAGACCGGGACCTTAAAACTAGAAGGGAGGCCGGCGGTAATATCCTTTGTACAGACTAAATCCAAAGTATTACCAAGATTATGAATGGGGCCAGTGACATGTTGGATTAAGTTAAGACTAGAAAGCAGATCCATAATGACAATAAAGGGCATTCAATTAAATTAGTTTGAACAGAGTTTAGAACGATCTCTACAGGGTGAGGAGGGTGTTTCTCTTGCCTGTGATACTCACACGGTGTGGGACCGTCTCCCTGCAGTCTGATGGGCCTGGACTGGACCACAGCTGTGTGTGCATCTTGACCTCAGGTGTGTGTGTAATTGGTTCTGTTCTCGATGACAATTTGTGATGTGTGTGCATTTGTGTGTATGTAACGGCTCACTGTGAGTGTGTGATTCCCAGCTTGCCCTCACAGGGGCGCCCCCGTCTTCTGAGATCTTTGTGTTCACCGATGCTCCGGCTAAAGAGGCGGTCTTGAAGAGCACAGTCACTGCCCTCATAGAGCGCACCAAGCGCATCTGTGGTGAGCTCTGCTCCTCATACCTCTCTCTCTCTCTCAATTCCTCCCCCTCTCTCCCTCTCTATTCCTTTCCCCTCCCTCACTCTCTCCCTCTCTCTCTCTCTTCCTCCCCCTCCCTCTCTCTTTCTCCCCCTCTCGCTCCCTTTATTCCCCCCGCTCTTTCTCCCCCTCTCTCTATTCCTCGCCCTCTCTCTTTCTCTCTGTCTGCTCTTCACTAAACTCCTCTCTCCTCTTCTCCACAACTCATTCCTCCCGTCCTCTCCTCTCCCTCCTCCAGTTGACCTTCATGTTGACGGACAATCTCCCCTCCCAGCGCCGAAAGGACACGGTGGGCGGGAGATCCAGGCGTCTGTCCGAATCGGATGCCCAGCTTTACCGGGACCTGGCCCGGGCCTCAGGAGGGCAGGCCATCGAGGTCACCAAGGCTATCAGCGTCATCCAGCATGCTTCCAGCAACGCTCTGGTATCTACTGACAGTACTCAGCTATACTCAATGCACTCTTGTCTATACTTACTATGATCTGGCATATTCTTTCTATACTCTGGTCTGTACGTAGGCTACTAGACTCAGGTCTATACTGACTATACTCTGTCCTGTACTCTGTTCCATGCCACAGGTGACAGTAGTCCAGGTCTCCAGAAGACCAAGAAAACCACAGAATTTCTCCTTCGTGGTGGACAGCTCCATTCAGAACATGACTGTTTGACTGTGTGACGGTTTTAAGTAATTTCTGACTTCAGACAGCCCTACACTCTGACACACTTACTGAGAAGGCGCCTCTGACACGCACTGGGTCCAATGATGAGTCCACATAACTTCACCAAAGGACTTTTATTTAAGAAATATGAGCAGGAAAACCATGAAGCTTTGTGGTCGAAATTAAATTAAACTCAAATAACTAATAAAAAGGTTGACTAGCTACAAACAGATTAAGCCTGTGTAATTCATTCTTACATCATGTACTTCACGTTAGCCATAAGAAGTGAAAGCACATTATCACAGTTATTTCAATAATGCAGCTATGATAGGTATTATTGTTCTGGCAATAATGTAGGCGGAAAATGAAATATATATATTAAAATATCAAGATCTCTTTCTCACAGACCCAGTTACTCATTTGATCACATAGCCAGTCATTCCAGGTCAGAGGAGGAGTAATAGAACCAGGCATGTAGATTAACTCAACACAGTCCTCATCATGACCTGGTCTGTCAGGGAACACGTAATTATCAGGATTTGGGTAGTACCAGTACCTACAGGGTTAAATTAGAACACACACACACACACACACAACCAGATAGTCACACACTGAGGTCCACATATAATATAGTAGGACAGAAAACATTATGAATCAGAAGGTGTATTTGTACTTTATATTTATGATATAGCTTAATGTTGATGCTAATGAGATTATTTGAGTAATTTAATTGGGCGATTAGGCTGCTGATTCTAATGCACCATGGTCAAGCAAGGCAAACATATTAAAATATATTACAAGACAGGAAACTCAAACTACTCAAAAGATTCATTTTCTCTTATGCTTTGGTCAGAGGCAGTTAATCCCAAATGTGTTCATATAAAATACAATTACAGGTTCTGTGCAGGCCAGTCAAGGTTGATAGTGAGTTCTGTAGGAGACGCTCTTATCCAGAGCGACTTACAGCAAGTACAGGGACATTCCCCCTGAGGCAAGTAGGGTGAAGTGTCTTTCACAAGGACACAACATCACTTTTGCACTGCCAGGGTTCGAACCGGGTACCTTCTGATTACTAACCTGATTCCTTAACTGCTCAGCCACATGATGAATGAAAGCACATTCTCATAGACACACTGCAAAAAGTCTTCCCACAGGAGTGGCAGCTGTTGCAGCCTCAAAGGGGAACTCCATATTATTATTGGTTTGGATTGTTCATATACTTTGGGCAAAACGCTTTAAGGCGTTGGGCTAGTGATCGGAAGGTTGTGAGTTTGATTCCAGGTTGTGGCTACATGCCGTTGTTTCCTTAGGCAAGGTACTTCACCCTACTTGCCTCAGGCAGAATGTCCCTGTACTTGCTGTAAGTCTTTGGATAAAAGTGCCTGCTAAATGAATACATGTAAATGTAATGTTGATTGTGATTGGTTGGGTCTGTCTGAGGTGATGATGATAAGGGATCAGATAGATGCAGTCAAATAACATTTGAATATCTGAAAGTATTTCAATAGATTTATGAATCCACAAACTATAGAAAGAATACTTGTCTTACTTGGGTGTGGCCAGTGGAGTTCCGTCCACCCAGATAAAGGTTCCTTCTTTTACTATGTCAGTCAGACCGATCCACACTCTCATTTTTCCGTTTATCTGTCTCTCTCTTGTGAGGTTATTGAGGAATTCCTGTCATGGAGGAAGAATAAGGAGCCGTTTAATTACCTTGATCTTGACTTCATCCTGTATATTTCAGTTTTTCTCAGTCTTCCTTAATGTCCTTCTCTCCCCTCTCTCCCCCTCTCTCTTTCTCTCCCCCTTTCTCTCTCACTCTCTCCCTCCCCCCTCTACCCCTCTACCTTTTCTCTCTCTCCCCCTTCCCTCTTTCTCTCTCCCCCCCCTTCTCACCTGTTCTTCTGGACTGTTTATGATCACCAGGTCTGCGTCTCTGTTGCTACAGTCCTGTCTGCTATCAGTCCAGTTTTTTTTCACTGCAGTAGAAATGTAGTAACAGCTGCAGCCAAACTTCAGCCAGCCAGATGGACAGGAAGCGAAGACTGAAAAGACAAAAGTTAGAGAACATATTTAGATGATATTAGTTAATTTTTGACATTTAGTCTAAAAAGACACAAATCAAATGTAACATAAAAACAGGTGCAGCCAAACCACCTCCTTCTTGACACTCAAAGATTTTGTCAATGTATATTTCCAGTAACAGCTACAACTAAACAGCAGCCAGCAATCAGGACAGTAAGTAAACTCTGTAAACACAACAGTTAGATGTAGTTTCTTCTTGACTCATTTTCATTCAATATGAACAACTGAAAAATAGGGTAAAAGATTGTCTAAATTGTCTACCATTGGGACTTGTATTCCTGCCTGTCCTCAGCCTATCTGTTCTCTAGCACTCATTGTGTTACACAGTGAATTAAAAAAGGTTACTAACTCACCACACAGCCTCCTCTTAAGGTCATCTTTCTCTTTGGTCAGGTTGGTGTAACGGGTGTTCAGCTGGTCTCTCTCTCTGGTCAGGTTAGTGTAACTGGCTTGTAACTGGTCTCTCTCTCTGGTCAGGATGGTGTTACTGGTCTTTAACTGGTCTCTCTCCATGGTCAGGTTGGTATAACTGGTGTTCAGCTGGTCTCTCTCTCTGGTCAGGTTGGTGTAACTGGCCTGTAACTGGTCTCTCTCTTTGGTCATGTTAGTGTAACTGGTGTTCAGCTGGTCTCTCTCTCTGGTCAGGATGGTGTTACTGGTCTTTAACTGGTCTCTCTCCATGGTCTTTATGGTTTTGTCCTCATTTACTCTGCCGACTATTATGGAATAAAAAAGAGAGAATAATGTATAATCTTACAATAATCTACAGACTATCTACAGATAATGATTCACATTTTGTCTAATAGAGCCACAAATTATATACAGCTATACACATACACACACTCACATAATCACACACACACATATATATATATATATACACATCAATTACTGTATTTTTTATGAAAGAAACTCACAGATAACTCCCAGTCCTATAATCCCAGCCAGGAGAAAAGCACACAGCAGCCCCAGACACACTGCTCCAGTTCTGGACAAACTCTTGTCTGGACCCCCAGCACCTGGACACAGTGGGTATGGGATTTCAAAGTAGCATGAAGTGAGAGAAGTAAGCCAATAGGCTACAGGTTTGTATTAGTATATGGTGGGTCAATGTTAATATATGTATGTAATTTGTGTGTTTAACTTGATAGCTGATCTCCTGCCGGGTTCTCTGGTGTCGGTTTCTTAGCCTCTGAGCAGGGCTCATGAACTTTGAAGGTGTCAGCATTAATGTGGATGTCCATCATTCTCTCCTCCTTCTGCACCCCGTCAGACTTCACCTTCTGGGTCTTGTCTGGTTTGGCGTAGATGTCCTCCATGTTCACCTTCTGGGTCATGTCTACATTATTATAGACCTCATCCGACTTCACCTTCTGGCTCATTTCTACATTATCGTAGACATCATCCGACTTCACCTTCTGGGTCATGTTTGGTTTGGCATAGATGTAATCCAACTTTGTCTCCTGTTTTTCTGCCATTCCTGATAATAATTTAGGTAAATTGTAGTTTAGATTATCATCCACCATGCCAGACAGGCTGGTCCTCTGTGCTGTCAGGCTGGTCCTGTGTGCTGTCAAGCTGGTCCTCTGAAACTATGAGAGAGCTGGACGGAATGTTAGTTTCCTCTCTATTAAACAGGAACATTCAGAAAGAAGAAGTTTATGCCGTGTTTTCATTAATCGTACTCATTATAACATTAGGTGAAGAAAGAGCCAGTGTTAAATCCCTCCCATCACATTTCCAGTCATTAGTAAAATCAAATTTGGGGTACTTCGGTTGGTCATACTGTGCAAGCTGAGGCCTTACTGCTACCTGGGTTTGGATCTGACTTTGCAGCATGTTATCTTGCAGATATGGTGGATCCCAGAGGTGCAAATACAAATAGGAAGTTAATTAAAGTGTTTGCCCAGTAGATAAGACTGTAAGAGTTTGCAGGCCAGCCCTGCATACTGGTATAAGCTTGGTTTATTTTCTGTATTTGTATGTTCACTGTATGTTGGTCTGGATAAAACAAGCAGCAGATACATGAAGAAAAAGAATGAAGGATAGATTGGCCAAACTTGAACCTGTTGAGAATTAATACTTCTCTGCTATGCGTGTAAAGTTTTTTTTTTTTTTTTTTTGTGACAATAAACTCAACTCTCCCCTATGTTTTTTTTCCATTAATTTATCAAATTATCTTTCAGGAATGCAGTGCCTCATATTAAATAAAAATAACCCTCTACAGGGAAGTTATGAAAATAGTTCACATACATTTACATAGAGCACAGTTCAATAGGCATATCTATCCATGGAGAGACATACATTTGAAACATTCATTGCAATACCATATACTTACTTCATGGGTACTGTAGACTGTAGACTGTAAACTGTAGAAACGCAGAGGCTCTCAAATGCAGAAGCTCTCAAAAGAATGTAGCCACTTTACCCATGGACGCAGACTTAGGAGGGGATGCTAGGTACTAATCCCCACTAATATTTTAGGATAATAAGTGAAGGGAAAATGGTGGAGATGTCCCCACCACAGCTGAGACCAAATCTACAACTTTGACTCTACCTCTAAATTTATGTACATGCATATTATACCTCTGTGTTTATGTCCATGCACATTGGTTACCTCCTAATCTTCCTCTTTACAAAAAATACTTCCCTTTGCATACAGAGAGGAAACGTACATTGCTAATCAGTTCCTACTGTCCAGGTTTCTCATATTTCCAGTTTGACAGCACAGGGGATCAGAAAAACAAATCAAATCTAAATATATTTGTATAGCCCTTTTGACAAGCTCACCGAAACCCTCAAGGAAGCCAAACTCCCAGGAAAACTCACTAGGGAGGAAAAAATTGAAGAAAAATCCAAAATTCACACCATATTTGTTTACATTTATGCTTTTATTTTAGTTACATGTAATTATTGAATTCATTTTTTATCAACGCTTTGTTTGTTTACATATGTCCCTGTATGTACACTACCGTTCAAAAGTTTGGGGTCACCCAAACAATTTTGTGTTTTCCATGAAAAGTCACACTTATTCACTACCATATGTTGTGAAATGAATAGAAAATAGAGTCAAGACATTGACAAGGTTAGAAATAATGATTTGTATTTGATTTTTACATCAAACTTTGCTTTCGTCAAAGAATCCTCCATTTGCAGCAATTACAGCATTGCAGACCTTTGGCATTCTAGCTGTTAATTTGTTGAGGTAATCTGGAGAAATTGCACCCCTCGCTTCCAGAAGCAGCTCCCACAAATTGGATTGGTTGGATGGGCACTTCTTGCGTACCATACGGTCAAGCTGCTCCCACAACAGCTCAATGGGGTTCAGATCTGGTGACTGCGCCGGCCACTCCATTACCGATAGAATACCAGCTGCCTGCTTCTGCTCTAAATAGTTCTTGCACAATTTGGAGGTGTGTTTAGGGTCATTGTCCTGTTGTAGGATGAAATTGGCTCCAATCATGCGCTGTCCACTGGGTATGGCATGGCATTGCAAAATGGAGTGATAGCCTTCCTTATTCAGAATCCCTTTTACCCTTTACAAATCTCCCACCTTACCAGCACCAAAGCAACCCCAGACCATCACATTACCTCTGCCATGCTTAACAGATGGCGTCAGGCATTCTTCCAGCATCTTTTCATTTGTTCTGCGTCTCACAAACGTTCTTCTTTGTGATCCAAACACCTCAAACTTGGATTCATCCGTCCACAACACTTTTTTCCAGTCTTCCTCTGTCCAATGTCTGTGTTCTTTTGCCCATCTTAATCTTTTTCTTTTATTGGCCAGTCTCAGATATGGCTTTTTCTTTGCCACTCTGCCCTGAAGCCCAGAATCCCGCAGCCGCCTCTTCACTGTAGATGTTGACACTGGTGTTTTGCGGGTACTATTTAATGAAGATGCCAGTTGGGGACCTGTGAGGCGTCTGTTTCTCAAACTAGAGACTCTAATGTACTTATCTTCTTGTTTAGTTGTGCAACGCGGCCTCCCACTTCTTTTTCTACTCTGGTTAGAGCCTGTTTGTGCTGTCCTCTGAAGGGAGTAGTACACACCGTTGTAGGAAATCTTCAATTTCTTAGCAATTTCTCGCATGGAATAGGCTTCATTTCTAAGAACAAGAATAGACTGTCGAGTTTCAGATGAAAGTTCTATTTTTCTGGCCATTTTGAGCGTTTAATTGACCCCACAAATGTGATGCTCCAGAAACTCAATCTGCTCAAAGGAAGGTCAGTTTTGTAGCTTCTGTAAGGAGCTAAACTGTTTTCAGATGTGTGAACATGATTGCACAAGGGTTTTCTAATCATCAATTAGCCTTCTGAGCCAATGAGCAAACACATTGTACCATTAGAACACTGGAGTGATAGTTGCAGGAAATGGGCCTCTATACACCTATGTAGATATTGCACCAAAAACCAGACATTTGCAGCTAGAATAGTCATTTACCACATTAGCAATGTATAGAGTGTATTTCTTTAAAGTTAAGACTAGTTTAAATTTATCTTCATTGAAAAGTACAGTGCTTTTCCTTAAAAAATAAGGACATTTCAATGTGACCCTAAACTTTTGAACGGTAGTGTATATATTTAGATTAAAAGATTATAGTTTTATTTGAAATGTAATTGAAAAGGTAAAAGCTGTAGAGGTACACCAGACATTAGAAGAGTCTTCATTTTTCAAAATGGGATGGATAGTTTCCACCCGATCCCATAACGCGACGCTGCAAAAATGTGAGACGAATGTTAATGATTGTAAAATGTTAAACTTCACCTCGCTATTAGAGTGTGGGAGGGTGCCACCACCTAGTGATGAAGTTTAAAATAAAATAAAAACTGGTTCATAGAGTCATTTACCGTAACAACAAAAAGGCCTAACCTACATAGTTTTTTCCACGATTGTTATTAAACAACTATTAAAGACAAAGGTGTATCAATAAAATAAATGTCCTTTGTTGAGGGCATACCTCCGTGGTCCGTGCGTGGCAAATATGTGTGGTGTGTGTGTGTGTTTTGGTACCTCCCTGATCACTTCGCCCAGCTCGTTATGGGAGTGGCGCTACTGCTGTACGCCCATAATCTCTTTACCTCTGTTCTCTGTTGTCAGATTGGGTTCTTATGTTCTATGCGGTCGTTTCCAGCGTTATCCCTGTTTGTTGGTTACATTTTTTCCTGCTTCCACGGTTTTTGAATCTGCCTGCTTCTGCAGGTACCTCTGATCATCTGCCCTGTTGTAGATTATTGTTTATTGCTCTGGATTACGAGATGACCTGCGTTTTTCTTCTGAAAACACTCAGTGTCCTGTTTGCTTTTGGGTCCACAAATCAGCAGCGCCGTGACACAAACAGTTTCCATGAAATGTGAAGGTATCAAAGTATCTCTTTACATTTTGTAATGTAGGCCTATAATTAATGTTAATATTCGAAGATTTTTTTACAGTACAAGCATTCACTGGAATTCACTGGAAAATAGTTGGTCCTGCGGTTGGCCTACTTGACATAAAATCCCACATCATACTGAAAACCAGTATTAGGTGACAGTGAATCGAATATGAGGAATTACATGTTTTGTTTCAGTGTAAAAAAAAAAGTGATAATGAACGTAATTATATGACAAAGTAGCTCATTTATGCATTTCTTTTTTTATTTTGTATCATTTTTATTTAGCATCGAGGACAATTCACCAAACCTTCTGGAAAACAGATAGAAAACAAGACAATGACACGCTCACTGCCAGACCGAAATGTATTTGCAATGTATATTTTGGGGACTTTGTGCTCAATAGCATCATTTTTTATTTACATTTACTTCCAAGTCTGGACGTTCTGAATGTAGTAGGTCCGGAGAGCTTGACATGCAACAGGAGGTCTGGCTACCAGAGGAGAAAGTCAAACCTCTTGTACTTCTATGGTTCTGGCCCCTTGGACGGATGTTTGACTTTATGGACCGTAAGAAATACTTTAACATTGATAGTTGTGAGTTGACAGCCAACAGATCTCTGTACGATAGAGCTGATGGGGTTATTGTGTTTCACAGAAACATTGGTAATAACTTGACCATTCCACCGTCTCCACGGCCCTATTTTCAGAAATGGATTTGGTTTCACGTTGAATCACCAACAAATACCAACATCATTCCAGGTTTAGAAAACGTATTCAACCTGACTTTAAACTACAGACGAGATGCTGACATCACTGTACGAAATGAGTTGCTGATTGAAAAATCGCAAAGGGATTTTCAACTCCCAGAGAAAAATAAACTGGTTTGCTGGCTCGTGAATAACAATAATCCAGCAACTGGCACAAGTAGGAGGGCAAGCTATTACCAGGAGCTCATTAAATATATACACGTGGATCTGCATGGCGCTGCTTTTACTGGGGTTCGTTTAGCAACCGCGGACTAATACTCGACCATTGCTAGCTGCAAGTTTTATTTATCGTTTGAGAACTCGCTTCACAAAGACTACATTACAGAGAAGGTAAATGGACCTCTGGTAGCAGGTACTGTACCAGTGGTACTAGGCCCACCCAGACAGAACTATGAGGAGTTTATTCCTGCTGATTCATTCATACACGTTCATGATTTTCCTGACGTGAATAGTCTTGCAGACTTCCTGATCACGTTAGATAAGAACGATGAGATGTACATGTTACTTTTAATGGAGAAAGAACTTCACTGCAAAACCGCACCTATTAGAAGCTCAACAGGAGTTCATCCAACCTATTTGTTTAGCCTGTGATTACATGTCAAGAGACAAAAACTACAATGTCATTCAAGTTCTGTACAAGTGGTACTTTGAGTGATATCATAATGACTGTTTTACAAGTGACAATATCGTTTGGAATAACAGTTTCACAAAATAACACTGTTTTGTTCTTTCTCTGTTGCCATTCTGAAATTGTTTCCCGTTTATAAAATGTACATTTGAAATGAAATATCATGCATTGTCATTTAATTTCCTTCTCATTCTTCTACATCTTCGTATGTTCATATGCTATTGTGTATCTTGTATTTCTATATTTTTTAATTGTTACTTTTGAGTACTGTACAGTACCTTGCTGATGCAAACAGCAATTTCTCTACTGTGGATAAAGGATTATCTTATCTTAATGTTAAATATAACATGTATCCAAATGTTTACAGAATGGCCTATTAACACAATTTTTTATGAAAACCTAACTTAAATAAAGAGAGGGAGAGAGAGAGAAGGAGAGAGAGACAGAGAGAGGAGAGGGAGAGAAAGAGGGAGGGAAAGAGGGAGAGAGAGGGAGAGAGAGATTCCTCACCATAGTCATGTATTGGGTAAGTGATGGTCATTACATTTAGTCATTTAGCAGACGCTAGCAGCAGTCATTTAGCAGAACATGACGCTACATTCCCCCTTGACCATGGACACAACGTCATTGCCATGGCCAGGACTCTAACTCGCAACCTCCGAGAGGCACCTTGCTGCAGTCCACCCCCATGAGGCAGAAGCGTTGCAGGCACCGCCGTGAGGCAACTGCACCGCCATGAGGCAAGGAGTTTTTTTATAGTTGGGGGGCGGGGGGAAGTTAGGACATTTAAACCTGGATTTCACCGACACAGACCAGTGCGTCCACATCTGTTCCGAGTTGCAGTAAATTGCAGATTTTTATCCACAGAAAGTAAATGCATGATTTATTATAATCATATAATCATAATATAAGTGCCGTAAAATAATAACGTTATAGAAGTCATTCATGATTTACCGAATAATTACCGAATGTTACAAGTCTACTTGGGTAGTTGTTATGAAGCTAAATTCGACAACGTCAAAGTTTACTTTCACTGATGGCGATTAGCATCAACAAATTATCAGGGATTATTAAATGTATAGTGCATAACGTAAAATAACTTTGCATTTGTTTGTATGTAACGTTATAATACATTTTTGTAAACTCTCCTTACATTAGCTGGGTATCGTCATAAAATTTGATTAGATTAGATTCAACTTTAATGTCATTACACAGGTACAAGTACAGGGTAACGAAATACAGTTAGCATCCAGCCAGAAGTGCAAAACAGTTATTACAACAGAATATAAATGTATACTCAGAATATACACAGTATGAACAGTATAATCACTGATGAGATCTTTACTTTTTGGAGCTTGTGTTATGTATATTACAACTGACCATTTTGCTTATCTATATTTTTAGAGGTCTCAGTCAGACTTACACACCTCTCCCACCCAGGGCACCCTATGCTTCAGCTTCTACCCTCGCGGTCCACCAGGACCAAAACCTCTCGCCATAAGAACAGCTTCTAGGCTTCGGCCATTGCACTCTTCAATAAGGCCAAGGACTCGGAATGACTTTGCCACAAACTCCAATAACCCCATCCAGCATCCCACTGCACAAGCCACTTTTGCACACAACACCTCAAAACCCCTTTTGACACCTTAAAATAACGTACTGCTGTGTTTGCACCACTGTTTTGCAATGCTGTGTATATACCCCCCTGAAATCTTTACACCATATTTTTATTGTATTATATTATGTTCTTATCATCTTACATATACAGGATGTTCTATGTTGCTTTTCCCTGCTTATGTAAATTATGTGTTTGTTTAACTTGCATAGCCATTAAAACAGATTCTGATTCTGATTATGAGTGGGTTGATTTTAAGAACTGTTCTCTGCCAAAGTGGACCTGCCTGAAATCCTGGGCATGAGGGAAGAGAACCAGGCTAAGGTAGTATGGGAGGGTGTGGAATGACCTTGAAAAGGAAACAATCCTGGAGCCCTTCAAGTTCACATTTCACAACATAGAAGATGTGGAAATTCTGTGCAGAAATAATGGACCAAAGAAAATATTTGGCCCATTCTGAATGTGACACAGATAAGTGAGTTTATTGTCTGCGAGATCATGTTGTGACTTGGTGTGTTTTACATGTTATCATTGATCATTTAATAATTCACTTGGATTATACTGTACATATTAGCACAAAAACATAATTGGCATAGATATAGAGCCAAACATTAAAAACAGCAGTGCAATAAGGTTCAATGACAATGTATTATTATTATTATAATGAAAAGGTGGTGAAGTATTGTATAGTACATAATAAAATGTATAGGCCTATGACATCTTACGAAATGTAAGCTTATGAATAACAGTAATAACTTGCACTGAGCTATGTTATTCCTAACCTCCATTATTTTCAGTTATCAGCATTTTGACCTCTTTTCAAGATCCACAGTTTTGTAGTAGGCTACAAATACACTATTGAGCCCCGAGTCATATCACCCACCGTTTGTTTTTCGTAATGACTAAGTTGTAAAATTACACAGTGCGGTGTATATTAGTCTCGCTTCTTGTCTAAAGTTTACTATATAAATACGATATAACGATATGCATTTGCGCTTTTGTTTTGAAATATATTGTGTCAACCCTTGCCTGACGGCGGTGCAGTTGCCTCACAGTGGTGCCTGCAACGGTCCTACCTCAGGGTGGTGGACTGCAGCCAGGTACTCTTGCAACCTCCCGATCACGACTAGACTCTCAACAGTCTTGTACCCACTGAAGAATAAATACAAATATATCACTGATTCTTCAGAGCTGGGACAAAACATGTTTAAAAAAACTTTTTTTTTTAAACTGCACACTATATTAATTAGACTTATATGTTTCTGTAGAGAGAGGTCTTAGCTATTTAACCATGTAAGGAACAGGTTCTAGTTAAAAACTTAGGTAAAGTTGGAAAGATATTCAGATTTGGACTTCCGCGGTCAATGAGTAAGAGACGAAACGTTGTTCAAAAACAAATGATGCCTCTTTCAAATCTATTAAGCAAAACCAATTTTCTTCAAAACAGCAGTTGTAGTATGATAATAATGAGACTGTTGACGTGTGGAGTGATTTTGGAGTCATGATAATACTTAACAGTGGAGCTATTGATTAATATTTTCAATAGAAATTCATGAAAATTCACTAAAGCCAGTTTTCTCCTAAACTGCTGTTGTAGTATGACCCAGATGAGACTGTTGGCAAGTTGAGTGACTTTGGAGTCATAATAATGCTTAACAGGGGAGCTATTGATTAATATTTGCAATGCAAAAATTATAATCATGAAAATCAAGCAAAACCTATTTTCTCCAAAACAGCTCTTGTAATATGACAATAAGGTGACTGTTGACATGTGGAGTGGTTTTGGAGTGATAATAATACATAAGAGTGGAGCGATTGATTAATATATATTTTTAAATCCATAAAAATTAAGCTGTTGTATCAGCTGTCGTAGTATGTATGATCATGATCACTCATAGTATGATCAGGAGGAGACTGTTGATGTGTGGAGTAATTTTGGAGTCTCCATATTTTATAACAGTGGAGTTATTGATTTTTGTTTGCGCATCACTCTTGGAAGTGAACTTTGCAGACGCTCCCTGCGCACTTGTCGGTCGCTGGCTGCTCGTAGAGATCAATGTTATGCATCGAGCTCGACGGACGGCTTTTTCTTATACAAAACGGGTTTTTCTTTTTTTGTAGCCCGTAGTATATGCTATTATTATGTGAAAGATGTATAATTTGTGTTTGGAGAACGTTGCGTCGCTTACTTATTGATCCCGTAAGTCCGAATCTGTGAATATCTTTCTAAGACTTTACCTAAGTGGACTACAGTGCGCCCCCCCCCCCCCCCCCCCCCGTCGACAGAAAATGCCAGGGGTTTAAGCCCCCCCTTTCTTTCAATCCTAGAAACGTCCCTGCTGTCAGGTGTCTTAAAAAAATATCTAAATGTATTGTTATAAATTGTTATGTTGATAAATTGCTTAAAGCGAAAGGAAACTGCAGCGTGCACCGTCTACGATATCCAGAAGGGGACAGTGTAATTTAATGCAAAACCCATATTTTGTATTGCTACCATATAAATAGTAAATGTTAGCGTGCATGTTCCTTTTTATATATGTTAAGGAACAATCTATTCTTTAGTGTGATTCCGTTTCCCAAGTGCTAGAGATATATACTTTGATAATGAAAACAACTTTCCTCTGCCAGGAAAACTGAGATCTCATCCAACCCAGACCAGTACGGAGAACATTGCATCTCTATGGCAACGGTAAACGCTTGGGGAGTGGCAGATGTTGCCGTTTGGAAAGGAAGTTCTGTTGTGTTAATTATTACCAACCCCAGCAGCGTTTACCTATATTCATCTTCTTTCCTTCTTGCAATATTATAAGGTATGTATCCGTCGCACGTATTTTCATACAATGCTTTAAACTTGATGTGCATCGTTAGCGATGCGTAATATAAACCAGATCTTAAGAACAACAGTAGTCTACAATACTGTAGAGCTGTAGTTACTAGTAGTACATACAGAGTAGTGGTAACTCTAGTCTAGCACAGTACCGGTACAGTACTAGCTAGTAGTATCATTATAGTATGTAGTAGTCGCTCTTGCTCAGGTCATTAGTGTGAAGTAACTTGGTTATCTAGGTTATCTTAAATGGACGTAAGCCTACTCGCTCATTATAGCCAACTGTCAAGGTTAAGTCGATACCCTCCTACTGGGCTTTACTGTACGGCACTGTACTCTACCCAAAGTCACTTAGTAACTATTACTAAGTAGTAGTAGTAGTAGTAGTAGTAGTAGTAGTAATACTAGTGTAAGTTTGTGGCCTTTACTTTTTCATAATCTAACTTCACTCATTGTCTGTTTGTAGTGATGGCAGGAACGTCACGACATGATCGAGAAATGGCTGTGAATGCCAAAAAGAAACTGTCTTCTTGCTCAGACCCGGTAGAGCGACTAAGACTACAATGTCTTTCTCGAGGCTCTGCTGGTATCAAAGGCCTGGGCAGGTGAACTGAAGCTGTCTAATAAATGTCTATTCATATATCTAAGTTAGAGAGAGAGAGAGAGAGAAGAGAGAAAGAGAGCAGAGAGCTCATTTCAGTTTTTAACATAGGTAGTAGTAGTAGGTATTCAATACCCTGTTGAAAATCTACATTGAGATTCTGACAGAAAAGCTTGAAAGCTTTGGCTCTCTCTCTCTACAAAATAATATATAATTGTCTCACTTCTTTCCTTAGAAAATTCAAGATGTGGGCCTAACTAGAAAGATAACCCCAGTGTATCATTTGAATGATTCTTCATTATGTTGTTTTGTAAGAACATTCAAAATAATGGACGATGACAACAGCCGCACTCTGGATCTGAAGGAATTCACTAAGGGTTTGAATGACTACGGAGTCTACATGGAGAAGGCAGAGGCCATGAATCTCTTTCAGCAATTCGACCGAGACGGCAGTGGCTTGATCGACTTTGACGAATTTCTCCTCACTCTCAGGGTAAATATCAGATACGAAAGACTTTTCCTTTTTTATAATTATATCTGTAGATTATTGAACGAGTCTCCATTTGAACCCAGATTCAACGAGATAGGGTTGTCAGGTTTGAGAGCTGCTATTCCTGTTCCTGTTTCCTGTTCCTGTTTTCCTGTTTCCTGTTCCTGTTTCCGCTACTCTCTTTGTTTTTCTAGCCTCCGATGTCCAACGCCAGGAAGGAGGTAATCATGCAGGCCTTCAGGAAACTGGACAAGACTGGCGACGGTGTGATTACAGTGGAGGACCTGAAGGGGGTATATAACCCCAAACATCATCCCAAATACCAGAACGGCGAGTGGACTGAAGATCAGGTGTTCCGTACATTCCTGGACAGCTTCGACTCTCCATATGACAAAGACGGAAAGGTAAACCTAGCATTTGAATCTTTTTTTTGGGGGGGGGGCTACATTTCATCCCCCCCCCCCACGGGAGCTGTGTAAATAATTGGTCAGTGCCTTCTTGGTCGTCGACTTGTCATTAAACATATTGGGGTATCTCTTCACCTTGTGTTAATGTTGATGCTTTCTTAATACACTAGGTCACCCAGGAGGAGTTTATGAATTACTATGCAGGTGTGAGCGCCTCCATCGATACAGACGTCTACTTTATTGTGATGATGAAAAATGCCTGGAAACTTTAACTAAAGTCTTCCTGAGGCATCAGGGTAAACAAACAATTTTACTTCTAATTTACAGCCCAAAAAGATGCTGTTATTCTGTTCTCTCCCTCAGTCAAATCATATGGTAGTCTCATTTCTCCCAAACCGTTCTTTTCAAATCAAGTAGTCCATTGTTGATGGCGCAACTCTGCTTCACCCCGCCAGCCAGTTGCCTCAAGGATGCACCAGTATGATTCTTTCTCTCCTATTTAATGTCACTGTTTTGACCTCTTCAATGCCATCACTAACATTTAAAGCGACTTCTTTGTAGACTGGGAGTGGGATTTTGCCCTTTATGTCATGTTTTCTTGCTCTTGCTGACTTTGAGACTCTGATTAACATGGGTGATAAGAGTGGGCGTCTTATTTTCCCTCTTCCATTCTGGTATGTTTGCTGCTGTCTTCCTGTGGTTGTGTGGGGCTGTCCATAGACATTTTAATGTCTATGGGGCTGTCTGTCTGATCTTGTAGCTACTTACAGTCACTTCTCCCTGCCTATCTCCTCTCCCCATGTCACTTCCTCCTACTCCTTCTATGTTACTTCCTACTATTCTCCCCACGACACTTCCTACTATTCTCTCTGTCACTTCCTACTATTTTCCCCATGTCACTTCCTACCATTCTCCCCATGTCACTTCCTCCTATTCTCCCCATGTCACTTCCTCCTGTTTTCCCTGTGTCACTTCCTCCTCCTCTGCAGGTCACCCTAGAGGAGTTCCTGAACTATTACTGTGGAGTCAGCGCCTCCATTGACAACGACGTGTACTTCATCCTCATGATGAGGAATGCGTGGAGACTCTGATGAGAGGAGTCCTGCACACCTGCACATCCTCCTTGTTCTCAGTTCAGCTTCTTTATGTTTCCTTGCTGAAATCATGTCGATGTTGATTTACTTATTTTCATTACTAAATTATATGCAGATGATCATGACGTTGTTATTTCAAATTTAATTGAATGTTTTGAGTCTATTAATTGGAGGAGGGTGTTGTTTTTGAAACACTGATGGTCCATGATATTTTTTGAAATGTATGTATTTGTAATGCTTGATAATGTAATGCCGAAGAACCTTTTGTTGCTTAAAATGAGCATTAAGCAATGTATTTATTTGTTTAAAGATGGAATAATAAAATGCTTAACAAAAAAGTAATCCTGTTATATTTTCTGATTTAAGTTACATCTTAAATATATCAAGATACTCAATATATATTCAAAAAATGTTTCCTAATGCTAAAGTCCTACAGAAATGTGGAATATCAGAACATAAACACAATGTTCTATGCCTGATTTCAACACAATAACGCAACATTCAAAACTACGCCAAAATAACATGTAAAAAACAAAAACAATTAATCTGATGTGTCTAACATGAAGATTACTGTGCACTGCTGACAAAGTGAACATTCTAAAATGATATTGCAGTTGTCAAGGTTGTTATAAATTTGCGTAAAGCAGCAATGATTTGATCAGGTGTCACCACTCAGTTGTGTATTCCCTCTGTGGTGTTGAGTGCTAAATAATAGATAAGAGGGAGGCAGTGGGACATTTTCAGGACACTGTGGTGTCTGTTCTCGGTAACAATGAACAGAAACCCCAGACAAGCAGAATATCGGAGATGGTAAGTGCCTGGAAACACCACCACGTTTGAGAGGAACGTGCCAGGAGATCACTGATAGGTACTCAAGATGAAGTTGTTATCTTGAGGTCCCATACACACCCTGATATCATTGATCTGAGAGTACACAATGTGTTTTAAATTTCCACTTTTTTGGACGTGTCATCCTGTAGTTTAACTTGATAGAAACTGGACATGGTGACGTAAGCCTCCTCCTTGCCTCGTTCATTCACCTCTACTGTCTTCGGAACTGCATCGCCTGCGTCCGTGTCGGGCTGCGTTGTGTCCGGCCCACTGCCCAGCTCCAGGAGCCCCACGGACTGGGCCTTGGTCCCCGCCTCAGAGCACTTGTTTGAGGCCGCGCTGCTCAGCTCTGATGCTCCGATGCCGGAACTGGTGTCTGCTGAGAGCTCAGGTAGCCTTGGGAAGTGGTTGCCTCGGTCCTGGGTTTTAAGGAAGGCGTCCACAGAAGAAGGATCGAGTGAACCTTGCTGACCTTCAACCTTCAGCACCAGCCAGGTAGAGAGGTCACTGAACATCTCGGGGTTGAAGCTCACTGGGGGGTGCTGTGGGATCACAAGGGGGTCATATTACCCTTTATCAGGTATTCCCTATATGAGTAAGTATAATGTATGCTAGTGCCCAATATCAGACTCAGTCCTCTTTATGGGAGTAACCCCTGCATATGAGTTAATTAATTATTACTCCTCTGTATATTCCTAATTCCTCTGTATATTAAATAATTAACCAATCAATCAATAATTTATTAAAGGCCACACAACATAGTTGGTGGAATTTGCTTTTGATACAGCAGTTAAGCTCACATCTCTCGTGTCAGGTTCCATTAACAGCAACAGAAGAAAAAAATAACAACAACAACAGGAGCACACATTTATACAGGTTACATCAAACCAGTGATTCATTTAAAGTCCTGATAGCTGTTGGAAATAAGCTATTTTTAAATCTGACAGATTTTGGAATCATCGACCTGTAGCGCCTTCCGGAGGGCATAAGCGTGAAAAGATGGTGGGCAGGATGTGAGGTATCAGAGGTGATTCTTGTTGCTCGCTGAGTGATGCGTCTTTGATATAAAGTGTCTATGGATGGGAGTGTGTGGCCAGTGATCTTGGAGGATTTATTTATGATTCTTTGGAGTTTTGAGTGGGAATGACTTTCAAATTACCATAACTAACTAACTGCATATCTGTTACTCCCTTGTGAGTCAGTTCCCTGTGAATTCCTCTACTGTAAATGCATTACTCTTCTATACAATAGTTTGTTAATCCCTTGTAAAAAATAAAATAAATAGATTTCACGTGTCATATCCTCTGTATATAACTTACTTTGCTTTGATGGTACAGGTGCAGCTGTGCACAGGTGTGTTTAGGGTGTGGAATGCTTGGCCAAATGAAGGACTTGATCCTAGGAAGAGGCAGAAACACACAAACACACGTCCAGCACTCCCAGACTTCCACAACAGTAACGAGACATGAGAGAAAGGAGAGCGGTCTGACTCACCGTTTCCTCCATAGGAAAACAGCAGTTATGGTTATTAGCAGCAGAACTACCAAGGCTAGGGACAGACTGTACACCAGTACTGGCTGATACCACTCCAAGTCCTCTGGGTTGGGGTGGAGAGTGTTGGGGTGAGGGGTGGGGGGAGGAAGTGATGAAAAACCAGAACATGTTGGAAAGCAACTAGGGATCACATCTTTCCTATGGGACCTTAGTTTTCAGCCCTATTAATGACAAGCAACTTTCTAGTACGTTTTCTTTTTGTTGTGGTACCAAACCGACAGCACACCTGATTCTAACAGTTATCTGGTTAATGTGTTGAATCGGTTAAATCTGGAGTTGGAGTGGCTTCCGTCACAGAAGGCAACAGATCTCCAGGAACAGAGTTCAAGATAATTGACAAAACAAATCCAGTCCCTAAATTAAAATCACAACTTTTCTTTCTCTTTTTAACACCCTTTTTCTTTCCTCATGTCTTCAAACGACGTCTCGCGTTCACCTGTCACATCGTGTTACGTCTAGTTCGGTTGTCGTGTCATCTCTTCATGTCATGCAATGTCGGCTGAGACCAGGGTCCTACCTCTGTAGGTACTGAAACTGACAGAAGGGCTCCATTCACTCCAAAAGCCTCTGAAGTAACCGTCTGGTTTGGCCCGAACTCTGACATGATACAATGTGTTCTTCTTGAAGTACTCCCCACCAATGGTGTACTCCTGATACTTGATGGTCGGGGTCTGAACACAACACAAGAGGAAAAGATTTAACTGGTGTTTTGTGGGGATGTTTTGTGTGTGTATTGCGTGTGAATTGTGACATTTTTAGTTTATTGTGATTATCGTGAAATTCAATGATTGATTGTGTGTGTATGGTGATTACTTTGTACGTGTTGTGATATTGTGCATTGTTATTCTTTGAATAGGAACAGGAACCAACAACCCTTTACATACCAGCCGAACCTAGACACACTAGAGATATGATTTAGTCTTTAATTGACACTTTTACCATTCCTTGCCCAACAACAATCCTGCTTCATTTACATTTAACAGATGCTCTTATCCATAGCGAATTATAGGTAGTACATTGACATTCCCGATGAGGCAAGTAGGGTGAAGTGCCTTGCTCAAGGACACAAAGTCATGATTCCACAGCCGGGAATCGAACTCCCAGCCTTGGGAGGGTAAAGTTCCTAACAAGAGTATATGGAGTCGAAGTCCAGTAGTTCCTGATTGTTTAATGTACCTGGTCATAATCTTAGAATAACACCAGCATCTGTTACTGTCACGTGGGATGCTGACTACATACCAGGGGTGGGCTGTTGGCAGTCCAGATTTCTAACTGAAACAGCAGTTTGTTACTGAGATAATCCTGCTCGTACGGAGTTCCGATCTGTATCTGAAGCCTGTCGGATCTGGGGTGGTACGTGGTGGACACCACACGGGGAGTCCTCGGTTTCACTGCAACCCAAACAGACGCGTAGGGAAGCTTCGTGACGCGTGGATCGTGGAGTCAGCAATTTGAAAGAAATCATAATCTTGTAGGTCAAATCTTTTTAGAATAATTATAGTTTATTACCAATTTTTTTTAACTCGATTTGTTGCGTTGTTACACTTCCTCCCTTTAAACGGTAAGTGAGGTTGTACACCGCCAACATTTCCAAATCCGAAAATGTGAAATTTTTCCCAGCTCCGCTTTTCTCTAAACAGATATTCTTGGGGCTTTGAGGTTTTCTGAAGTTGCTGCAAATCAAACAGTCCCTGTCAACATCCATTCAAATGAGCACCCTGCAGAGTTCTACAAAACAACTTCAAACATAACTTAAAACAAAAACAACGTAAATCAAGAATGATTTACCTGGAATAACAGGGTTAAAATGGGTGTAGTTCAGTGTGTATTAAGAGATCAGGATATTGAGGAGTCGTCGTCTCTCCCCCCCCCCCCCCCCCCCCCCCCCCCCCCCCCTCGGAATAAAAGCATTTCTCACATAAAACGAGTGCTCTGACATTACCAGAGAGTCAAGGCTTCAAGCTTGTCCTCCTCACCAAGGAGACAGGTTAGGCGGTTCAAGTGTTTGCTGATGTCAGAGGAACAGGTGAGACTTGGTTCTGTGGGAGGGAGGAGATGACAAAAGGAGAAAAAGTTCCGCTGAAGTTAGAAAAAACACAAATGAGTGTGATTCTGGATACCTTACCTCAACTCAAACACCATCCTCAATTTGTTATGACACTTCTGACAAGTGACTAATATCTCCTGTGTGACTAGTAACACTAGTGCTCATCCTCAGTGTAACTAAAGGTCCAACAGTCTAGCTAAAGCCTGTAGAGTGACGAGATTAGTTTGGCTCACCATCATCATCTGAATCCCCACTCTGAGCCAGGGTTGTGGATGGAACCAGGAGTAGAACTAACCAACAGATCAGGGCCATGTCTCCTCAACACAGACACACACACAGGCTCTGCTGGGTGCTAGGGAGGGAGGTGGGGGGCATACGCACACACACACACACAAGACATTCAATACTGGGCTGCCTCAAGTGTCAACTCTCAGTATCTACCAGAGAGAGAGGGAGGAAAGGAAGTGTTAGAGAGAGAGAGTGTTAGAGAGGAGGAGGGGCAGGGTTAGAAAAAAGTTGTATAGCTGACTTGCTATTCATAACTAAGTTTCATTAAGACCAACATTTTTATTTGAATTGTTTTTTTTTTGAATGGTCAATTTTAATCTTTCAGTAAATTACCTTAAACTTACCCCGTAAATTTACAGTGAGGGGGAAGACAGTTGATTTTGTGTCCTTGGGGAAAAGCACTTCAACCTAATTCCCTCGGGGTGGCAATGACCCTGTACTCTGGTTAAGCATGTCTTCTAAATTACTGAATATAAATGTATGAAAGGGAGGGCTTTGGTGTCTCATGGTGGATTTGGGAGCAGAGGTCCGGGTTGTACATGTTTGTACCCTAAGGCTGTGGGTCTGGTGGTGTGTTAGGTTTGGGTGGAAGGCTTGATGAGGTGGGATGGAACATAGAAAGGGCCTCAAAGGCAACATGTGTTGGGGTGATACTCTTAAGTTCGTAAGCCAAGATGGCTTTTTAACAAGGCCTCTCAACCTGCGTCGATACATTCAACTCAGCATTGAGTCCTTCTACGATGTGGGACAGATGTGTGTCTGTATCGCTGACAACCAACAAACCTGAGAAAAACAAACCAGTTACCTACAAACCACTTCCTGTCTGCATGAGTGAACTGGTTTGTACTCTAGGAGGCCAGATCTCTGTGTCTCTCTCTCTCATCCAACTTTAACTTTATGCTAGAATGAAATGTAAACCTTTTGAGACGTGCGGTGGTACCGTATGCTGTGGTATCATATCTGTTCATATCGGTTAATTTGATGCTGTGTCTCATTTAGTTTTTGTTTTCAACACTTAGTGTACATTCGTTTCTCTGTACTGGCAGCTATTGTTTTAACTTTCTATTTGTGTTGTGTTACTTTCAAAGTCCTCTCTAGTTGTTTTCCCCACAACATCAGGGTTCTTATTCTGAAGACACCAAAAGGCCTAAGACGGAATCATAACCAATTCTGAGTCTGATTCTACGTCTCTGATAAGTTCTGTCTGGTAAAAATGTATTCTTCAACATTTGTACTACCGGTGATTCAAAACAGTCCCAACTGGTGAGCGAGTCACTCAGTCAGGAAAATTGTAAATAGGTTAGAGTACAAAACTCTGACCTATATTTTCTGACTGCATGGGCAGCAGGGGGTAACTGTTGTTGTAGTAAATGCGGTTCTGCATCAGCTGGTAGAGGATTGTCTTTGATCTGATTCCTCATTACTGGGGGCGTCAGATGGCTCAATGGTTAAGGCGTTGGCCTCATGATCGGAAGGTTGTGAGATCAATCCCTGGCTGTGGCTATATTACTTTGTGTCCTTGGGCAAGGCACCTCATCCTACTTGCCTAAGGGAGAATGCCCCTGTACTTACTTTTGGATAAAAGCGTCTGCTAAATGAATAAATGTAAATTACTGAAGAACGTCTTGCCGTAGCTGATCAGCCGAGCGTTTGTTTAAGGCTGATATTGATGTGCATTTTCAAATAAAAGACCAATGCACATGTAAAATTAATGTAAAAAAACAAACATTAATAAATAAAATCTTGAGTGACTCCCTCAACTTCTTTTAAAACTGTGTGGAAATTTAAAAAGTGTGACCGTATCAAATGATGACTTGAAGAGCGAGACATCGTCTGAACATAGGTTATGAGGGACAGGGGTATGGAGAGGGAGGGGTGTAACAAGCGTGAGAATGGGGGGAGAGAGGAGTGTATGTGGGTGCTTGTTGGGTGGAGTTGGGGTGGAAGTTGGGAGCGCGCTCCTTCAGGGAGACGTGGGTGGCAGCTGTGGTTTAACTTGTGGGTTTCTAGCAAAGAGGTAAAGAAGTGAGAGAAAAAACAAGCAAGGTAAATAAAAGGGGGGAGGGGCAGCGGGATATTTTCACATCTCTTCTCAAAGCTGATGTAGGTCTTCGTAGACCAACACGGCAAATCTTTGACCCGCGGCTCTAGAACTGAGACCCAGGGGTCAAAGGTCAGCCCTGAGCACAGGGACTTGTAGTGGGCGGGGCCAGGGTAACATGACGCACACCACCCCGGTGTGAAGGAAGACCACCCTAATATCCCCAAGCACCCCCATCCCCCCCTTTCCCCACCCTCCCCATACCCCCAGAATCACACTCAAACCGCATGCCATGAGTCCCCCAGCACCTCCTCCCTCTCTCCCTCCCTCCCTCCCTCCCTCCTTTGCAAAACACGATCTGGCTGTGGTTTTGCAACACGCATCTCTCTCCTGCGACGCTCGACGATCTGAATCCTCAACCGTGGCAGCGCTTTCCTGCCTGAATTGGAGATGCGGGGGTTGGTGGCGGCTGGTTGTGGGGGGGTGTGTGTGAGGGATAGAATACGAGGCCCCCCGTGTCTGAACGTATCTTTAAGAAGGAAGGGTTTAAACACAACGTTCATTGAGATATGGAAAACGACACGCAGAAACCAGTTCAGCTTGTTCATGCGACCTGTGAGTCCTGATGGTGACCTTTGATCTCATCTTTCAGATAGACCCATCCTTCTTGCTGTAAACAAAGCGTATCGTCAGCTCACACCCCCAAGAGAAAGCACGCTCCACAGGTCTCTATCATGGTTCGTTCTCAGCGAAGCCACACCAAAAAAAAAGACCTCTTTGAAGCGCTCGTTTCCTGCAGCCACATGAACCTCTCCAACTTACGCTTGTTTCCTGTGCTTGTCGATTGTTTTTCCTACCTTAGGTTGCACACCAGACAATCAGAACACCAGCAGTGACATGAGGCAACATTTACTGTCTTTTAGTACTCAAGATAGAGCTGGGGAGGTGTAAAAAAAGAAAAGAAAAGAAGCTTATTGCACAATGGTGACAAGCAGGCAGAGCACTTGACTGTGTGTTCTGACATGACTGGTGTAATCACCACATCCTTTCCCCTTCAACATCAGGTAGGTATCATGTAAGGGAGTCAGGTGAATCAGCGGGCGTTGGGCTAGTGATTGGAAAGTTGCACGTTCGATTCCCGGATGTGGCTATGTGACGATGTGTCCTTGGGGCAAGGCACTTCACCCTACTTGCCTCAGGGGGGGAATGTCCCTGTACTTGCTGTAAGTCGCACTGGATAAGAGCGTCTGCTGAATGTAAAATGTAATATTAGGATGTAGCAAACACGACAAGCACACAAAAAGGAAGAGAGACAGAGACTGAATCAGAAAGGGGGGGGGGCATTTTAAATGCATGTTAATCACACGGTGAAATGCACCAACCACGGTGCGGAGCAACTGAAAGCTTCGGTGAACTTTCTCCCTGACAGTACGGCCGGGAAACAGCGTGGGGATTTTTATATCCGACTAAACAGAAACAACATTGTATGTTCAAGTTGCCTAATCACTCTGCTGTTTCTGAGAAGAGCTTCCACCTGAGAGAGAAGGGTAACCACAGGACGATGTCTGACACAAACACGTCACATCTGCTCAGCTACACACACACACACACACAGCCGACAGTACACCGCAACCTATAGTATGGGAAACAACAGTGGGTCATGTTCACATAATCTGCGTTTGTGTGTGTGTGTGTGTATGGGGGGGGGGGGGGCTTCCTGACTGTGTAAAATCGAGCAAAGGTCATTGACAGCAGTGAAACCTTAGTTCCCTTTCTGTGGCGTTAAGGTCAATGCCACCAGCACCTGCCAGGTCACTGTGGTCTGTCTTCAGACGGTCAGATCACACTGTCACCCGGGTAACAGAGATAGAACAACTGGAAAAATAAAGAACCCCAAATGTGTATCAATCTCACTTGAATGTGGATTCACATGTATTTGTATAAATGGCCCAACTCAAAATTCTTATCAAATAATTTTTTTCCCCCTCCCCAACACTGACCTTTTGATAAACATTATGAAGGATAGATTTTCAAGGTTATATTTGGTTCAAAATGACACCATCTTCTTTCCCACCATGTGGATGTCCATTTATGAATTCCAAAGTTGGTACCAGAGACAGTATATTAGCCTGGTCTTATGAAACATGTTATTGGTCTTGATTGATCTTTTATCTTTTAATATATCATGTAAAATATATTCCTTTAAATGTATGAACACATTCCTCCCTCTGTACTACATGTGTCATTCAACAAGATCTCAAACATTTACTATGCATGTCACCAAACCAATATCACAAAACAATCATATTTCATAAAACTGTATACATAAAACAACACAGGTTTGGTATTTAGTTTGTCAGGATTTGAGAAAAGTAAAGCTTCATTACATTTAATTTAAACTGAAAACATTTGTATTCTGTAGTACAAGATTATCCAAGCAAGATCCAATCCTTGGAAGTGGAAAGTGGAAAGCATAGTTCCCAACTAGTCAACATCTCAGTCTTAATGAACAGAAACCTTTAAACGCTCAGATGAAGGAATGAGCCACACCTCTTTACAGAACAGTGACTCTGAGTGTGTGATTGGGACACATCGGTTGTTCTAGAACCTCTGTTGAATCTAAAGAGAATTCTGCCATAAGACTGCCATAACTTTCAGTCTGCAACGCTTCTTTAAACCAGACAGCAGGGGGCAGTCAAGGGCACACGTGCAGGAACATGTACTAGAAAACCTCACAAACTTGTCACGCAAGAGTACAGTCCTGTTCAGCAGTGGTTTCCAACCCTGGTCCTCAGGACCCACTGTCCTGCATGTTCTACATATTACCCTGCTCCAACACACCTGTTCAAATAAACACCTTGTTATCCAGCTCTGCAGATGCCTGTTTATGACCGTTCATTTTAATGGTTAGGATCTACTGCTGTACAGTGAACATATCCCAGGATAAAGAAAATAGATGCACTCAAATAAACAAAAAGACTACACTAAATATAACCAAAAAGTTTCAATTAAATACACACTCCTCGGGTTGGCATTTTAGGTGGAAGGGCAATTTCCAGACCAGCTTGCGACTATATAATATTTTTTTACGATAAAAGACGAGAAATTTCTCTGGTTTTACAAGAAGCCTCCACAGCAGTTTAGAACAGGATACCACAATAGATATTTGATCTAAGTATTATATCTGTTACAATGATTCCAGGTTTGTGAAATGCTGGCAGTTGTTGCACCTTTTATCCACAACATCCATGTGACATCAGGTCTTGGACTTCACCAGCGCCGGGAATTGAACCCCAGAGACCAGCAGCAGTATTAGGGAGTCTGTCAAACGCATCTCAATCGTGTCTCAATCACAGATGATTCAACTTGCCAGCGTTTAAATGAATCTCTCTCTGTCTCTGTCTCTGTCTCTGTCTCTCTCTCTCTCTCTCTTTCTGTCATCACAAGGCATCAACGGCTGTCTGGTAATTATTTTTCTCTATCATGTCACTTTCCATTTTTCCCTTGTCACACCTACCGACAAACGATTCTCTTGCTCCTGCAAAACCCCTTCTCCATGTTAAGTGCCATTCTTTCACACCTTTATAGGGTTCTCTCTCTCTCTCTCTCTCTCTCTCTCTCTCTCTCTCTCTCTCTCTCTCTCTCTCTCTCTCTCTCTCTCTCTCTCTCTCTCTCTCTCTCTCTCTCTCTCTCTCTCTCTCTCTCTCTCTCTCTCTCTCTCTCTCTCTCTCTCTCTCTCTCTCTCTCTCTCTCTCTCTCTCTCTCTCTCTCTCTCTCCCTCTATGTCTCTCTCTCTCACTTTCTGTTTCTCACTCACTCTCAACCCCTCTGAGACTCTCTCTCTCTTCCCTCTGCTTCACTTCCTGTCCACACACACGCACGCCCCTGTCCATCACAGGTTGGCAGATCAGCCCTGTCAGTCCTCAGTATTTAGAGCTGTGAGTAGGAGGAGGATTAAAAGGACGATTTGTCTGTCTCGCTGTAGTAGAGAATGTGCTCTTATCCTGAGATCAGAGACATGAGGCGACTCCGGGGGCACGAGCCCCCCGCCAGGGGCACACACAGGGGCGTGCACGGGAGAGGGGGGGGGTGGGGGGGGTCACTGAGAGACACCGCATTGTAGATCTGCTTCCCTCTATGGCTCTGGTGATGGTCTGCAATCGTAGAGGCACAGAGAGCATGATCATGTGGAGGAGCGAAACCAGATGGCTGAGGATGTACAAGACACCCGGAAGTGATTGGCAAAACTGTGGACGGACATGAGCATCGATTCACAAAGAGTTTTATGAAGTGGTTAAAAATAAAAAGAGGGAAAAAAGGCTTAGTTTAAAGGTTGGCACTTTCTGTACATCAGATGACTGTGCCTGTGTGCTTTATCCAGATGATACGATAAGACAAGGCTCCCCAAGAGGAGCACCCAGGAACAGTGTCTCGTCATGGCCAGACTGATGGGGTTACCGATCTGAAGGAACTGTGCTCCACAGCGCCTGAATGCCTTTCAGTGTGGGACAAGCAGAACCCTCTCTGCCTTCCAGTGTGTCCTTCAGCTCTGGCGCCTCTTGCAGTTTGAGTTTTGAACAGCAGAGCTCCTCCTCCCCTGTTATCAAGGAGGCCTTGGACAGGCTGAAAGCCCCCCAAAAGCCTCAGATTCGATTCAGGAAGTCCAGGTTGAGGGAGGCAGGCATGTGCAGGGTCTCCAGGCTGAGGGCGGAGGGGGTGTAGGGGAACAGAACGGGGAAGGTGTGCTTGGTGTCCACCAGGAGCTGTGGGTGGTCGTTCCTCTCCTGGAGCCGGTTCTGAGGGCAGAAACACACGACAGTTGAGCTGGGGGGGGGGGGAGCAACGCTTTGAGGCGGAGCCAAAGCGCTCCGGAGAGGGTTGTGACGTCTTGCTATTGGACAAGGCGACGCTACCTGAATGTTGCGGATGAACGCCACGGTAACCCTCTCTTCAAACTCGTTGAGCGGCGTGTAGAGGTTGAGGATTTTCACGATCTGTTTGCGGAGCCAAGGAGAAGCGTCACATGGTGCATCTTCACAAGGTCATTAGAACTTCACTACTTTTATAACTGGGAACCCGTGGAAGCAACCCTACTGGTCTGTTAAGATGTTTGTGCAATAAACACAGCTGTTTCTCTAACTTGTGCAGCCTAACATGCTGGTATATAGAGCTGTTCCTCTGTGCAGCCTAACATGATGTGTGGAGGCGTGTCTTCGTACCTGCTGCATGGTCAGAGCGGTGCACAGGGAGCAGATGGCCTCAGCATCCTGAGATGTTTTCTTCTTCACCTGCAGCAGCTGGGCAGCCTGGATGATGGGCTCCATGGTAACCACGGCCCCACACTGCTGCAGGTTCTTCCCTCGAAGCCACTCCTCCATCTGACTGATGTTGTACCTGGCCAATCACAGTCGAGCATGCTCTAACAACGGCAACCAATGACCTAAAGCCACCCATGTGTTTAAGCACTGTGTTTGGGCTCCATTGGATGAATGAAGATGGAAATAGGTCATCATGTGTAGGTTTTGTCAGTATCTTAGCTACACAGAATCTGTTTAGTTGAATGAGTATGAATATGTGTGCGTTGAACTGAACCGGATAAGTGTGTGTGTCTATGTTGAACTGAACCGGATAAGTGTGTGTGTGTTTGTGTTTGTGTGTGTGTGTGTGTGTGTGTGAGCACCTGAGCTGCATGCCAGTGCTCCAGGAACACACGTCCTTCCTCAGCAGCAGGTTGTTAAGGGTGACGGCGTTGATGCAGTAGAAGAGCTGCCGTAGCACCTGGCCGGCGATCTCCGGGTCCAGGCCGTGTTCCCCCATGGTGCTGTAGAACTGGCCCAGCTGGCGGATTAGAGCCTCCAGGGTGTAGCTGCCCGGACCCTCTCCATCACAGTCCATGCTGGACGAGCGGTTCCTGTAGCCCATAGGCTTCACCCCAGCCAGGCTTGGGATGCTCTCGCTCTCCAACATAGCCGATACTGCAGGGTGTGTGTGTTTGTGTGTGGAGAGGAGGAGGAGGGTGGGGGGTGGTTAGGAAGAAGAAGGGTTATTATTTGGATGTGTAAAATATCTACATTGTGATAATATACAGATATTTGAGTTCTTTCAAATGTCTGGAGGTAGAAATGCTCTCTGACGGAACATCCTTACAGCTGCATCCTTTTGGGGCACAGCACCTTACAACAAACACAACACAATCTGGAACATTCTCGAGACGCACACTTTGTTTGGCAGGATGCCCCAAAACAGCCGGCAGCAGACCCTTACCTATCATAGGCTGCAGGACTTTCTCTGCCACCCTGATGAGCTGCTGATAGATCTGGATGGAAAGATCACTCAGAACCTGCCGGTACTCTGCCAGGTCAAAGTTCTTAAGACAGTGCTCGTTCTGTTTGGCCGTGTTCTGGGTCATAAACGCCTGGAGAACATACCGGAACAAGGACACAGTAAGAATGCTGTACAAGGTGAAACAGGTGTGGCTCTTATCTGTTATTTTATCGCTCGCTCAGGGATAGACAGATATTCAGGTGGGTTGAGATCAGATCTGTTTGATTGTTAGTACAGCAGGTACAGCAGGTCTTGGTGGTTGTATTCTGTTATTTAAAAAGTCTCCTTATATAGCTATGGAATGTGACATATGGGGATCTGAACCTTTCCTCTGGGAACACCTGTCCTGCATGTTCTTAAATTTCCCTGCTCCAAATAAACGGGTAAATCAAATAAATGAGGTCTGATTCAGATAAATGGGTCGTTATCCAACTCTGCAGATGCCTGCTTATGATCATTCATTTCAATCAGGTGTGTTGGAGCAGGGAAATATTCTAGAACTTGCAGGACAGGTGTTCCTGGAGTGACATGGGTTGGGAACCACTGCCCTAGAGTTCAAGAGGCTGGGCTGTGTGAGGGAGCCAGGTGTCACCTCGTCCCCGCTGTACTGCTTCAGACAGTGGAGCAGACGGCTGGTGTTGGCCAGCCAGAAGGAGGTCATCTCAAAGTCGTCGTTGTTTTTCTGCAGAGGAGAGGGAAGAGTTGTAAACAACAGCGAATGTGAGGTGTGTGGGTCAAGGACAGGTGCTGAGGGGAGGGTGAGGGGTGAGGGAAGCTGAAGGGGGAGGAAGGGGAGGCTGAGGGGGGAGGGAGGGGAGGCTGAGGGGGGATGTAGGGGGGAGGAGAGGGCACTTCCTGTCCACCTTGAGGACTTTCTTGATGGCGTTTATGGAGCTGGTGAGCAGAGAGTGGACCTTCTGGTCATCATTGATATAGTCTGCGTGACGGATGCACATGAAGAGGATGTAGGCGGGCAGGCAGGGGACGGTGGCTGAGACGGTGTGTGGCCTCATGTCTGAAACGACACACACTGACATTAAGTCACTGTGACACAAGAACCAAACCATATCGAAAAAAAAAAAAAAAAAACGACATTCCCAAACAACAAAAAGCTAAAAAAATTGTTAAATCAACCTCTTTCCCTCCGTTTCCAAATATATATATATATTTTTTTTACAGCACTGGATTATTATTTTTTTTTTCCAAAAAGGTTATTTCCCTTCAGAAAGACAGGGTATTAACGTGTGCTAGCATGTGACACCGCCGTACCAGTGATGAGGGATTTGACCAGCAAGGCTTCATCCTCCTTGGAGTACTCCAGCATGCCCTCAAAGTCCTTCTCTCTGCGCTGGACAGTCACCTGGCGGGTCAACTCCGGCCGGGCCTTACTGGGCTGCTGGACGGTCTGGGACACTGGAGGGAAACACAGGATGCCATCATTTGGTGCTTTCTGTATCAGGCAAGTCTACTGTCTGCACTGATGGAAATCAAGCCTGTCACTGTAATTTGGTCATGTTCATGTTGGCGGTAAACTTGAATGAAAGAATTCTCAGTAAGATCCTGGCAAGAGACACGAAACGTGCCGTCCAGCTGGGACCCAGGAAACAGGAGCATGTCGACTCCTGCGAGCCACCCTGACCACACCAGATCCTCTCTCCCACGGCCACGAGACGCCCTGGCGTTGCTGTGGCGTTGCCGTGGCGTTGCCATGGCGTCAATACCTTCTAGCTCCTGGACCTTCTTCATGTAGATCCTCAGCTGCTTCTTCAGTTTCCTCTCGTTCTTCTCCAGCTTCTCAACCAGCTCCTTCAGATCCTGCAGATACACACACATTACATATATACTGTGTGTATATAGATACAATTATACATACTGTATAGGTATATACTGTGTGTGTATATACTGTACACTAACAGCCAAATGCTTGGCCACACCTTCCCATTCAAATGAATGAAACAATGTGTCCAAACTTTTGACTGTATTTTAGATTTAGTTGTGTGTCGTACAAGAGGGGAGAGTCTCACCAGGTTGTCGTTAGTGAGACGCGTGATCTCCTGCTGGATGCTGTACTCCACCTGGGCCTCAGGGGACAAAGCCAGGGTCTGGTTCAGCATCTCCTGCCTCTTCTGGAGGTCCGCCTTCAGCAGCTCAATCTGGGTGTGCAGGGCCTCCAGCTCGTCCCTGTGCTGCCTGCCCTGGGACTGCAGCTGGGCTTCCAGCAGCCTGAGGGGGGAGAGGGAGGAGGTACATGCATGAGGGAAGGGACAAGGGATGATGGAGGGGAGGGGAGGAACGGGGGTAGAGGGAGGGGTAGATCAGGTAGAGGGGGGATGAGGGTGGGGGTGGGGATGTGCCTCAAACACTAGATGAATAATCTTACATCAAAACAAACAAACAAAAGAATCAGGTTCCAGTTACGTTCTGAACAGGAGTGTTCAGGAGACAGGGATGGGGGAGGAGTCACTGCAAGTCAACAAGCAAGCAAGCAGAAGGAATAACCTGGCAACTTGTTTTAGACCCTGGTAGGCCAAGCCCAGCTCTCCATCTTCATTCAAATAACCCCAGTCCTGCTCTCTACTGGTGTCCACAAGGCAGCAGAGGGCAACAGAGAGAAAACGAAAGTGACAGGCAGGTGAGAGAGAGAGAGGTAGAGAGGTAAAGAGTGAGAGAGAGAGCCAGAGGTAGAGAGAGAGACAAAGAGAGGGAAAATTGGGAACAAATTGTGACGGGAGGAACTTAAACTACACAGCTAAGAAAATATAGGAAGAGATTAGTAGCACAAGAGTCACTGCAAAGCAGAAACCCTTTATACTGTCACACACACACTCACACACACACTCACACACACACACAAACACACACACAACATGTCTTCTTCTCCTTGGTGAATATTGTACTGAGGTGCTTAAAAGACATTTAACCTTTTTAACAATGACATTTCTGCATGGTGAGGTGTGTGATTATGTGCATCAGCCTCTCATTGTTGGTGGGCAGCTGTGTAATAACCTAGATGCATAACTTTCCCCTGCCAGTTAAGATATTTGGCTCCCCAGGCAACAACACTGAATACATCACCATGGCATCTCATTCCCCACACCACAATAATATATGAAATAACCGAGACACAAATGATTAAAGATGGTTAGAGATGGTTCTAGTCAAGATCAATCTTTGCAGTCTGACTGGCTCATACGAGTCTTTCTGCCATGAGACATCTTCTAATGATGTCACCGAGGACCAGGATTCTAGAATTTTCTGGATGAGTTCTCCTCTGTCAGTTTGGCTGACGAGCTGAATCATGTTAGTTAACGTCTAGATGACCAGGGGCATGGCTGGACTGACAGCCTGCATGACGGTCTCTCTAGGAGCAGGGTTGGACCGCTCCAAGGGAAATGATTCCACTACTTACTTCTTGGATTCACAGAGCCCATGGTAGGCCTGGAGAGCTCCTTCCTTGTCGATGGGCTTGTTGTTGGGCCAGTCAGGAACTTTATTGGTGTCCTGTTGACAGAAGGAGACGAGAGAAGGGGATGAGAGAAGGAGACGAGAGGAGAGAAGGAGATGGGAGGAGACGAGAGAAGGAGATGTGGTGGTCTAAGGTCTATGAGATGGTCTTTTAAAATGTCAGGATTTAGGTCTTCAGTGGAGGTCCTTGAACCCAGACCCTTTGGGCAAACTCAAATTTAGAGCTTTCCAAAAAGGTGTATTTAAATTTGTTGAAATTTGTTCCCATCAAACTCCTGATATGTGTCACTCGATGGTCATCCAAGTTAAGGTTGACCATATGTTCCTCCACAGCGCATCTACTCACAATGTGATTGGTGTTCTTCTCCTGCCGGGCTGAACTGACTATCTGGGTCCTGAGAATGAGCACTTCCTCCTTTCGAACCTCCAGCTCCTCATTGGCTGCCTTGAGCTGGTTGAGCAGCAGGTTGTATCCATCCTGCAGCTCATTGGAGGAGCAGTTCTGGGAGGCGCGGTCAGCGATGGCCTTCCGGAGCTCGTTCAGGTCGTTCTTCAGTTTCTTGTTCTCAGACTCCAGCTCTTGTCTCTGTGGACAAACATTTACATTGAATCATTTATCAGACAATCTTATCCAGGGCGACTTAAAGCAACTACAGGGACATTCCCCCTGAGGCAAGTAGGGTGAAGTGCCTTGCCCCAGGACACAACATCATACTGACACAGCCAGAGTTCAGCCGGGGTTCAAACCTGGCACCTTCTGATTACCAGCCCGACACCCTAACCAACTGTGCCCCTCCCAAACAGCACCAGGGAGCGAAAAACGTTAGGGTTATCTCTCTCAGGTCCAGGTTCTGATCATAAGAACCTTAAGCTGAACACAGTATTGCTCCAGGCATCACAGGACAACTCACAGGCAACTGACCCCCTCCAAAAAACAAGAAAAAACAGCATCGCATCACCAGATATCTACTTTCTTAAAACAACTGTTTGTTTTTCCCAAAACATGTCGATCTTTAACCTTTCAAACATCTTCTCACCTCAGCTGGACCTTTGGAGGACTGAACTTTGAGCGAATTCCTTATCTTCTATAATCAGCATCAATCAAACTGATAACTGTTATGGTCCATAAAAGATATCTACTTTACATTTAGTCATTTAGCAGACGCTCTTATCCAGAGTGACTTACAGCAAGTACAGGGACATTCACCCTGAGGCAAGTAAGGTGAAGTGCCTTGCCCAAGGACACAACGTCATGTAGCCACAGCCGGGAATCGAACTCACCACCTACCAATCATGAGCCTAACAACTTAACCGCTGAGCCACCTGACTACTTTTACTGGTACAGAAATACACACAAAGGATGTCCAGAGCAACTTACAGCAAGTACAGGGACACCCCCCCTGAGGCAAGTAGGGTGAAGTGTCTTGCCCCAAGGAAACAACATCATGTTGACACAGCTGGGGCTCGAACCGGGTACCTTCTAATTACTGGTCCTACTCCCTAGCCGACTGCACCACATGATTCCCAGGTTTTGAAACTCAGTTTCAAACTAAACGTGACTCTTTCCAACGACACATGTTTCTGAACCACCACAGCCACATGAAGAGCCCCATCTGGACAAGAGTTGCCAGCTTACATTTCTGTTTCTGTAAAAAAAAAAAAATTCTAGCAGGAGAAAAATGGCTTGAAAATTTTAATTTGCACTGTAGAGCTAACTGTAGCTAACCGCTTACAATTTCTCCCTCTCAGCTGCATGCCAGGGAGGCTGATAATAGCTTCTGGAAGATTCCACTCACCCACAATTTGACAGGCAGAGCAGCCAGAGACACTAGGACAGCCAAGGTGCAAAATAAATCAAAAAGTACAAAAAATGACATCCTACAACAAGCGATTCACCACCCATGTGAGTGAGTGTATGTGTGTGTGTGTATGCAAGAGAGAGAGAGACAGGGAGATCCGCACCTTAAGGCTGTTGTAGGCCAGGTCTTCACTGTCTTGCTCTGATGTTGAACCAATACCCTGAGAGATAATAACATAGAGGTAATGATAAGACAAGAGACAGGCTGCAACAGCAACATTTACACACAAAGCAAGGACAGATTCTTATCTGACAGCTGAACTTCTATTGAAGTTGCTAAGTCTAACGATAAGGTTTATTACGTTTCTTGGATTCAAACTTCGGCTAGTCAAAAATATTATTTTTTACAGTAATTTCATTACATTCAGCAGATGCTTTTATTCAAAGTGAGAAATGTTTCAGAACGTCTAAATTCTGAAAAATGACCGCATAGTGCACATACGACTTTACAAGAGCCCTTTCCTGTTGAGACAGGAAGTAAGAAGTCAGGTCCACCTTGCGTGTAGCCAGTTCCTCCATCTTGTCCAGGTTGGCTTGCAGCCTCTTCCTCTCCTGCTCCAGCTCTCGGACCCTCTTCTGCAGCTTCATGAACAGACTGATGTCCATCGCTGCCTTCTCCACTCCCATCTCCTGCAAACACAACATGTTTGCATTAACAAGCTCCATGGAGTCCTCAAGGAGCAAGAAAATGCTACTGTACTCAGCTGGGGCAGTATCCTATTCACTCTCCTCCTTTTCTCCTCTCTCTTCCCCTCCTCTCTTCTCCTCTCAATTTGGGGAAGAATCTCACCTCCACCAACTGGATGGAGTCCTCGGTGTCGCCCACCTCGGAGGTAGAGACGGATGGGTAGTTGGAGTCTGACTCCAGGGAACTCTGATTGGAGGGGTTCCTCCTGTGGCCGGGCTGGAACTGGGGGAGCAGAGTCCAGGAGGCAGCATTACAGGCCATTACATTATATCACATCACACATACCTTACATTACAGTATACAACTAAATACATGTGTGGTGGGGGGGGAAGAAAAGTTAATCAAAATGGTCCAAAATAGGTTTGTGGTCTCTGCTTACCAGTCAGGCTTCCTTACTTAAAGCTCTGATCAGACAATTTAGTGTCACGTGGTGGAGAGATGAGCTTCTCCTGACACTCACCTTGGCCAAGGACACCTCCTCCTGGAGGTTATCGTATCTCTGCTCCAGTCTGGAGAACTCTTTCAGCATGTTCTGGTAGCGCTGCCTCTCTTCATCCAGCTCCGCCTGTAGCCGGCTCTCCCTCTGCAGCACTCCACTCTCCTGGTCTGGGACACACACAGCAGGGCTCTGACTGGTGCTGTCAGTGGTCTGTCTGTTGCTGTGTGGGGTCTGTCTGGTGCTGTGTGGGGTCTGTCTGGTGCTGTGAGGGGTCTGTCTGGTGCTGTGTGGGGTCTGTCTGGTGCTGTGAGGGGTCTGTCTGGTGCTGTGAGGGGTATGTCTGGTGCTGTGAGGGGTCTGTCTGGTGCGGTGAGGGGTCTGTCTGGTGCTGTGTGGGGTCTGTCTGGTGCAGTGAGGGGTCTGTCTGGTGTTGTGTGGGGGTCATGTGACCCCTACTTAACTTTGTTAGTAGTGAAAGTGTGCAAGGTTGAGAGATTTGACTGTAAATGTGTTCTGTTTAGTTTGTGAACTGGTCTGGGACACACATAGAAGTGACGGTGCATGTGAACAATAAAGCTGATGCTGGATTTGTACGTTTGAGACGCTGTTATGACTCTTCATTCATGGAGAGCCCAAACATCATCAAGTTACTTCTGAAAGGTCTGATCATGACCCCTCATCCTGCTCTAGGCTTAACATCATCAACAGCAATTTGTCAGGGCTTCAATTAAGGAAATGTCCTCTGGCATCTGTGATGCTGAGTGAAGAGGTGTGAGATGACCAGGATAGGGCCTGTTAGTCAGACAACAGCTTGTTTCCATTTTTATCTCTGCTGTTTATCTGTCCATCTTTTCTCCGCTCCGCTCACATCTCCTTAACTCGATTGGACAGTGGAGACGAGCTCTCTGGACGAAGGCCAGAGGAGAGAAAGAGGACAGCGCTAATGAAATACGGACCTTAGGGGAGCGGCGTGCATGCTTACAGTATTTAAGAGGTCGTGTCCGATTTATGACCTGAAACTAATGCATTAAAGTGTTATTTGCGCTTCTATATCATCTTTATGAGATGGGGGGGGGGCAGCGTGGTAAGTCTTTAATGGGCTCGCCTCACCCTCTCTCTTGGCTTGTTACAGGCCCAGTATTAAAGTGCTACAGAGGACCATTAAGATACAGGGAACCGAGAGGTGGAGAGAAAATTAATTCTGAAAGAGGTAGGGGGGTTAAAAGAGCTGACTTCAGAAAGGAAATCCACAGAATAATTTCAAGGTTCTGGTGTTAAGTCCTATAGGGTTATTAAGTAGGGTTATTAAGAAATGACCCGCTACGTGCTAGCTGAACAAGTCCCCCCGCCCCCCACCCCCGTCGGTTTCCCACTGCAAAGCAGAAACTATGTGCTAGCAACAGAATTTAGCAGTAGCTCATTTTCAGGAGACGCTAGGGACCCATGTATATCTCCCACCGTCTCTTTCTCTCCCTCTCTCTCTCTCTCTCTCTCTGTCTCTCTCCTATTTCACTTTGCTTAACAACAATTGGACAATATTAGGACTGTAACTCATTCACTCCCTGTCAGCACTTTAATAATCAGGGGCCGATACAGACAGCTAGATGATAACTGGGATACGATATATCTGTCCAGCTATGCCAGTGGTCCACAGGCCCAGAGCTAACAGGCTTCACCTAATGCTTCTACCACCTGAAGATGGAACAGAACAATAGATGGGTTCACAGCCTCAGGTGGAGGGCTGTCTCACGTTGCTGCTTGGAAACCTGATGCAGTCTTTCCCTTCCTACCATCCTTGTTCTGAACAGGAAAACTGCTCCTGTTTTGGAGAGAGAGACATCTCCTACTCCCCCCCCATCCCCCTTCTCTCTCTCCCCTTCTTTCTCTCCATTTCCTCTCTGGCATTCTCCAACTCTCTCTCTGTTTTTCCTCTCTATTTTCGGTTTGTCTCTCTCCATCACACAGCCCAGTCTAGATAAATGAAGCATCTCACCTTCTGTGCTCTTAGACTGTTTGAGAATCCTCTGGTTCATCTCCTCCTTCTCACTCTTCAACAGATTATTCTCCTTCTCCAGCTCCTGCACCCTCTAGAAAAGAAAATAAATCAATAGTGAGGAAAGGCTGCTTTTCAGGAATTATCTGTCCAACTCGCTACGACAATCTTGAACTGACCTGGACCTAATGGGGCCAGAAAAAAAGACACACATTTCCTGTCTAGTTTCTTTTCTGAGAAACCCTAATCTGCATGTCTCCTACAAAAGGACACAATGTGGGAGTGAGCAGGAGAGGACACAGCCCATCCATTGTCCTGGAGGCCCAGCCTTGAGGAGACAGGACACATTCAGAGGGGTGTCCGATGCCACAGAGGAAGCCAGCAGCCAATCTGGAGCCACAAAAAACTGTCCCTTATTCCCGTATGCCAGTGGTGAAATAAGACACACAAATACAGATCATTTCTTAGTTGAGTTAAATCCTTGCAACAATAATTCAGAATACATTTTTACACCCAGCAAACACATCAACTACACAGCTCTCTTGTCATATAATGCTGATGTTGTCTCTCAACGACCTGCCCTACATGTTCCATTCATTCAAACACAGTGGCAGGTGGTTACCATCTATTATCAGAGAATATCAGCTTTTTTATTTACTGTTGACGTAATAATTTGTTATTATTAAACCACCACAGTGTGGTTAATCCAAAAAAACAAAGAAAGAGAACAAATTGAGTTATTAACAAGCTCTCCTCCCTCCGTCTCTCACCTGCTCCAACCCCTGCTTCTCAGTACCGTACTGCTCCTCCAGCCTCTTCCTGTGGGCGTGGGCCTCCTGTAGCTCCGCCCTCAGCCTCTCCAGCTCGTCCTGCAGCTGGGAGCCATCTCCTTGGCGAACACGCACCTGTTCCAGCTCCTTCTGCAGCTTGCTCACCTCAGAGGTCAGGCTGACGTTGGTCACCAGCAGATGCTCATTTTGCGTTTTGTACTCTTTCGACTAACGAGAGGGTAGGAGAAGAAAAACAACAAGTTTAATTTCGTAATTGCGTGATAAGTTTGTCAATTTCTTAACATTTCCTTTCATCACTTCCATTAAAGAGGGAAAATACTTCATTCGACCCGATGAAAAAAAACGTATAAAAGTGGTTGGCAGTTAAAGGAAGAACTTTAAGAAGTGGTGCATGGCAGAATGGCTGGGGTGGGACACCAACCTGATCGTCCATCTTCCTCTGCAGCTGAACGATCTTGTTCTCCATGCCGCTGTTCAGTTTCTTCAGGTGCTCAGCGGACCTGGCCTCGATCTTCAGCTGTTTTAGCTGCCGCCGGGCCTGCATGCGCCTGAAGGCACACTGGATGGTGACCGCGGCATCACGTGCCCGCAGGAACTTCCTCCTTTGCAGCCAGCCGCGGACGCTCCTCTGGATGATGATGGCCTTGTGGTGCAGCAGGAACTGAGGGGGTGGGTGGAGGAGAGGGGATGGGGGGAGGAGAGGGGATGGGTGGAGGAGAGGGGATGGGTGGAGGAGAGGGGATGGGGGGAGGAGAGGGGATGGGTGGAGGAGAGGAGATGGGTGCAGGAGAGGGGATGGGTGGAGGAGAGGAGATGGGGGGAGGAGAGGGGATGGGTGGAGGAGAGGAGATGGGTGGAGGAGAGGAGATGGGTGGAGGAGAGGGGATGGGGGGAGGAAAGGGGAGACAGGGTCACTGTCCGCACTGTGGTCCGAAATAAAAACTTACTTTCCGTTTCTGAACTTTGCATGCTTTTCTATTGAGTTGTTTGAGTGAAGTGTGGCAATGAGTGAAATGGAAGGAGAGAGAAAGGGGGGGAGGGGAGACTGGATTCAAACCTGGGCCTCAGCCTACATGGTGGACTTATCCAGCGAGCTACCAGAACTCCTGGAGTCTGTCTGTATCTGTGTCTGCCTCTGTGTCTGCCTCTGTCTCTGCCTCTGTCTCTGCCTCTGTCTCTGCCTCTGCCTCTGTCTCTGCCTCTGCCTCTGTCTCTGCCTCTGTCTCTGCCTCTGCCTCTGTCTCTGTCTCTGCCTCTGCCTCTGCCTCTGTTGCTGTTTAAAGGAAGTCTCACTGGCAGAGCCACACCAGGGCCATGTTTACACACAGCAACCTCCTGATCACATTCCCTTTAGATTCAACACAGCACGTCTCTAATAAGAAGCTTCACCGAGGACAGCTATTTTCTCCCCACTGATTTAATCAATTCCCAGGAGAGAGAAAAATATTGCAATGGAGACATAGGAGAGCGTGAGAGTGGAGAGGAAAAGTGGTTGTTAGGGGAAGGATGGGAGGAAACAAGTAGCGTAACAGAGAAAGGGAGATGGAGAGGGAGAGAGAAAGAGAGGGAGAGAGAGAGAGAGAGAGAGAGGGAGGGAGGGAGGGAGGGAGAGAGAGAGAGAGAGAGAGAGAGAGAGAGAGGGAGGGAGGGAGAGAGAGAGAGGGGGGGAAGATAGAGAGCTCTTGTACCTCCTGGTAGATCCTGCGAGTGTACATGCCCCTGGTGAAGGCCTGGATGGTGACCACAGCCTGTCTCACCCTCAGGAAGGCCTGTCGATCTCTCACCATGCGGTACTGCTTCTGACAGATCAATGCTGCGCGGGTGAGACGCAGCTGCTCCGCATGCCTAAGAGGAGGAGAGAGAGAAAACAGAACCTATTACTAAGATATCACTGATACAAGAGATGAGACAAGATATGAGAGAGAGAAAGGTAGTGAGACAGGGAGAAAGAAAAAGAGACAGATTGCAACAGAGAAAGAGAGAATAAGAGAGGGAGACAGAGAGATAAAGAGAAAGAGAGAGAGACACAGAGAACACTATAGCTAAAATACTCAAACACACGGCCCCTCCCTTTCCCGCCCCCTCATCACACCCATCCCCCTCCTCACCTGCGAGCCAGGTACCCTCGGCCGTATCTCTGCAGCGTCAGGGCCGAGCGGCGGATCTTCCGGTAGCGGACCCTCTGGAGCCAGCCTCGAACGGTTTTCTGGATCTTGATGCAGGCCGAGCGGAACTTGTCCGCCCTCAGCTTCTCCAGGTAAGCCACCTGCCCTGCTCGGAAGAAGATCTTGGTCTTGCCGAACTGGAACTTGTCTGGGTCCTGGAGGGGAGCGAGGAGGGGTAGACAGGGGGGTAGACAGGGTGGTAGATAGATGTTACACCCTCAGAGTGTCAAATCACCTGCAGGCTGGTATCCAGTCCTGTGCAGTTTAGCGATAGCATGTAACACTGCGTAATCTAGCTGCACTGTGGAGAACTAACACAGCTCCAGAACTCCTCTATGCAGTGGCCCACCGCCTACATGCTGTATATTTAGCATAGTGCACAAGCTTGACACTGAACTTAGAGGTGCTGAGCTGTTAACACAGCAACACAGAGGAACTGGATGAAAACCACAAATGTTTCATAATAAGAGTTCCTCTGCCTCCACTCACCTCCCTCCTCAGGGGGGCGCTGTGATTTAATCACTACAGCAGGTAGAGAGGGTCTCCTACCTTCACCAGGGTTTCCAGAAGGTTCCTACACACCAGCTTCTTGTCTGAGATGGTCATGTCTGACTTTTTCATCAAAACCCGGTACCTGTTAAAGAAGTCTGGGTAGGTCCATCTGGAGAGACATGGAAGCAGGGAAGTTTTAATGTCCTGTTTCCTTAATGACGGAGGAAACAACAAGCCTATATTTAATTTAATTCCCATTTCACATTGTCCTAAATATGCTATGTTGGACTGACAGGGCACCTACGAAAAAGAGAGATATTATCTAATAAATGTACATTTACAAGAGCTCTTTGAAAAGAAAACAGTGATGACTGCATGTTCTTAAAAAAAAAAAAAACTTTAGAAAACGTATTCCTCTGATGCAGTAGTTTATTCCCCGCTTGTGTGTTATAAAAGTATTAAATTGTTGTTGAGGTTTCCTCCTGCTCAGCTGAGACCAGCACCCCCTCTGTGCTGCCTCGGGGAACGCATCTCTCTGAAGAGCGAGAGAAATTCAATTCAACCCCACCTCTCCACTCTCCAGCCCCATTTAGGCTAGCACGAGAGAGTTGCTGTGGATTCGAAAACAATATCGACAGACGGAGAGGAAGGGCTTTACTAGAAGCTCTCTTCTGTTTAGAAATCCAGAACCTTCGTCTGTTTCATTCCGTGCATGTGCGTAACATCGTGAGAAGGGTTAGGTAATACAGGATGTCCACAGAATGTTATTTTTTTATTGAATTCTTTAGCTGTGGTAATTCAGTTTGAGGCTGGTCAGTAGTTGGAAGAACTGCCGGAGACAGACATTAATGTGATTTAAGTCGGGAGTTGAACAGAATTCAAGTAGCAATGCCAGAGGTGCCTCAGCATGTCATGAAAGCGTTAAAAAACACGTACAAGAAACCCGAATTCAGAAGTGACACAATCCTGTTCACTAATCAGTGCTTACATTTACATTTACATTTAGTCATTTATCAGACGCTCTTATCCAGAGCGACTTACAGCAAGTACAGGGACATTCCCCCCTGAGGCAAGGAGGGTGAAGTGCCTTTCCAAAGGACACAACATCGTGTTGGCATGGCTAGGATTTGAACCAGGAACCTTCTGATTACCAGCCCGACTCCCTTATCACTCAGCCACCTGACTCCCATCTTAATAACCCCAGGCATCAGTACATCTTGAGGAACAGACTTCAGTCTCCACTCTGGTGGGACGTGTTGCTGGGGAAGTGAACTCACCTGGACGGGTATCCTGCTGCGCTGATGCGGATCGTCTCTAGAACTCCACATGCTCGCAGCTGCTGGACCGCTCTCCTCGAGTCAAACCTGCGGCAGGGACGACACAGCACACATTCAGACGACACACCCCAGCGACCGCACGTCCAGCTCCCTTCAGTTGACCTCTACAGGCAACACAGACAAGTCCAGGATCCTTCAGAGGAGGAAGAGGAACCTTCTAGCTGTACCTCCTAACTACTAGAATAACCTCTTAACTCCTAGAGGAACCTCCTAGCTGTACCTCCTAACTCCGAGACCCTGCTGATTGCGGAAGAGTTCTAGACCTGTGACTGTTCTAGTCCTTGACTGCCGTCCGTCCGTCCCAACCACACAAGACAAAGTCAGTTTATACGTCAGCTTTGGATGAAAGATGTCAGCTGAAAGACTAAAACTCCTACCTGATTTTCTTCCTCATCATTGTACACATGCTAAGGATGTCCCTGGAGGTACTGACCGAGACATGTAGAGGACATGCAGTGGCCAGCTACTGCGTGTGTCTGTGTGTGTGTGTGTGTGTGTGTGTGTGTGAGTCCGAGAGTGAGAGTGTGTGTGTTAGGGCTGACTGTATCTCACTACCTTGGGCCCCTTGCTACCAGCTCACACACCCATGTGACCAGGCAACATCATCTCATTTAGAAGCCCTGAAGAAGGTCCTTGTGTGAAAGAATGAATCAACGGGATGAACACAACTTCACTTCTCTTCTTTCCACTCTCTCTCTCTCTCTATTCCAGTCCCTTTCTCATTTTCTGTCTTCTAGGTTTCTAAAGTAAATAATCAACGCCAAACAAACAGCGAAGAGACTAAACGAATGAATACATGTAAACAGCAGTTTTGCTGTAAACCTTTTTGATACAACAAAACCAACTTCTCAACCGACAATTTATTACCGTATTAATCACAGATTTTTTGATTCATTCAGGGTTTCCAGGCACTAGGCAGCTTTATAACGACTGTATCGTTTGGTAAACATAAAACTAATTTCCTTTAAGCTTCAAGAACAACTATCAGCACCGGTGGCAGTTCTAATCATCGGTTACTCTACAACCGATACTAAATTCAGCTGTTAAAGCTCTTTAAACAACAAAGATAGCTGCATACAGTACACCTCGGTCTGTACATAACATTTGACCTTTCCGGAATAATTGCACCGATCAACAGAACCCTAAGCAGTTGGGAGCCAGACTTTAAGAGGCTTCGGCAGCCTTATGAATCAGATTAAGAAAGCTGAACTCAATGGAAAAGCCTGACTTCTGACTCCAAGCACAAAGAGCTTCACTGTTTACCCCTAGTTCAGTATGATACCTGGCTCTTCAAAGATAAGGCGATGTTAATGATCAGAAGTGATATTCTTACATGATCACGAAACAAGCATGTTTCACACACACAAACACACACAAGCAATTATTGAAATGCATCCAATCGACAGTATGAGACTAGGATTGGCTGATGTGTAGTGATGTTAAGACGTTCACTCACGAAAAAGCTTCTTTCTCATCGTTAGGCTTGATGCAGCGGACGTAGTGAGGAGTTGTGGCGTTTAGGGTTTCCATGAGGAGCTGGAGGGAGCTACGGAACTACACAACACACACAAACACACAGAGATGAGTGGAACAGTTGACCGAAAAATTACTATACTATTTGCTTTGACTATTAATAGGTATCAAACTATATAATTAATTTATTAACAGTTCATTAACTTTATTAGTGTTATGTATTTGTATTATTAGCTTTATTTTCACTATTAATAAAGATATACAAAAACTACATATATACATGCCTATAGATCACATAATTGACATTGACAGTATTTAATATACCATATATAACAACAACAAAATCCCCAATTGGATGTCTCCTTGTTAAAAAAAATTACGGAAGTGTAAGAACTTGTTATCTTTCGCTGATGAAACGGCTGTGACCTTTAACCCCAGATGGACTCACCTGGTGACCCACTGTCTTCTTGTTCTCCTTGTTGGGGACTTTGGGGGCGGGTTTGGCTGGACGCACGTTGATCTTGGAGGACTTACTGGAGAAGGAGGCAGAGCTTTCTTTAGGCTCCTGGAACAGATCAGCCACGAGCTGGAACTGAGACACAGGGAGAGGGAAAAACGATCCCTGTTAACGATTCGTGTCTTAAACTGATGGTTTCATTTAAAGCAGCAATTAGAAATTGGAATCGCAACATTAATTAGTGTTAATGAGTATAATTTAATTGGAAAACTGTTCCAAACGTGCTGCAAGCAAAACATAAATGACATAATGATACTCTGAAGGTAACTGTAGGCCTGCTGTTCGACACACTAGACTTAGGTGACGATGGCAAAGTAGCACGACATGACATGAAGAATGAGATAAGAACGTAAAGAGAAGAGAAAATTATCTTTCTAATTACCACAGATAAAAGAGTCAAGACCAGAATTTATCAGAGGATAAACCGGATCTGAGAATGTCTGGAATCAAACGTCATCTAAAAACCCAGTTTGCTATTTGCTCAAAACGTAATTTAGTTAATAGTTAATAAAAAAAAAGTAGTTAGATCAATCAGAGACAGAAAACTGAATTTAGCTAAGGGAGTTTCCACTGACGCAGGTTGAGTTGAGCTGGGGGGGGGGGAGATCACCTGATCTGTGGTTCTGAGGGAAGGTTTGTTTAGAAGCGCAAGTTGTGGGTCGTTCCAGCTACGCTACGAGGCACAGAACCACACCTTGATCTTTTCTGAATAAAGGAGAAATCGTTGGCAGACGACTCCCTGTAGCACACGCCTGTAGGGAGTCATGTGGCTGAGCGGTTAGGGAATCAGGCTTGTAATCAGAAGGTTGCTGGTTCAAATCCCAGCTGTGCCAATGTGACGTTGTGTCCTTGGGAAAGGCACTTCACCCTACTTGCCTCAGGGGGAATGTCCCTGTACTTGCTGTAAGTCGCTCTGGATAAAAGCATCTGATAAATGACTACATGTAAATGTAGGCTGCGGACAATGGGAGGGGTTTGGCCTGGGACTGGTTAGAAGAAGGTGAAGGTTTGATATTGAGTCAGAAAGTGTAGAATGATCAAACTAGTGGTGTCAGTTATTCATCATTTACTAAGAGTTCTTCAGCATTTTCAGTTAACTGTGGAAGATTTCTTATGTAAAGATTTTATGCGTACAGAGTTCATATACAAAGTTCACATCTAAAGAGTTAACATATACAGGTATATGAATCCTGTAGTATATACACAGTTCACAGATAAATCTTATGTATAGAGTTCATATACAAAAACCACAAATGGAAAGATTTCATGTTTCATCCATGGCGTTTCTAGGTTGTTGGTCTGGTGTTAACAATAGTGCTTTTCTATGGTGAGTCCGGCCCTCCAGCCATACTGACACAGGTCCTAGTAAAATCCCCTTTCAAATCACATGAAGGGATTTCGTTTATTGTTCAACATCTCATACTGAGACCTTCTTCAGCAAAAAAAAATGAGATCAAAGCTTCATGTTGGTGTCGTTCTACCAGACACTATGGACACAGTGAGCCCCAAAATGTTGACAAAGAAAAAGAAATATAGACTGTCTGTGATTGACAGAAGGTCAATGTAGGACGTACCAACATAGTATACACTAGCTACTAGCCTTAGGGTAATTCAATCTCCAAATCGTTTTTAAGGGTGGTGTTCAGTTGAGGTGTAAAAAAAAAAAACACACAAAGAGATCCACATAGGCCTAACCTACGCAATAAGAGTGTGTGCTAAATGAAAATAACCATCTTCATTTGACGGGTGCTTTTATTGATCTGGAACAAAGCACAATATGGGACGGGTGTAGGGGGATTCAAACCTGCAAACACTTCATCCTCAATAGTTAATCCTTAACCACTAACATATCCCCCCCAGTCATGTATGCCATGTTTCAGCCTCACCTTACTGGCCTTCAGGATGTTGATCTGTTCGTCATAGACAGTGTCTCTGTTCTTCTCTAGGAAGCCGTCACACTGGTACTCCACCTGTGGGAGCAGCACACCTCAACACATGACTGACTGGAACACAGAAACTGTTCAGGCACACTGACCTGAGGACCAATCTGTCCTGTCACAGTGGCTACAGTGGCCACGGCACACAGGACAGTCCGCTCGATACGGAGACCCACGATGCTCGCCGGTTCTGCTCACCTTGTCAGCAAAGTGAATGATGATGAACGACACGTTGGACATGCGTGGCTTCTGGAAGTGTGCGCTGCTGGAGTGTTGGCTGTACAGCTTCTGAGCCCAGTTCTGGTCAGTTCCTTTGGGCACCTGTGGAAGGAGACGGTGGGAGAGAGAGGAGAGAAGACAGGAAGAGAGAGAGGAGAGAAAACAGGGAGAGAGAGGGGCAGGGACAGAGAAACAGAGAGTGAGATATATAGAGAGAGAGTGAATGGGAGGGAGAGACAGAAGAGAGAGAGCGAGAAGACAAAAGAAGAGAGAGAAAGAGATGGGATGTTGTCTAAAACTTTTTTTATCCAGGTTACCTGTGTTGCGAATAACAATTAATCCTATCCTTGTGAAGAGGCTCCAAGTTATCGTCAGTAACTTCAAAGGGCTTTGGGATGAGACATGATGCTTAGAATAAATAAGTAATCTGTTTAGTTCCGAAGGCGTTTCCCCTGCTAAAGATCAGGAGGCAGAGAAAAGGGAGAGACAGGCTGCAGAGAAGAGCCAGTCGAATCCTCTTAACTGAAACCGAACGTTTGAAACACCGGACTCTGCACTTTCTGCTTTCCACCTCAAATCCCAGAACATCCTCAAAAATCTCTGCCATCACCTTTGATATAGATAATCTCTGTCTCTGATCATTAGCAATGCTCTTCATTTGAGTATGACCCCTTCAGGATAGACTGGTGTCTCTCTCACATTGAAGACAACCCCAGACAGTCAGCAGAGAGTCAGCCCAGCTCTGTCAGAGGTCCAGGGCGTTAACCTCAGACCCCTGGCCTGTGTCCCAGCACCCAGGTCCCCCACCTTGCACTCCTCATCCAGCAGGTCCAGCACTCCCAGCCGGGCCTCGATCAGGTCGATGCAGGGCTGGTTGTCGTAGAAGTCAATGAGGGTCCAGGGAATCTGTTCCTTCATATACTCCTCCTGCTCCAGCTTGAAGACGTGCTGGGGGAGGCAGAGCGGAGAGAGACCCACAGTCAGATATGTTTATACCTTTAGCAGGCTTTCCAAAACACTTAGTGTCCTCCATGGTCACTGGAGCCAGTGACACCTTGTTTATCAGGCACGGCAGAACAGAACTTGATTCCCGTGGGATTTGTATTCAGATTTTTCTTTCCAGCAAAGGTGAAGGAATTCTCAGATCGCTGCAGAATCTGTGACATTGCTTGTAAAAAAAGGCTATACAAATACATTTCGATTTGCAGAAAAAAACGTGTCTGTTATTTGGCTTGCAGCCTCTGTACCTGCTGTGATTTGTGCTGTGGTTTACCTGGTTGAACTGCTGCTGCAGTTTCTCGTTGGCATAGTTGATGCAGAACTGCTCAAAGCTGTTCACCTCAAAAGTCTCGAATCTAAAGACAGTAAAGAGTGAGAATAATGATCAATTCAGATAAACAAAGAAGCAGAGAAAAACTCAGTCTGTTTAAAGTCTCACGACTCTTACGAATCTCTAAATCAAGGCAAGGCAATAAATCTTCTATTTATTTTTTTACTAAAAGTTTTCAATCTCTGTGGCGTCTCCTCATTTTATCGATAATATGGACCCCTGTTGGCAACCAATTAGGTTTGCAGTCAAACAGGCTCTAATAGGAAAAAGGAAAAAGCTTGAGCTCTGTCAATATGGATCTACCCTCTACTACTGTAATGAGAAGAGGCACAGGGGACGAGCTAATTCAACAATTGACAGTTAAGCATGTGCATGAGAGAGAAAGAAAGAGAGAGAGAGAGAGAGACAGAGAGAGAGAGTGAGAGAGAAAGGGAGAGAGAGAGAGAGAGAGAGAGAGAGAAAGGAAGGAAGATGCGATTGTGAATTAGGCAAAGGTGTGTTGGAGCTAATTCAACAATTGACAGTTAAGCATGTGCATGAGAGAGAAAGAGAGGGAGAGAGAGAGACAGAGAGAGATAGTGAGAGAGAAAGGGAGAGAGAGAGAGAGAGAGAAAGGAAGGAAGATGCGATTGTGAATTAGGCAAAGGTGTGTTGGAGCTAATTCAACAATTGACAGTTAAGCATGTGCATGAGAGAGAAAGAGAGAGAGACAGAGAGAGAGAGAGAGAGAGAGAGAGAGAGAGAGTGAGAGAGAGAGAGAGAGAGAGAGAGAGAGAGAAAGGAAGGAAGATGCGATTGTGAATTAGGCAAAGGTGTGTTGGTGTGTGAGCGCTGGAGAAAGGTGTGTGTGTGTGAGTTTCAACAACACCCTTTTCACCTCTTCCACACCTCTTGCTTCCCACTGTGTACAAACACACACACACACACACACACACACAAAACACTCTCAATACCTAGAAAGCTGTGTTATTTGGCTTAGCAAGAGAAAATCATGTGACAGAGCCCAGAGGCAAATGAAAAATGGAAGAGAGGAGGCCTACTGTGTGGATGTCACAGCTCCCTAACAAAGCAGCGAGGACTAGGACCCCCCCGCTAGCCTGGGACAGGTCAGTCCCACAGCCAGGCAGCTAACACCAGGGCTAACACCAGGGCCAGGGCTTCTGCTTCTCTTCCCATTCTACTTGTGCCTGGGAGTTTAGAAGCTTGCTCCATACTTGTTAAAACACGCCTCGCAAGAAAGAAAACAAGTTTGTGTTTCTGCACACAGACCGACATCGATCTAAATTCTGGATTCACACGTTTGTCAACTGGGTGAGAGGAAGATTTAGAGAATGAGACTCTCTGTGGTTTTGATCTAGGCCACTGGTTATGCAGCTTGTCACATTTCACTTCTCTCAGCAGCTTTGACCCCCCCCCCCCCCCCCCCCCCTCCCTCCCCTGTCCTACTGCAGGGGAAGCCAGACCAACCTCTCCCTCCTCTTCCACACACTCACCCATAGATATCCAGCACCCCGATGAATGAGTGCTGCTTGCAGGACGTGTGCAGGGCCAGGTTAACGTGGTCCACGATCCAGTCAAACATGTGGGCGTAGATGTGCTTGGCGAGGGCGTCGCGGGCGTTGGCGGCCTGCTTGCGGGACATGGTCTTCACGTAGGTCTCTGAGGTTGTCACCAGCTTCCTGTGACACAGCCAATGTTCCATCTGCTCTAACTCCACCCCCAGAAGGCGGCAGAAGTGACCCAGGTGAGGGTCGTCTCTCTGGGATGGGAAGGCACAAACACACACACCCCCACCCACACACACACAGAGAAGCGGTCACACATAGACACGCACACGGTGGAAACACACATACGGATCCACACACACACGCACACGCACATGGCAAACAGTTAGAAACATACTCAGATCACCCTGTCAAGGATCAAACACCAGGCCAATCACAGCAGGACGTACCGATATATGGCAGGATTCCCCGTCTCTCTCTGTGCAGATCTCCACGTTGCCCAGGTGGAGGATGGAGGCCATGACGCGGAAGATGCTGCTCTGATTGCTGTCCTTAACCCCTGCAAAGCACAACAGGAAACGCATCATCGCACACATCCTGCCCAGGAAATGGAGGAGAACCGTTTGGCAAGATTAAGCAGAAAGAAATGGCAGCCTTATTCAGGGTTGGATGCTGTGGCATTCCCATCGTTAATTCATACGCCTACCCAGCAACGTAAAGGCCTCCCTTGTCTTCTCAAAGTCTTTGGCGTCGTTGACCCCCTCGATGAAAATGTTCTCCCCCAGAGAGGTGAAAGTGAAGTCCTCAGCACTTGCTGTGAGCGAGGGAGAGAGACGAGGAGAGAGATCGGGGGGAATCAAAGAACATGTTCTTAGGAAATAAAAAGCTCCTAGACGCTCCTACACACTCTGAACTAAGAAGACTGTAACACGAAATGTTCTAGGAAATAGCTCAGATTGTCCCAAGAGGGGCCGCAGGGAAAGTAGAGGAGATGGAAGGAAACTGTCTTGTTGTGGCGTAAACTTTAATAACAGTGTAGGCAGTGGAAAAGGTCAACTGACAGACTATGTAGATGCTAGCTAGCAACTTCCGTAAATAACATTTTACTGTTGAAGTTTATCACTGTGTTTTGTGACATGAACCATATGAAATATTGAGTCATACAATTGAACCAAAAGCAGGAGATTCAGAATGGTAAGTGTGTTAAAAATGCATGATGCATATTCTCAATGACCAATCGCACATCAAACACTAGCCCTTGTAAAAGATTCATTTTGAAGAACATACTGCTCCGTTGAATAATATATGTCAGTGTGAAGAAACATCTGAAGTATATCACAAAACGTATCGCAAAACCGGAGCAGAAACTGAATCCCACAGTGACACTCACTCAGGGCCAGGTCTTTGAACTCCGGTAAGCTGGCTGAGGCGCACAGCTGGTAGAATATGTGGTAGTTCCTCTCATCTTCAGCCTAAAACAAAAGAGAAATTACACTGCAGGAATCACACCACATTACTCCTCCAGCACTTGAATCACAGCAGTTTGTATGTAGATGATGATGTAGATAAGTCCCACAGGTCAAGAGACCTTGCTGGTCCAGAGACTAGTTATATCGTACTATACCGTACCAGCTAGACCAGGGGTGTCAAGCCCACTGTCCTGCAAGTTTTAGATGTTTCCCTGCTCTAGCACACCTGATTCTAATGGAGGGTCATTATGAGGCTTCCACAGAGCTTGATAAAGACCCATTTATTAGAATTCAGGTGTGCTGGAGCAGGGAAACATCTAGAACCTTCAGGATAGTGGCTCCTGAGGACCAGGGTTGACTAGAACCTAGTTAGTTAGCTAGTATGGTAGACGTGGGTCTTGAAGAAAACAAAGGAGAACTCTGTTGAAGTTGTACCTGAAACACCACCCTGGACTTCTCCAGTAGATAGGTGCGCATGTTGGCACCTATGATGTGGTAACGCCTGTCAAAACCAATCTGGATGTACTTCCCAAACCGACTGCTGTTGTCATTACGCGTCGTCTTGGCGTTTCCTATCGCCTGTCAAATAAACACATGGACTAATGTTGAAGATGAGAGAGGGAGGGAGACAGAAAGAGAGAGAGAGAGGGAGAGAGAGAGACAGAGAGAGAGAGAGAGGAGAGGAACATTGTTTCTTGACTGCTGTGTGTCTTGCATCACTCAGTAATGATGTAACTACGAGAACTGACTGAGAAACAGTCCAGCAGGATTCTTTTGAAACCTTACTTGGATGTTTGGAACTATTGAACAATGTATGAAGTGTTCCGGAATCATCATACTGAAATGAAGAACCGATCCTGGTTCCATAGTAGCGTCACATAAGGACCTCGTCTCACCTCCATGATGGGGCTGGACGCCAGAACCTTCTCCTCCACGTTGGTGTCGTTCGACGACCCGCCTACTGTGGCAAAGAAACGCATGGCGTATTTAGCGGATACGGTCTTCCCCGCCCCCGACTCGCCGCTCACAATGATGGACTGGTTCCTCTCGTCTCTGCAGAGCGAGGGAGAAGGGAGGAGGGGAAGACAAAAAGGAGAGGAGAAGTCGGGGGAAATAATGGACGTCTTTTGTTTTGGAATGTTCCAGAATAATCATACTGAAAGAACCAATCCTGGTTCCTGTCTCGATTTGAAAGATGGACCTACAACCCAGTCCAAAATAAAACTAACCTACATCAACCAATGTATAAACAGCACAAGATTAACACACACACACATGCACGCACGTACACACACACACACACACACATACAAATTTTTACATATGGCTAAAACTTTAGCCAGCCGGGGCCCTGATGTAGGTTGTGATTATAGCTTGACACATGCATTGATTTGTGGTTTCTCTCTCAGCGGGGGACGTATTGGGGAGGGGGGTGTCAGTGATGTGTGGCTGAGCACTACAATCATCCACCCACGCTGCGCACGACCGCAGCGACGACTCAGACTTCTGTGGTTCTGCGGATCCACGAACGATCCAAGTTTTTCTCTTACAGGCTTCAGCTGTGAGCCTTTAAACATTGTCCCTCATACAACAAACTGTTTTCACCTAACAGAGAGGCTGCAGTACATACTAGTGGATGCCATTCCTGCAACTTCATCTGCCATTGTGAAGCTAAATAGTAACTAACAAGTCATGAAGCTCTGACATCCGTCGTGTAGCTCTAGTTATATAATAGTTGTGCATCTTTGTACTGTATATAGCTGTGTAGTTCTAACAGTAGTAGTGCAGCTTTAACAGTAGTAGTGTAGCTCTAACAGTAGTAGTGTAGCTCTAACAGTAGTTGTGTAACTCTAACAGTAGTTGTGTAGCTCTAACAGTAGTTGTGTAACTCTAACAGTAGTTGTGTAACTCTAACAACAGTTCCTGGTGGTCGTTCTTACCTGCCCATCTGCTTGTAGGCCTCCTCAGCCACAGCGAAGATGTGTGGGTCCATGTCTCCCATGTTCTGGCCGCTGTAGGCGTTGATGACCTCCTCTCCGTAGATCTGCAGCTGCTCGTAGGGGTTGATGGCCACCAGAACGATCCCTGCAGCCAGGAGGAGCACAGGATGGACACTCACACATCTGGACACACAGCCTTCCCTGCACAATCACCTCCCAGAACACACAAACACACAGGCATCTCGCTGTGACTCCCATACGGCATCATAATGGGGAATTGTTTGCGGGGGGGAAAGATGCGCACGTGATTTCTTTAAGGATGGTTCCGAAAAGTTCGGGAATGGTTCTGTAAAAATCAACAGGACACATTGCTGCTTTTCCGTTATGGACAGTAATATCCGAACGTTTCCTGTACGGTAGAATGTTATACTGTAACACCAGCCGGAGGCAGAAAAAGGACATTCTCACAGAGACACTAATAACAACTGCCAGATGACCTGAGGAATGTGGACGATTCACCCAGTCAACGCCTTGTCGTGGTTACCATGGGAACAGACATCCCCTAATAAAAACATGCCTATGTCCATGACCAACGCCAGTGATACCCTCCCTGTTTGCCTTCGCTTAACCAGCCATTGTCTGCCTCTTTGAGGCTGCATTCCAGATGCTGCTCAAGCCAACTCCTTTCTAGTGACTCTTGTTTTTGTTGACAAGACCTCTTCTTGGATGTTCAAGGTCACGGAGCATGTGCAGATAGGAGAAAGGTCATGGAGCATGTGCAGATAGGTGACAGGTCAGGGAGCATGTGCAGATAGGTGACAGGTCAGGGAGCATGTGCAGATAGGAGAAAGGTCATGAAGCATGTGCAGATAGGAGAAAGGTCATGGAGCATGTGCAGATAGGTGACAGGTCAGGGAGCATGTGCAGATAGGTGACAGGTCACGGAGCATGTGCAGATAGGTGACAAGTCACAGAGCATGTGCAGATAGGAGAAAGGTCATGGAGCATGTGCAGATAGGTGACAGGTCAGGTCACTCACCACAGTATGTGTAGATGTGGTTGGACTCCAGGAAGCGGACTTTAAGGTTGTGTAGGACGGCCGGCTCATGCAGGTAGCTGAGGGCCGTAAGGTCGTTCTCCCCCACCAGGATGTCCGGATTACGGAGAAATGGGAGAACGTTGTGTTTGGGCCCAATGGCGTATTCCAGAGTCTGAGGAGACATCAAGACCACAGTACCAGACATGTGAGCAGAGGATCAGGTCAAACTATCAGACTGAAAATATCAGAGATTTCCAAGTTAACGTCCCGATTGGATGAAGCAGGTGTTGGTGAGTTTGAACTGCCTGTCACTCTTTTTAGATCAAGAAGCAACAGTGAACGAACGTTATAAAAACCACATACCCCTGGTCACCTGGCTGTTTTTCCCCCACCTGTGCAACTTTTTATTATGTATGTTTATGGGTTTCCTAAACTAGTGTGTTGGAATGAGCTTACCGATTCATCTTCAAGTTTGAGGTGCAAGATGGGATCTCCTTCCTTGTAATCTCTGGTGATCTCTGCAGCCTTCCACACCTCCTCCGGGTCTGGGATCCACACCCGAGTGTACTGCAGGCATAACACATTCTATTTCAGATGGCATCAGATGGCAGATGGCATCAGATGGCATCAGAGGCATTGGCCTCATGAGCAGAAGGTTGTGAGTTCAAACCCTAGCTGTGGCTGTATGATGGTGTGTCTTTGGGCAAGGCACTTCACCCTACTTCCCTCAGGGAGAATGTACCTGTACTCACTGTAAGTTGCTTTGGATAAAAGTGTGTGCTAAATGAGTATTTATTTCATTCACTTTAAAAACCAAACACATAAATAGTTCAACAGCGGATTAAAAACGATCCACTCCTCATGAATGATTCCCAAATCTTTTTCTTCCGTTTTTCGACAGGGTGCTTATTATTCCGTTAAAAGAGATGAAGCTGCTTACTGCTTGAGAAAAAGTTGTCGAAATTCAAGACGATTAAGTTATTGTTTCTACAGTCTGCTGAATGTACGGCTGTGTCAGTTGCTGAACTCGCAGGGTTGCAAATAATTACTGTTGGGTTTGTGACACGTTCTGCCTGGAAATGTCCTAGAGGAAAACAACTGAGACCACAGAAAATGCTGAGCTGTTACTCCAGAGGGCTGAGTGGATTTTTAATTTTCTCCTTTCATGCTTGGGCTAGCTTCTGTGATCTGGATAGCTCGGGGGGGGGGGGGGGGGGGGGGGGGGGTGGAGAAGACAGGTGGAATACACATCTTCTTCAAGATACCTTGCCCGTGCAAGCTTTCAGAAATTCTTGTTGGTTTTTGGCCTCTGATGAAAGTTTAACACAGGATCTTCTCAGCTCTGAGCAGGGATCACGACAATTTATCAGGTGAAAAGTGTTGCTTTCCTCACACAAAAGAGGCTTTTTCATATTAGTAGTTGAACTGATGGAGGGCATCTTTCATGCTGCCATTCTGATGATAAATGAGCGCGATTATAATAAGTTATTATCCAAAGTTCGGATTTAGCTGATGATGGATTTTTGTCCGTTATCGTGAGAGTTGTGACTAATAACTCGTGATTCATCGCACAATCTATGACCCTTCTTACTTCAGCAAATTGCATTTGGATTAATAACTGTAAAACAGCTTTGGAAATTAGAAAAAACTTGACTGACCCAGAACCAACCCACCAAGGCTGCCATCATCGGCACCATCTTGGATCACGCCAACTTGGCGAATATAGAGTTGTGTTTTTCCAGTTTGTTTATCTAGTGATTACATCCAACAATTATTATCCACATCACTAAAGGCCCAATGCGTAAAAAGTTGGACTAACATTGTACCATGCAAAATACGACGGCTCTCAACCAATCATTTCTTCCCGTTCTTAACCTTTGACCTGGCGATACTCAGCTGCATAATACATGTAATAAAAAGTATCATTGATATCCTTTCCAAAACAACAGCACAGATACACAGCCACCTCAGGCGTAACCATGTCAACAGCAGCCTCACCCACCTGGTTGGCTGAGACAGATCCTTGACAGCAGACAGCCAGGTGATTTATGTGTTTGTGTGCCAGTCAGGGGAACTGACCACAAGCAAAATGTGAGTCTGTGCTGAGGAACCTGTAGATACTGACTCAGCCAGCTCTCTCTCTCTCTCTCTCTCTCTCTCTCTCTCTTTGTCTCTCTCGCTCTGCCTCTGTCTCTGTATATAGACATATAAAACAGCTTGACTTTTACGTTTCCTTGTCATAAACACAACACAGGAGGTATGGAAACGGTAAAATAACAAAATATTAAAGTTTAATGAACATTCTCTGACACTTGGAAAATGAAGGTATTAAACCATGCTGAGGGTGACTGGAAGAAAAACCACTCACATTACAGAATGTGTGTGTGTATGTGTGTGTGTGTGTGTATGTGTATGTGTGTGTGTGGAAAACACAAACAGTATTATCAGACATTCACGAACGTGTGTAAAAGTCAAGTAGATTTTAGTCTTGCCAGAGCCAGGTTCAGCACAACAAGCGCAGGTGAGATATCAATGTTACAAACTGTAGCGGCTCTTATTCTTGTAATTCTTGTTAGACAGACAGACAGGCAGAGAGACAGACAGGCAGAGAGACAGACATACAGTCAGGCTGACTGTAGCGTTTTAAAATCCGGTTTAATAAGGAGGAGATACCGAGAGAAGATGGAGAGATATGAAGGAACCTTGACTGCGGCCGCAATCAGCGACTCTGTCACCAGCATGAGCCCACGAGGCAGAATCACGTGGACAGCAGGTCTGCATGCGTCAACACACAGAGAGGAGTGTCTCTCAAAGGCTGCCACACATTTACACTACTTTATTGAGTAATAGTACTCAAGTGTTATTACATCTGAGTCTCCTGTACAATTTAGTCATTTAGCAGACACTCTTATCCAGAGCGGTTTACAGCGCGTACAGGGACATTCCTCCTGAGACAAGTAGGGTGAAGTGCCTTGCCCAAGGACACAACATCATGTTGGCACCACCAGGGTTTAAACCAGGGACCTTCTGATTACAAGCCAGAATCCCTAAAGAATCAGCTACATGATAAAAAATGACTATCAGTCTTGTATCATTGTGATCAAATCCACACGGCAGTGAGTCACCATCCCGGAGAAAAAACAACCAATCAGAGGAGGTGTGTGACTCAGTGTGGAGGCCTGTGTTACAGTACAGCTCCTGAACCTGAGAGATGGAAGCTTTTCTTAGAGTCCGAGTCACCGGACTTCCACTGCTTCTTTGGTATCTCTTTAATCAGAGCTTAATCAAGGCGACTCCTGAGGAGATTGCACTGACGCGCACAGTCACAACGACAGACCTACATTCAAAGTCACCGGAAAGAAGAAAAAAAAAACATTAGACAGCGAAGTAAGAAAGATTCTCATGAAATGGGAAGAACCTCTATTACATTCTGTTAGTAGGACAGGAAAAGTGTACATTTTTGTAATTCAACCACAACGGGAATCATACTATCTTTTTGGGGGGATTTATGCCTAAAAACACTGTTCATTTTATTTTTGTCATGAGAAAAGAAAACTGCAGAGAAAGTTGTTTCTAATTCTGCAAGACTGCACTCTGTGGGTTGTGGTTACCGAGCTAAAGCAAGATGGCCAATTTAGAGACATAATCAATATGTCACTTGTGCTGTGTGGAGAGTCCTGGGTACTAGGCTGACTTGAGAGGGGATCAATGTATCATGTAAACGTCTACATTTACATTTATTCATTTAGCAGACACTTTTATCCAAAGCGACTTACAAGACAGAGCATTTACAAAGAGCAGCAGTCATTGAGCATAGCAACGTGATAGACCCCGAACACAGTGGGTTTTTTAGATCGTGAATTATACATCATGAGAACCAATAAGTGCCAAGGGAAGAACTATAAATGCATAACACAACGATTGTGAACATAAAGCAAGAGATACAACATACAGTACAACACTGGCAAGTCACCATATGGTGACCAACAAATAGTTCTAAACAACATTAGATTATGTGAAGTGCCATACTATTCGTAAATGCCATTAAATTCTCTAAATACGTGAGTTTTAAGCCTTCTTTTGAAGGTGAGAAGGCAGTCTGTGCTTCTGATGGAGGTGGGGAGTTGATTCCACCATTGGGGAGCCAGGCAGTGGAAGAGTTTGTGTTGCGCTCGGGCGCTCTTGGGGGGGGGTCCACTAGACAGTTGTCAGCAGATTACCATAGTTGATGGGTGTCTACAGGATACATGTTTTCTTTCTTAAACTGCACCTTAAAACCCCAGACCACACCTTTCAGATGTAGCAGAGTCTCCACAACCATTCCCTCGTCAGTGAGACACACTGACGAAACCAGGGTTATGGATTTCCAAACCAGTGCTGAAAGGTCAGGCAGGCCTTGGAATAACTGGTTCACAAGTCTGAACAGAGGATTTATCCCAAAACAGACATTTAATGGATTACAAACATCTCACAAAGACAATACTGCTTATTGGACACTAAAAGGGTTGGAACTGTGTGAATTTCTCTTTAAATGCTGTGTTTGATGTAATGTGATGTTTAATGTAACTCCCTTCTCCTTTGTTACAAATAACTCATTCTTGGTATCTAGATGATCGGACAAAACTAACAATGACATTTCTGAATGTTACAATTGTTAGTTATGGAAGTGAAGCGCTCCCACTGACATTGATGAGATACCCACTCAAGAGACCCCGTTCACAACTACATGCCAATCACAGCATGAGACCATCTTCAGATAAGGAAGCACAAACCCCCCTTTGTCTTTAGCTAGTATAAAAGCCCCAAACTGAGAGACATTCTCCCTCTTTCGTCTGCAGTCATTCTGAGAATAGCTACCTCTGATGATCTGTCATATTGAGCAAACAAATGCTCTTTCGTCTGGACCATCTTGAGGAACCCCTCTGGATTTATCTGAAATATTGAGCAACTACCATTCAACGGAACCAAGGACCATAACGGAAGTTAAGGAACACTTCCTTTTTCTTGGACACCAAACGGAAGATCAACTACCTTTCTTCAACAGACAGTAAACTGCTATTAAGCTAATTTCTTACGCGTAGGCCTTGGCATAAGTGTGGTGAACTGTAACTGATTTAAATTAGTCTTCCTGTCGTTAGCATATCAAATGCTAACTGTCCTTTGTCTACCTAGGCCAATAACCCCCCCTTCTCCTTGTCTCCCCCTTGTCTGTTTCCCATTTGCTTAAATAAACCCTTTTTGTATACAATTCTCGGTCATCGGATATGCACTAATTCTAAGGAACCTCATGACTTTAAGTTAAAGAGACTGATCAAAAGGCTATTATTTGTTCATTAATCCATAAGGTTTCCCTCAATTCCTTACAAAAATAGAGGTGGTGCCCTGTTAATCCTATTTACGCCCTCTACCTGCAGTACCCTTTTCCACCAGGTAGCTTCCCCGCTACACAGAATAGCCACTTACTTTCTTAAACTCTTGTACGCACTTGTCAAAAATGACCTACCTTCAAACCTAAAACAAAACAGGTGCATTTGATTTAAAACCCCTGAGCTAATTTGCATCAATAAACAACCTGTCATTCATCCCAAACTTTGAGAATATACAGTGCCTATAGAAAGTCATCATATCCTCTGAAAATCCTTACCTTTTGTCACATAACACCCTGAAATTTGAAATAAATTTAATCTAACTTTTTTGACCTGTAAGTACATATAATAACCATCCTCATAAAAACGAAAATGACACATATTAATAATATTAATACTAATACAATTTTGAAAAACTAGAATAACAGGGTTGGAAAAGTCATCAGTCCCCTGATTTAATACTTTGTTGAGCCACCTTTTGCTGCAATTACAGCCATCAATCTGTTCGGATATGTCTCTATTAGCTCTTCACACCTAGAGTTGGGAATATTTGCCCATTCTTGCCCTTGCAGAATTGTTCAAGTTCAGTCAAATTCATGTTGGGCGGCGATGGACTGCTCTCTTCAAGTTCATCCACAGATGTTCTATTGGATTTAAATCAGGGCTCTGATTTGGCCACTCAAGGACATTCACCTTCCTATCCATAAGCCACTGTGTTGTTCTTTTGGTGGTATGTTTAGGATCGTTGTCATGTTGGAAGGTGAATGACCTGCCCATCTTCTGCTGTCTAGCAGAAGGATGCAGGTTTTCCTCAATAATGAAAATGCTTCTTTCTTGCCATCCACATGCACAGACTGTTCAGTCCCAAACATAAAGACTTGCGAGTCCTTCAAAGTTTCCTTTGGCCTCTTGGTAGCTTCTCTGATCAATATCCTCCTTGCTCAGTCATCCAGTTTGGACGGACGGCCTGATCTAAGCAAGGTGTTGGTGGTGCCATACACTGTCCACTTCTTAATGATGCTCTAAACAGTACGCAGACGGATAGCTAAAGCCTTGTGCCTCCCCGCAAATTTATCCCGGAAGCCTTTTGAAAGCACTTTTCCAACCATGGTGAATTATTTGCAGTACCATGCACTACTAGTAGTGTAATCCTCAAAACACAGCCTGTTTTATTCTGAAGTAATCAACATCACTACAGTTGATGTCAGGTTGGGGGCAATTAGCCTGGTGCTTGATCAGGAAGTAGATTGGTTGTACCTGAGCAAGTTTAGAATGGTATACTCTTAGGGGCTGATCACTTAACCAAACCAGATATTTCACGAATTATATTGTCCAGAATTTCTGAAAATGTTATTTTCACTTTGATTATGATGGTTTTCATGTGTACATACAGCTCCAAAAAGTTGTATTTAATTTATTTCAATTTCCAGGGTGTAATGTGACAAAAGGTAAAGATTTTCACAGGGTATGATGACTTCACCTGGATCTACAACCTGTGCAGTGCCCTGGTCAGTAGGAGTAGAGCATCCAAGATGGAGCATCCAAGATGAACCATCTGTATGTCAGTCCAGCTCAGATCTCCACAGAGGCCACACCCATTGCTGGGAGACGTCATCTGTGTTGAAGGTAAACAGCTTCACGGCTGAGGTCATCCCAGGTGATCTGACTCTAGGTTAGATGCGATGGACTTGGGTCTACGCAGGGTAGCATTGTGGGACGTTTACACTTTGATCGAATGCAATGTACAGTAGGGGTGAGGAATAGTTAAACTTCTCCTTCTGATCTATGGTCACTTGTTTTATTACTGAGTTGTTCCAGATGTAAACTTCTATGCAAATCCTCAGATTAACTCAATGTCTAACCACAAATAACCACAAACCTCATCATTTTAACTGACTTTGTTTTATTAGCCTATAATTTTTATTAGCCTTTTATTACAAATAAAACAACGATAACCACAGTAGGAAGCCGGCTGACAAACTGAAATACATTAAGGTCAATACTTAATGAGACTTTCCAGTTGTGAACTAGGACTGTAAACCAGCAGTGCTAGTGGTGATTTGGAGTCTGCGGCTGCACGGTATCCAGGCCAAGTATTAGCTAAACGTATTAACTTAAGGGCCAAAACGACAATGGGCAAAAAAGTTATGCTCTTCCTGAATTCAGTTGCATGAATGCAAATCTTTTTCAAACTCATTTGATTTGTAAAACATCGGTTAAGTCCTTAACGTCCAGGAAAACAGGAGCTGATATCATAAGGCCAGCAAACGCATTAAAACACAGTAAGCATCCTAGCATCCCCTGTAGTGAGTATTTTATTCTGTATTTGGTATATTCTGTTGTGAATTCTGGAACTGTGCAACGCTATAGGCCAATTCCTTGTATTGTTCTCTATCATAACCTACCATACCGAACAGAAAAGAGGAGAGATTTTGGACTCTAGTCTACCTTGATAGCATGGGTCGGTTGAGCTGTTCCTCCTGATGACTTTGGACTTTAGCTATCTCCAAACCGCTTCACTGACTACTGACCTGTAGTCTATACTGCACACCTCACTGAACTGTAGTCTATACTGTACACACCTCAGTGACTACTGAACTGTAGTCTATACTGCACACCTCACTGAACTGTAGTCTATACTGTACACACCTCAGTGACTACTGAACTGTAGTCTATACTGCACACCTCACTGAACTGTAGTCTATACTGTACACACCTCAGTGACTACTGAACTGTAGTCTATACTGCATACCTCACTGAACTGTAGTCTATACTGTACACACCTCAGTGACTACTGAACTGTAGTCTACACAGTACACCTCACTCCTCCTTCTTTCCTGGCTAGCATATTCCCTTTCTCTCTACCTCTAACGTGATTTTCTACACTTCAATAGAATTTTGAGGATTAAAATAAGTTGTGGCGCAACACAATGATAATGACACGCTGCTGCTTGAGCTGAAGTGAACCAAATTAATTAGCCTAAACCAATTCTAACGTACCCATTTCACCCCTCCCTCAACATGATGACGTATCCATCAAAAAAACTGTGGGACATTTTCAATAACATCGCTCAGTTCAAATGTATGAAACATTGAAGGAATATGTTGGGCTGAAATGAATCTGGGACAGTTGCTCTCTCCAGCGTTCAGTAAACAGGGGACTGCCCCGCTCCTCGAACAGTGAGTTACTCAGCATTGGACCCCGTGAAACCGTAATTAGGACACTGAGAGAAGCGCTCGTCATCGACAATACAACACAGAGTGCTTTGAAGAGCTCACCTCAGAACTTTACAGATTCTTCCCGTGTCAGGCGAGGTTAAGAACGCTCTCTCTCTCTCTCTCTCTCGCTTGGTGTAATTTAACCGGGGACTAATGAGGACAGGTTTTATTGCGAGCAAATTAAAACAACAATAAACAACATCTCAATTTTTTATGAGGACTGTCCTGGGGGCTGACAGTACTGTAGTGGAGAGAGGAAGGGGAGGGAGGGGGAGGGTGGAACATGCGCCAGCTCACCCCCTACCCCCCCACTGCCAGACTGTCTCATTCAATTACCGTCACAACAGACCTTTTCAGTTCATTTTCTAACCAGACAATAAAGTGTCCCGTCACAGGGACGAAAACACGAGCAACCAAAATAACATTCACAGCAACATGCACATGTACTGTGGGCCCAAGGCTGGGGAAAGGCCTCACCAAGGACTACAGGAGGCCTCATCTAGCTGCTGACTGCCTGGGTTTATGAATAAGCACTGGGTGTAAGAGGGGGACCAGACAGACACAGACAGATAGATACATAGACAGACAGACAGACAGACAGATAGACAGACAGGAGCACTGAGATGTCTTCATCATTATTATTATTATTATTATTATTTTAATACACGCACAAACATCCGCACGTACACACAAACGCACACGTGCACACACGCTGGTACACACACACACACACCCACAACCACACCCATGCATGAACATGTCTGCAAAAGTGTTACAAACATGATTTGATATGCCACAACTAATAAATGACCAAACATGTCTGGGATGTTACTGTGTTGGTATTTGGTTCATGTTTTTGTAGCGTGTGCAAAGTGCAGGGGTCAAGAAATAACAGGCCATTGTTTATTGTGTCCAGTAGAACCTAATGCACTTGGTTACAGGGATTATGGGGTTTTGGGTGCTAAGAATTCAGCACTGCCCTCCAGTCAACATATTCACTGGGTTGTGGCTTTGACCCATAATTAAGTCAGCTCCTCCCTCTGTCTCCCTCCCTCTGTCTCCCTCTCCCTCTCCCTAAGTGTGTCTCTTTCTTGTGGTCCCTGACGAATTAATGAAATGGCTTTTTTATTACCCCCAGCTGCTGTTCTGGGTCAATACAATCAAGGAGAAGTTTCTCCTGCTTGGTTGACAGACAGCCTAAAGTTCCAGTCAGGAGGGGCAGCAGTAACAACCTCCACAGGAAAACTTGGACCCTGGAAACGGAACCTTAGCATTCTGATAGATCTGAATCACAATTGGTTTTATTCACCACAGAAGATTGATCCCTTCATGTGAACTGAGTATTGTATTTGTACATGTATATTATAGGTGTGTGTGTGTATACTGTGAATAAGTGTGTGTGTGTGTGTGTGTATGTATACTACGAATGTGTGTGTGTGTGTGTATAGCTTGTTTCATTATAAAACATCCTCCTATACGGGTCGTTATTTGTGATGACGTGTTAATTAGTGACCTGGCCTGTCATTCAGAAATCGCTTTGTTGTTAAAAAGACAAACAGTTCCTGCTGAACCCAGCGCTATAGTGACATGAGATGGCAGCTACGTAGATGTACACCACACTGTGGAGATAGGGAGGGGTGAAGGAGAGAGGGAGGGAGGGAGGGATGAAAGAGAGAGAAGCAGCACTACCGGTTTGCCAGGACCGTTCTGATAAAGTCACGCTGTTGCGCAACAAGAAGACAGACAGTCAGAACTCTTGTTACCGTATCGATACAGTCTACCTCGGTCTCTCCTTGTTGTTAGCCTCTCCTTGTCCCTCTACAGTGACTAGGCTATGTGCTGAGTGAATCTACTGTTGAAGGTTCTGCCCTGCCTTACTTTCTGAGAGCTGGGAAAGACACTGTTACAGTAAGATATTATTTCTAGGGACACCAAATCCCTGACTGTGCATATTTAGTCCCAGTATGACTGATTTAGGGATGAATGACTACAAAACAGGGTTTTGGCTATACAAGTTAAAGGCGACACTTGTAGGAAATTATTCATAGGTTCTGACTGAACGATAACATTAATATGTTGTCCACTTGTCTGAATCTAGGTCATTTGGTTGTTAAACAAATCCTCTGAAAAGCAGAAGGGTGAAGAGAGAGCAGGGTGACCTGCTGAAACTGTAGACCTCTCTCAGGTATCGGTTTTGGAAATGATCATTGAACAGGGGGAAATACCGACAGGAAGTGAGGCGTTGAAACCTTGACAATAGATCTACAGGTATCCCTAACCCTCCTCTGCTTGTTTCAAGGCTCCGCCCAGAATTGTGTCTGCACAATGACAACGGCCCCAGGTAAGGGCTGGGTGTATGCGCTCACACGCAACTTATAGCCCGCTCTTCAAGAACTTTGACCTGTGAGAGACAGAGAGGACTGAGCTTGTTTTGGGAGTCAAAAGAGACACACCCACACAGACCGTACACACACAAAACTTTTTCCTGTCATAATATACTAGACACTAGCCTCCAATAGTAACATACAGTACATAAGCAAGGCTACAAAAGACTTATTGTGATCTGCTGGTGAATTGTAATTGGGCTTTAGAGGGAGACGAATCCATTCACTTGACCCAAAATGCTCGTTTTGATGTAACTGATGTAGTGTAACGAGCCCTGAGAGGGACACACAACCCAGGGGGATATAATAGGACACACACACTGTACACACACACACTCACTCACTTTACATAAACACAGACACACACACGCCTACACTCTTCCCACACCTGGCTCCAAGATCACCTCCCCTATAGGGAAACCAAATGTTTTCTAGAAGGCTTTGTACCTGAACTTGAAATGGTCCCTCCCCCTTAAGAGAAGCGTGTGTGTCGTCAGGACAACCTGCCACCCTCCTGAGAACCAGACACAGAGACGAGCCAAACCCTGGGCTGGGAGGGTTCACACTGGCCTCCAGAGGAGCAGGGCAGGGGACAGAGGGATCACGGAGGGATCTTCCGAAGCCAAGCCCCTCTCTCTCTCTCTCTCTCACACACACACACGCAAACACACAGGCACACACACCCTCACACACACACTCAATCGCACACACACAAAGGCACACACCCTCTTACACACACACAGGCACACACACTCCAAACAGTGGGGGTGGTAGGGACTGAAGATAATCCTGCTCTTCGAGGCCCCCGGCCTGATTAAACACAAAGAAACAGCATTCCATGAGCAGGCCCAACACAGACAGCAATTAGGTCTGTAATGCCCCTACACATTCTACCCATTAATAACCCATTACCATGGATTTGGTGGAGTGTTTGTGTGTTTATTTAGTATCTGTGGGAATCAGAGACCATACAAACCACAGGGATTTGGGCCAATTCAAAGTATAACTAATATATAAGCAAACGAGTATTACGTCCTTATTGGCTATAATGGTGTTATAATCAGCCACATTAATCCAGGTGACAGCTGGTTTGAGGCATTCTGCACAAAGCAGATGGACGTGAAGGATTTGTCTCTGGATTAATACGATTCATGTTGGGGTTCAACAGCACATGTGATGGTGATGGACCAGGAAGAGAGGGGCTCCATAATGTCCGGTGACACAGCGCAATGAAGTAGGAAACTGTCAAGGTCATCTCCAATCCAAGCTCCACGGACACGGCCAGGCCTAACTGCATGACACAACTGACCTTTGTGCTGGCCCTTGACAGAACTATATAACTGATTACACAGCCTTAATAAGTTATCACACAAAGATAGGATGGACGGAGGAATAGATAGATAGGGAGGCTTTTGAAACAACAGTCAAAGTGGAAAAAGGTGAAGGAGGATTATGAGCGGAGCGTTGAACCAAAGAAGACGGAAAAAACAACTATATAGGGTGTGTCATTATGATGTCACCAACTGCATACTACTATGATGTCACAAGGAACTCCCTGTAGGCCAATCCGGAAAGCACATTGCAAAGGCATGGAGTGGCATGATTCCAGTCATATTATTCATGAGACAAAGTGGTTCTGTCAGTCTTAGTCAGTAAACACACGTGGGAGGAAGTTGGTCAACTGAATAACTAAGAGAACAATAGCGAATGTAAAAATGGAGGCTGACTGGGTTCATCAATTCAAGTTGAAACTTATAATACAATAATAACTGCTACAAAATAGTTAACCAACACCTTCAGAAACCTACAACGCCTAGGTCTACACAAAATACACAATACGCCAAAGTGCCCTTATTAAAAACATTTAGAAAAATCAATTATGTCATAAAGCAGAACGATGTGGGCGTGGACAACAGTCCATCTGCTTAGGAGTCTACACCACAATGTGTCACTTAATGATCTAACTATTCACCTGTAATAATAGTCATACTTTATGAAAAAGACAACCACATCCGTGGTATCTGCCTCACAGTATCTGCAGATAAACACACACACACTCCTGCACGAGGAGACCTCAAAGGATGATGTCTGTGTTCTCATGTCAGCTCATGTTATTGTTTGTCTGTTCAGCTGTGGAGTGTCTACAACCAACCTTAGCTGCATAATGTGCAACTGCATAGAATATGCTATGCCGTCTCCAGGAATAGAACATTCCCAATTCATGATTACCACCTTTGGATAAAAGCGTCTGCTAAATGAATACATGTAAACGTACCACCCCTCATATTATCTCTGCAGCATGTTTGAAACTGCAAATCAATAAAACATTAAACACTTAAATTTCACGAACGATTAAACCGGACTAACTTGTTTTAATGCTTCCCGAACCATGCAATTAACCCGTGGGTTACATGGTAGATTTTAACGTCATTGTCACATTATTGGCACACCTGTCCAAGACAGCGCAGTGACGTAGAACTACCGCTGTGATGACGTAGAGCTGCGCCCCAGAACACCTGCTCCGAAAATACGACTATCTACTCAGTTAGTAAACAAAACACCAAAACACAAACCCTAAACTCGAGTAACATAGGTTAACTGGAGAGAGAGGAATAAACGATCAGATATTTAGTAGTAATACACATGAGCTGCTTACCTTGGTGAATAACTCGTTTACGGACATTGTTCAACCCTGGCACTAACCGTCTCACCACGGGAAGCGTTAGGTTACCGGAGTTTATATTACATCATTGGCGTCAATACCGTCAACTTTTTCTCTGATGACATGTGAAGTAAATAAGTTATCCTAATGTTGCAGATATTCCCAAATGTAATCGTCCCCCTCCGTTGAATAAGTAGCTTCGCTGAGAAAAGGCTACGTCCAATCCTTTCCTGGTCGTACGGCAGGTGTATTCCCCCCCCTCAGGCTAAACGAGTTGTCTGTTTAGTTTGTCTTTAAAAAAAATTGAACACTTTGCGCACTTCCACCACGTATCCAAAATGCCAAGAGTGCCGGTATGAATGGCTAAAAACCAAAGCTAAAATGTGAGGAGTCCAGTTGAACTAGTGTGTGTGTGTGTGTGCTGTATCCATGGACTCTGGCTGGATTGATTTACCGAGTCGCGTTCCAGATAAATGCCCTTCTGGAGACCCCCCCCCTCCGGTGTAGCAGAGCACTGCAATCGCACTGCAATCACACAGGGTCTGGGCCGCTCATCTCATATCACATAATAAGTATCGATTTTTTTCATGTCGAATAGCCAAACCAATTGTACAAAGCGTATTTGCTTGAAAGGATTTATAATGCCAATACAATAAAAAGTATTTAATGTGGTTAAATAAATTATGAACGTTAATCTGAGATAAAAACAGAAAATGCTATCTAAATAATTGTGTAATTGGTGCAGATACTGAACCATGTTGTTTGAACATTAACCTACCCATGTTTAGTTGACCATTTTAGTTATGGCAAGATCTTAATTTATTACTTTAATATACTTTAAGCTATGGAATAAGAGTACTTTATCCTGAAGAAACCTCCACCCCATTCAGAATAGCTTAATGGTGTTTATATAAAGAGAAGCTATAATAACCAAATAAACCCAGTTGATCAAAGATATAAAAAACAGATTACCTTGCAATACAGTTCATAATCAGTCACCATTTTCCTTGTGGGTTTCAAAAGCAGCTCATGCGGAACAGTATAAGGTTCTTCTCAGAAAGAACTGCTTGTTCCACACAACATAATGTTCTTAAGCCATTCTTGTCTATAATGTGGAGTTGTGGAAAAGTGTCTCTTGGGCAATATTTCCAACTTGTTCAAGCAGACGACGGGAGAGAACTGTTACATGATGTCAACGTTCCACTCCCAAACCCCTCCCTATGCAGGTATGGGCTGTTGGCGTGTACCTGACAAGCCCTAACTTAATTTGACATGTAGGCACAAATAATCACACGGTCCAACTATTATAATCGTTAAAGAGCCACTACATCACGGCTGGATGGTGCATGTTCAAAGGTTAAAACCTGAAGATTAGGGCAGAGGACTCTCATATGTTCAAGGATTTCTCAGTAAAACCTCACACAAATGAATTCCACTTGGTATAGGGAGTGATTGTTTAGCAATAGAATTAAGTCAAGAGTTAGTTGAGAACTGTAGACAGATATATGAGTCAGCACTTGGGCAACATTTTCCAAATTGATCCTTGTGGATAGAAGTGTGTGTCCATGTCTCATTCCCCAGTCAGACATGGACTTGTTCCTCCCCTGGTGATCCCAGTGTTTTGGCTAACACCACAGGAGATGAGACGGAGTTGATTCATGTGAGTCAACATTACCTTCACAACACACTGTTTCTTTATCATGGCCAGTTTTAATTCCCTCTTGTTAAGTCAGGCTGATCGCTGGAGATTGATGTCCATGAGGCCACTAATTAGCCTTTTAATTGAAAGAAAACTACATGGAAACCAAGGCACATTAATAATTTGATAGTTTGCCAGTAAAGTATTAGATTGAATAGTTTGCCAGTAAAGTATCCTAATGTAAATCTGCGGTGGCACCAGTGTGTTGTGAAGGTAATCCTCTTCAAACAACCTACAACTTCCAAAGACCTATTGTGTAACGATGTTAGCTCAGCCTAAAGACGATTTGAAGTCACAAACAGCAGCAAACTCAAACACAGGCCTACAAGCCTGAACAAGACAGTCAGCAAACAACTTCAAACTACAGCAATTGGTGCAAACATATTTATTATCATTAAATATAATTCAATTAGCAATTTTCAATCTGGAAGCTGGTTGAAACTAAGGCCGGAGCCTTATGTGAATGTAAGGGGGTCGTTAGGGAGGAGGAGGGGAAGGAGGTATCCCTGTTACATCCCACATGCTTCAGCTTGAGCCTAGAGTTAGTGTTAAACTAGATCAGTCCAGATCTGGCGATGGAGCTCTGGGCTCTTCTGAAGGGATGGACAGACCTGCTGAGGGAAGTGGGCCTGGACAGGATGTCCTGTATCTTGTTGTTGTAGTGCTCCTGGTCCACCAGGCCTTGCTGGTGCTCCCTCTTCACCTCAGCCTCCTGCTTGTCCCTCAGCTGCTGCTGGTGAAGGATCTGGGCCAGCAGGTCTGCCTGGTAGTCCTGGGACTCCTGCTTCAGGCTGCAGCAAAGAGATGGAGGTTTCAATTGAAGAGGATGAGCCTCTTGTTATGTATTGCTCTAGGACAGGGGTGTCCAATCCTGGTCCTCAAGAGCCCCTGTCCTGACAGTTTAAGATGTTTCCCTGCTCCAACACACCTAATTCTAATGAATGGGTTGTTATCAAGCTCTGTGGAAGCCTCATAATGACCATTCATTAGAATCAGGTGTGCTGGAGCAGGAAAACATCTAAAATTGTCAGGACAGTGGACCTCCAGGACCACAATTGAACCCCCCCTGCTCTAGGAGTATGAGTTTGTTAGAGAGAGAGAGACACACAGAGAGAGAGAGAGAGATACATAGAGAAAGAGAGAGAGAGAGAGAGAGAGGAGAGAAAACAGAAAGAGAGAAGGAGACAAAGAGGGAGGGATAAAGAAAGAGAGAGATCTGTGAAAATGTCAGTACCGTCGTTTCTGCTCCATATCTAACATTTTGTCCTCCTGGATGGATTTGTTCAACTCTTCTGTTTCCTGGGCCAGCTGAGCCTGTTTTTGCATGTTCAGATCCACTATAGAGCGCACACACACACAAAAAGCACAAACACACAACAACAAAAAACAACATTACACATTTTTACAGTTCACAAAGCCTATTTCCAATCCCAAATTACAAATCAACAAACATAATCTTGCGTCCATTCCGCTGACTCCCCTGGGTCCTTCTCTTACATTTCTCCTGTATCTGCAAGCGTCTGGTCTCCATCACATCCTTCATCAGCCTGTTCCTGGCCTCCTTCACCAGGCGGCTCTGGTCTGCCCTGCGAGCCAGCGTCTGCTTCAGGTCCGCCTCGATCACCTGCTCAATCTGCTCCTCCTGCCTCTTCTGCTCCTCCAGCTGGTCGGCCAGGTACTGCCTGTACTGCCTCTGCTCCTCCCTCAGCTCAAGCTGTCACACACACCCAGCCAATCACATCCAATCAAATCGCATCTGTGTGAATGTAAAGTAATGTATGTGCTGAGATCGCTTTCTCTCTCTCTCTCTCTCTCTCTCTCTCTCCCCCCTACCTTCCTCATGATGCCCTCCTGTTTCTCATCCTTATCTTGTGCCAGCAGCTGCTCCAGGATGCTCATGTCCAGGGCCAGCTCGTCCTGCTGCTCCCTGGCCAGGCGCTTCATCTTCAGCCGCAGGGAGTGGTCAAGCAGCCTGCGCCGGGTCTCCTGACCCTGGAGCTTCTGGCTACGCTCACGCTGCTCCTCCAGACGCAGCACCTCCCTCTGCTCCCGCTGAGGAGGAAGAGAGGGGGCAAGGAGGGAGGAAGAGAGGGAGAGGGGGTGGAGAGAGGGCGGAGGGGAAGGGAGCAGGAGGGAAAGTGAGGAAGTGATAAGGATAGAAGAGAGAGAATGCATCAAACAAGAAGTGGAGGGGAAGAAAAGATGAAGGGAGAGGGAGGAGAGAAAGAGAGACAGACAGAAAAAACCTTGAATAACCGTGGAACCACCGCTTGACGACACCAGCAATCAGAAATCCCCCTTACCAGCAGCCGTGCCTCCTCTTCCTTCAACTGCCTGGCCTGCCTCCCCTGTTCCTCCACGGCCTCCATCTGTACCCGCAGGTACTCCACCTGCTGGAGGTTCATCTGCCGCTGCTTCTCCGCGTCCCGCCTCTCCCGCTCCTCCTTGGCTCGCCGGTCGCCCTCCCACAGCTCAGCGAAGAGCCTCTCCTCCTCCTCCTGCCGCTTGCAGGCCTCCTCCCTCATGGACAGCTGAGCGGCCCGCTCAGCACACACCTCCTCCTGGATCCGCTTGCTCTGGATGCTCCTCATCGCCTCGCTTTGATCTCTGAAAGGAGAAAGCGTTTTGGACCCCCATCGAGTGGGAAGGGGGGAAAGCCACAGCTGGCAAAAACTTAAGATCCACTGGATTTGACCAACAATTGTATTTAATTGTGATTTAACCAGAAGCGTCCAATTGAGATAAAAAATCTATTTTTCAAGGGAGACCTGGTCAAGTTAGACAGCAAAACACATTATTACAAACAGAAGAACAAGTTTAAAGAAACTAAAACTATTGGGAGCCAGCAACATAATCTGGTTAAGTTAACACTGTCATTTTTGGGGAAACAGACTCTCTATATACACTATATTAGCAAAAGTATTTGCCCACCTGCCTTGACTCACATATGAACTTCAGTGCCATCCCATTCCTAACCCATAGGGTTCCATATGATGTTGGTCCACCTTTTGCAGCTATTACAGCTTCAACTCTCCTGGGAAGGCTGTCCACGAGGTTCAGTGTGTTTATGGGAATTTCCGACCATTCTTCCAAAAGTGCATTGGTGAGGTCCCACACTGATGTTGGTCGAGAGGGCCTGGCTCTCAGGATCCGCTCTTATTCATCCCAAAGGTGTTCTATCGGGTTCAGGTCAGGACTCTGTGTAGGCCAGTCAAGTTCATCCACACCAGACATCCATGTCTTAATGGACCTTGCTTTGTGCACTGGTGCACAGTCATGTTGGAAGAGGAAGGGGCCCGCTCCAAACTGTTCCCACAAGGTTGGGAGCATGGAATTGTCCAAAATGTTTGGGTATTCTAGAGCATTCAAAGTTCCTTTCACTGGAACTAAGGGGCCAAGCCCAGCTGCTGAAAAACAACCCCACACCACAATTCCTTGTCCACCAAATTTTACACTCAGCACAATGCAGTCCGAAATGTACCGTTCTCCTGGTAACCTGTAAACCCAGACTTGTCCATCAGATTGCCAGGTGGCAAAGTGTGATTCATCACTCCAAGGAACGCTTTGCATTGCACTTGTTGATGTATGGCTTAGATGTAGCTGCTCGGCCATGGAAACCCATTCCATGAAGTTCTCTGCGTACTGTACTTCGGCTAATTTTAAGGTCACATGAAGTTTGGAGCTCTGTAGCAATTGACCGTGCAGAAAGTCGGCGACCTCTTTGCACTATGCGCTTCAGCATCCGTTGACCCCTCTGTCAGTTTACTTGGCCTAACACTTCGTGGCTGAGTTGCTGTTGTTCCCAAACTCTTCCATTGTCTTATAATAAAGCTGACAGTTGACTGTGGAATATTTAAGAGCAAGGACATTTCACGAATGGATTTGTTGCACAGGTGGCATCCTATGACAGTTCCAAGCTGGAAATCACTGAGCTCCTGAGAGCGGCTCATTCTTTCACAAATGTTTGTAAAAACAGTCTGCATGCCTCAGTGCTTGATTTTATACACCTGTGGCTGGGCCAATTGATTAGGACACCTGAATCTGATCATTTGGAAGGGTGACCAAATACTTTTGGTAATATAGTGTATATATCTACAGTATATCTATAGATGAGATGGGAGATGAGATGGTTTCTCAAACATGGATCCGAAGCAACGTTAAAGGGAACTGCGAGCGGGTTGGTTGATGTTTACCTGAACTGTTGTTCCAGCTTCTCAGCCACCACCAGCTGCCGTTCGCTCTCCCTCCTCTCCCTCAGGAACTTAGCTCTCTCTCTCATCTTAGCCTGCCTCTCCGGCATGGTCTCTGTCCTGTTCTCCATCTCCTTCAGCAGCGCCTCCTCCTCCGCCTCCAGTAAAACGTGCAGTCTGCGGGACACCAGATGAGCTGTAGAGGGCGATTATAAACAAACAACAAACAACGACCCGCCGATAAATGTCTTACTTTTCCCGTCTCTCGTCGACGCTCAGCTGGTACCGCTCCAGAGCGCTGTGGACGCGCCTCTTGATCGTTCCTAAAACGATGCGCTGGTCCGTGTTCTTCTCCCAGCGGGTCTTCAGGTCGCAGGTCTTCTGATACCGGATGAACTGCAGGGATTTGTCCCTCGCCTCCTCCTGCCTCCGTCTCTCCAGGATGAGGTGGTCTGGCGGCCGCGATGAGGGGGCTCTTGCAATCTGGGATACATGATAGGCAGTATTTGGGTGTTACTTTGGATAAAAGTGTCAGCTAAATGATGTGTTATTTTTTCCACGCTCGATCAAATTGTACACGATATGTGCGTTAGCCAGTAGTAGTCCAGCAGTAGTTTATTAAAACGAAATACATCGACATGAAAATCTAAACTAAAGTCTCACAGTTGGCCCTAAGACATTGATTGAAATATGAAAGCGGTTCCATTTAAATCCCTGACTGATAAAAAGAATATTATCTTAATTTAGTGAAGCCAATGCATGTGTCAACGCTGTGCCGTGGCCAACAACAATGTTCAAACTTACCACAGCAACTGAATGAGGAGTTGGCCCCGTAAATTCGCGACATCGTGGCTTATTTCTCTGATTTATCAACATTATTATTATTAATGTGAACTTTTCGTCCCTGACAAGATATTTTTCGGCAGTACGTTAGTTATATTAGTATTAAAAGATGAAAGATTCACATGTATTCAGTTCGCCGCTATGTTGACGGAACTGCAGTCTTGACGTTACCATGACAACACCAAACGGGTGCAGCAGCATGTGACCTGATCATGGACCTGATGGAGTAAGTAAAACTTCTGAATATTAAAAAAATTAAAATAAAATGGCGAATGGAAAATAGAGTAAAAAAAACTCAAAGCAAAAATATACATTTATTCATGAGAATATATTAACACACAAAAAATACACTGGTTAAATGGATGATTTGTAAAGTAAATGTAATCAGGCTGTGTAGTTAAGAGTAGAAGTCCATTATACAAGTAGCAGGCACACTGTACATTTCTCCAACCCTTAACTTATTTCTGTCTGCTCATATAGCAAATGGATGTCTGCATAACCATTCACATAAAAAAAAAAAATCCTTGGGTTCACACAGTGAACGCATGCGTAAGGGCTGCTGACAAAGATGCTTTCTGGTGAGTATGTCTCTGAGGAGATGATCTCGTCATCTCTGGATGCGGTAGCCGCCCAAGTCTTCCCTTACAGAAACTTCCAGCGGGCTGGGGTCTAGAAGAAGGCCTGTGTGCGGCTGGTAATCCTCACAAAGCTCCATCTCAACCACTGGAAAGACGAAGTCTCCCCTCGTGAAAACGTCCTGTGGGCTGGGGTCTAGGAGAAGGCCTGTGTGGGGCTGATAATCATCACAGAGCTCCATCTCTGCCGCAGGAGATGCGAGCGAGTTGTAGGACGGGTTAGCAAAGTCTACTTTTTGGTATTGAGCCTCGGCAGAGGAAGAGGAGACTTTGCTAGATGTTCTTGGCAGGTGGGTGCTCTCGAAGGCTCCCGAAGGCTCCTCCTCCTCTTCCTGTGGTTGACTAATCTTCACTGGACTGATGTCTTGCTGGGCATTCTGGCAAGGTTCAACCTGGACCAGCTGACCCCCGTATGCCTTATGGAAAGCGGGGGGGAGAAACGGACGTGAGACCTGAGAGCAGGACTTGATGAACATAAAAGGTGAGCAATGTGGATGGGGACCTACCCCTGTCAGGAGCCAGTCTGTCTTCAACTCTGGCTTGGGGATATCAGGGTAGAACTCCTGTTTCAGCCTGTTAAACCGAAGAAAGATCATCTGTGAGTCAACCTTTGTAACTCTGGGTGAAATTACAGAAGTGTTAGATGGAGATATTTGCTTGCCTTTGCCTGTTCTTGTAGCAAACAATGATGGAGAAGGAGAAGAAGAGCAGAAACCCTCCAAAGGAGAGCATCATCACCATGACTGTCTGGTCAGCTGTTGATAAACAAGCACATGTTGTAAACATAAGCCACGTTATAATATTCTCCAAAAACAAATCAGAAAAAAAAAATATCTGCCAAACTGAAGTATGTATATATATATATATATATTTTTTTTTTACTAAGGCCTTACACTGCAGGTTCAGGTTGACTGTAATCGTTTTCCCATTGGTTGTCCCAACTGATGTGACGGCTTTCAGGGTGAATAGGTACGACTTCCCGGGAAGATCATTAAGTAAGATTGTCAAGGAGTTTTCCACAGCATCAACTAGACATCATCGAAGATCGGGAGTAAAGATGTCATTAAAAAAAATGTCAAAGCATGGATGGGAATGTCTCTTCTTGATCAGTATTGACAAATTCCGTTTTATCACTACCTTAAGAGAGCTGGGGGGTATTGCACAAAAGTAGAATAAATAAATCCAGGATAACTGAGCAAGCGCGGCTTGACCTAGTCTGGCCGTCGTATCCTGTCTTAATTGGTTGCACGTTTGCCAAGCCAGGATGAAAAGGCGCGGCTATGTCAAGCCAGGTGTAGGTAGTCAGGATAAATGCGTGTTCACGGCATTCTTAAATAGACCTCGCAATCGCTCACAGAATCACCGATCAGAACATGAACAAGAGTCGCGCCACATATTTCACGGCTCCTGATGGAGTTTTATGAGGAGGAGAAGGGTATTATTAAAAAGGGGCAATACTCAAGCCATAATCAAAGAAAGAGAATAAGCCTGGCAGACAATAGCGGACCGGATTAATTCAAAAAGTGTACAATCCTCTGGAGCTGTCATAATTGGGCTACAATTAAACATGTCCATAAATTTAACTTTTTCTGCGAATGTTACGTAGGTGTACAGACACAGTACATATTACAGTAAACCGCAACTTTATTGATGCACAGGTAGAGAAGACGCAGAGAGATTGTTTATCCAATCAGAATGCAGAACACAATGCACGAGGCAAATCCGTGAAGTGAACCATGATATCGCGAGGATTCACTGTACTGAACCATGATATCGCGAGGGTTCACTGTACTGAACCGTGATATAGCGATGGTTCACTGTACTGCAATAAAACACATCTTTATGAAACCTCTTCATCAGCATATCAATATAACACTTGACCAGAGTGATAATAATACCACTTAAATCAATATAAAAAAACTGTTGTAGATTTAAATGAAATGAGAAATGACAATATACTATATATATGTAAATGTTTAATGCATTATAATTAAAATGATGCAACATATTTAAAAATATCATGGACATGCTGTAAAACACGTGAATTCCTCACAGGATTGACTGTGGAAATGCAGGTGAATCATTAGGATTAATCTCAGCCTGGCTGTTAGCCTGGTCCGGAGCAGGCTAGCTGCGGAGAATAAATCACCATGGTAACTTGGCCAGGCTAAATTTTATCGGCTTTCGTGCAACCGACTTGAGGCTAAATTCAGCCAGGATAACCAACATAGCCCGGCTTAATCCCTTATCTTAGTTTTGTGCAATACCCCCCAGGTGTCTAACCTGTGTTGATGTTGATAGTTTCAGTGTTGTCAGAGTAGGTGAGAACGTATCGCTGAATGAACGCAGTCTGTTTCTCCGGGGGACCAGGGATCCATGATAAGCGGACATGTGAATCGTTCTGGGTGGCTTTAAACTCTGCAGTGGGCGCTTGTGGAACTAATCACAGAAAACAGGGATGGGTGAATATAACACCACACAGATAATAGGGAAAGGGAGAGATGGTGGGGTAGAGATGATAGGGGAGGGGAGAGATGGTGGGGTAGGTGAGAGATGATAGGGGAAAGACGGTGGGATAGGGGAGAGATGATAGGGGAGAGATGATAGGGGAGACACGGTGGGATAGGGGAGAGATGATAGGGGAGACACGGTGGGATAGGGGAGAGATGATAGGGGAGAGATGGTGGGGTAGGGGAGAGATGATAGGGGAGACACGGTGGGATAGGGGAGAGATGATAGGGGAGAGATGGTGAGGTAGGGGAGAGATGATAGGGGAGAGATGGTGGGGTAGGGGAGAGATGATAGGGGAGACACGGTGGGATAGGGGAGAGATGATAGGGGAGAGATGGTGAGGTAGGGGAGAGATGATAGGGGAGAGATGGTGAGGTAGGGGAGAGATGATAGCGGAGAGATGGTGGTGTAGGGAAGAGATGATAGGGGAGGAGAGGGATGGCGGGGTAGGAGAGAGATGATAGGGGGGGAGAGATGGTGGGGTAGGGTTGAGGTAGGAAGGGATTCTTACGGCACTCTTTCACATATCCCTCTCTTCGATCCAGCAGTTGTGGAGCTCGAGAGGTACAGGCGTAGATAGAGATCGTATACCGTACACACTCCTCAAGGTTGGCTGAAGGTCATGGGGAAAACATCAGATCTACACATGCTCATCTTTGATTGCTAACTTTCATCAAATGACTTTTGATTGCGGCAATCGACAAGCAAGGACCACGGAACAACCACAACATTTCTACAAATGTTCCAGATGAGTTTTGTTCTTGTTTAGCTCAAAAATTGCCTTCTTTTTACTCACCTGACTGGATTCTGGTCCTCGTCACACCAGCTGGCACCTTGATCCAGTCCACAGAGCAGGCTCTGGATGTGGGACACCAGTCCAGTATGTAGCCACAGCTAGCACTGACGCTAGCATTCCAGGTCAAGTCAAAGCCACCCCCACTGCCAAAAACCTTTGTGGTCACCATTCCATCTGCAAAAAACATCACATGGTCTCTTTTATTGGAGTGTTTTGTCCTTGTTAAAGACAACTAGTAAATTGTTGTTGTTTTTTTAGTTAGTAGCTAAGCTACTTAAATCTCAATGAGAAATAAAAAAAAAGAACTACATGTGGTGCTCCACCCATCTCCCCCTATCCCCCCTGCACCTCACCTGGGAAGCAACTGGGAAAGGTGAGGGACGAGGGAGGGGAGCTGCCGTGGAGGTTTCTGGCTGTCAGCGTGACAACGTGTTCCTCCCCAGATGCCACAAAAGGGAGAGTGTAATAATTCAGACGGGACGTGAACGAGGGATACACAATCCTTTTTTTCCTGCTCTGATCCACAGACTTTCCCCAGACCACCTCATAGTCCAGGATCTGTCCATGGCTCTGATTGGCTAAAAGTGTCTGAACGCATCCAAGTAGAATTTCATGATTATTGTTATCCAATAGACTTCCTGTTTATTAGAGTGAGTTATTTTTACTTTTCTTTCACATTATCATAGCAGTAGGGCAGTCAACGAATATTCTATATTCGAATATATATTCGAATAGATTTTAAAAAACAAATTTCGAATATGAAAATGTATATTTGAATGTTAAAAAAACACACAAAAAACAGCGGCAGCAGGCAAGACTGTTTGTATTTGGGACAAGAATCGCGACCTTAAATTTCTTGCACAAAACTTTTGATCAACACTCAGCATTTGTTTATTGTTGTCATTCATTTAAATCGCTATGCGCAGTGAGCGCGACGGTGCGGGAGAGAGAGAGAAATAAAAAGTGTGTGTGTGCGAGCGAGAGGCCAAGGTCTGCGGTCTTGGCCATTAGTTCATCTACTTATTTTTGTGTAGGTAATATGTTGTTAAATTAACTTATATTACCCTACAAGTAGTTATGTCTCGTTGTATTAATTTGACGTGCCTAATGCGCAACCGGGAAACGCGAATATATTCGAATATATTTCGAATACATGTGTGGGGAATATTCGAATATTCAAACGTCATTTTTGAGCAGTTTTGACAGCCCTACATAGCAGACACTTTGAACTTGTTCTTGGTTTGGGTTGCCAAGTCTAGCAGGAGTTTGCACATGTGTGTTTTCTAAATGTAAAATGTAAACAGTGACCCTCCTTAGGATGGTTTATACTCACGTTCCATGCGATGATGGTTTGGTTTATTTCTGTGTGGATCCACATATCCAACGCATCAGGAACTGGGGACACAAAGGCATAAAAACAATGTCCACATACATTTTTGTTTGTTCTGTTTTTGTGTTGTAAATTTTTTGTACCTTACTTTTGATTCGAAGAAGCTGAGGTAATAAAAGTAATTCCGGAAAGACACTCACTGTCCCCTCTGGTTTGGAAGGTGCTGTGCATGCTGTTGTCACCCCACTTCCAGAAGTGTTTCACAGTCCCACAGCGTACGTTCACGGTGTAGGTGTGTGCTGGTGTCAGACCATTCACAACTACAGACACAAGACCAGGACCAGAATAGTTCCTCTGCAGAAACAGATTTGTTTTTTCAAATAGGGGACAGCTTTAGTCTTTTTTCTTTTTTTTTATATCCAATTTATATAATTTTCTAAATTATAAGTAGGGGGGAGTAAACAGATTTGCTGTTTTCAAAAGTTAGCTGGTACATGTTCCCAGCTAATTAAAATTGCACCCCTGCCATCTACAGTCCAAGGGGTTTTAGGCTTGGGAAATCCCCAAATTGTTCCTATCTTCCCCACAGCGTTTACCCAGACTCACCACCTCCACATGTCCACTGTGTTCCACCTGAACTTGGCACAGCATGTTCAGAGTCTTGTACTTCAGTGGCTCCCACTGCCAGTCCAGCCTGGCATCCCTGGCACTGACTTTAGATGCCACCACGTTCACCGGAGCCAGCATCCGCACTGGAGCGAGAATTAAACCCAGTTCAGACACACTTTGCACCCCCATGAGCGAGAATCGCACCCAGTTCAGACACAATGTGCACCCCCTTGAGCGAGAATCGCACCCAGTTCAGACACAATGTGCACCCCCATGAGCGAGAATCGCACCCATTTCAGACACACTTTGCACCCCCTTGAAGGCTTAAACAGTTCCTTCGTTTGGCTCAAAGTATGATGTCATAACGGCGTTATGAGTAGACGATAATCAGTGACGGTTTGCGAGATGCTCATAAAGGCTACGTGAACTCAGAGGAAACAGTCCGTACCTCTTTTCATCAAATCTGCCCTTTGTGTTATCTTGATAACACCAAGTGGATTCTTGGCTTCCAGCATCCAGGTCCTTTCCCCTTGGGTCACGTTAACAGTTTGGATGCAGTTTGACGTTGTCTGTCCTTTTTCTGGACAAGAGCTGAAAAACACACACAGGATGGTCTGTTTTTACCCGGCACGGTTCAAATATAACCACATTCTCACACACAGTGCAACAATAATGTTCAAGGCCCCTGAGATAGGTCAGTGTAGACCCTCATTTGACCAGGAGTGTTCGATTGTAGAAAAGGTTTCAGAGGTAGTCATCTGGACACTGTTTTCAAAACAAAAATGACTACCTCTGAAACCTTTTCTACAAGGCCTGAGATATTGTAATATTACAATATAATATTCAGACTGTATACCTTCCGTTCAGCTTATACGTGGTCTTCCGTGGGAGGAGCATCTGAGTGGGTCTCCCGATATTCCAGTGACACTCCACATACTTCATATCGCGAGTCTCACACTCAAGGTCCCTGTCATCTGGAGGGTCTGGAGATGGGACAGAGCTTTAGAAATTAGGGGAGTTCCAAATCCCAACCTCCGGGTTTATTTGCCATTCATAACAATGCAATGCAATGGAATTCTTGGCTTTATCAAAATAAAATGTATGAGCTTTATCTCGTTGTCTATAAACAGATATCCTAATCCAACAGAAAAATATAGTTTTTAGTTGGATTCGAAATTAGTGGACAGCACATCGTAAAATAACAGCCTATTGCCAGTGACTGAAAAGAACATGTAGTTTAAATCAACATATTACTCCATGCTTAGTTTAGTTAAATAATAAACAATGAATGCCTCACCTAAAACAAGAAACATATTACTGAGCGAACAGACTAGACAGGACAATAGGAGGGACATACTCACATCCGGCATAAACACACGTACTATCATATGCCAGCTTTGTCGTTCTGCAGCTGGCTCTCATATTACAAGTAGGCAGCGCTTCCTGGATGTCAACAGTGATGGTGTAGCTATGGTTACCGATCCGCGTGACCGTGCGTGTTCCGTTAAAGTCCATTTTGACCATCTCCTCATAAGTGGTCAGGCAGCATAACGTTAGTTTGTGGCCAACCTCAACGTGAGGGTCCATGGGGACCATTTCCGGTATGCTCGTGGCTGTTTTCCCTGAAAGGAAGGTTTGAGGTTGATTGAATTCCCCAATATTAGTCAGCAGAACAGTAGCAAAACACATTCTGTAAGATCTTTCCTGCTTTTTCATGATTTCACTGATGATTACATGCACCCTGGAGGTAATGCTATATGATGTTGTGTCCTTGGACAAGGCACTTCACCCTACTTGTCTCGGGGGATTGTCCCTGTAAGTCACTTTGGATAAAAGTGTCTGCTAAATGAAGCATTATTATTATAAAGCTATAAGGTGAACAGTAGCCAACACAGACTTGCACAATATCTGTTCAGTCGCTAGCAGGGGACTTACTCCTCATATCATAGCATCTGTAACTAAAGATCATTTTACAGTAGTGTCAAAGTGTTGGGGTTCAACATTGCCAAGGGATGCATACCCCATGTCTAATACTAACAGTATGGTGTCAATACGAGTTTCATTTCCAGTCTGAAATCAGGATCACTTACCAGGATTGACCTGTAGAGGGCTCCACTGACTGGTTTGGGTGAGGTGTCGGGATCGCAGTCTCACTGCATGAGTCGTGCACTCGAAAGGTAAAGGAGACCTCCAGCTCCACTGATGTTGATATCCAGTCTGGTCAGATCTAACTTCGATAGCCTCCTTTTGGAGGCAAAACAACACCGATAGGGCATTTGGAATACTTTGTGGAAGTTAGGTGTGACAGGGAATTTATTTCACAGGCTGTAGTTCAAAAACCCTGTGGTGTTTATAGGATGGTTTCACTTTTTAAAATGGCAAATCTGTTCCCCCTGTTTTTATCATGAAAATTGTATTTCAATGTGGCATCGTTATTTTAAAGGTTTTTACGTTTTCAAAGTACTTACACTGTGTAAGTTCTTCAGGTCATCTGTGTAAAGAACCTCCACGTCATAGATGAGGTCCTCGCTGCTCCCAGAAGACTGAGCATCGTCCCAGGTGGTGAATATTGTCCACGATTTAACGTCAAAAATCACGTTAACGTTCTCCGGTCCACAAAGAGGTGCTGCAGGGTCTGCGTTGACGTCACATCAGAATTCATTAATAATTTTCAAGGATTTACACGAGTTTAAACAACTTGACGGAATATAATAGGTGTATCATTAGATACAGGCTACCAATTCAGTTATTTAATAGGCTATTCACGTAAAATCGTTACCATGTGGGCATGTTGCTTTGGAGTTTTCAGTGAAGAGTAAAAACCACAGCAGCCAGCTCAACATTGTCACTGCTGCTCTGGTGATCAGGATAGTGTGTTTAATAGGCTACAGAAACAACTTAAGTTGCCTTGGTCAAATAATTGGCAAAAACTGAATCCATAAATGATATGTTAGTCGTTGAAATACTGTAGCGGATTCCAGGTACTGGAACCCTACATCATGAAGATGTTTTGAAATGCATCAAAGGTTCATGGACCTTCAGGTAGCAGAAACACGCCGAACCCTGTTGAGCGGAGAGAAAACACAGGATTTGGAACTGATTTTATGGCGGATCAACCTATAAAAACAAAACATATACATTGGCGCTAAAGTAGATTGGTCGATTATAAACGTAATTATCAAATTAATTATTCTATCGGTAACTTATTTTTATACAGCACATTTCTAATCTGTGTTGGGAGCACCCTATACCAAGCTCTACTCGATTGGAGTCAATCGTAAGAATCACACAAAATACGCGTCAAATTCACACGTAACAGTCCCATTATACTATAGAAAGAAACTTACTTCTTTCGTTTGCTAGGCAAACTGACAGCCCACCCAGTCAGTGCTCGGACACTGATTTAAACCTAAATTCGTGTTTTCATCTCAAGAGGAAAGCGCCTGTGAAAAGTCACTCCTCCGCACTGGGCACTTCCGTAAATCTCAGTGGAAAATCCCTCTACAAAACCTTAACTTTACACCCCTCCCAAAACATCAACTGTTTTTTTCTTTCTTTTTTTCTCTCCACAAAACCTGAACTTTACACCCTTCCGACGGGAAAGTGACTGCCAAAAACCCCTGTAGCAGTTTGGGGAAGTGATACTGACTGACTAGGCACTTGCTGGAAATAAGGATTAAACTATAAATCTACCTACTAGTTATTGCAAAATCGCGTGACCGCTTTTACAAAAAAATTATAAAACGGATGACTTGACGTAATTTACTTTAATGCATTTCTTTGAAATGTATTATTTTGGCTCATCTGACCATGAAAAATAAACAAACAAAAACACATCTGAATACTTTACAAGGCAAAACGCTAAATGAGCCAAAGGAAACATACCGAACTTGAAAATGGTCCCTTGAGGAGAGTTATAAATAAACCTTATTTTATAAGTCGCTCCAAATCCTCAGTGATGGACACAAATGTTCACACAGTGCTTTAAAGAATCTCACACAGAATACAACACAGAATAAGAAGGTGCTTGAGTTTTTTTTCCTCAAAAGTACACAAAAGTTAAAATTGTGTCCTGACACCCGAAAATATTTGACAATATTGACCGCTGGAACAGTCAGTTTTTCTTTTGGTCCCAAACAATTGATCTTGCTGTCCTTCAACACCTCAACCATCACTCTTGTTAATATCATATAAAACGAGTTTTAATATAACGTTATCATTCAATCAGTGAGATCATTCGCCTTACAGTTTAATAATTTAGCATTAGGCCAAGTTATTAGGCTATTGCTAACAACGCAAAGTCCCAGTAGGGTAATTCAAATATTTTATATTTTCATCCCATTAATGAACATTTGTGAGCGACAAATACCGTCAACCCATTAAAATGTGGGTTGATTCTAGTGTTGGTTTTAATGAAGAAAGAAGTTAATCTAATGATTAAAGGATGCTATTAAGTCAAAACCACCATCCTGAACAAGGTATTTTTCTGTCAATTCAAGGTTTCCAAGTTTTGTTGGTTTATTCTAGGTTTTGAATGCCACTCACTAAAATATGCAATAAATAGGTGCAGTGAAATCAAACTCATTGTCAGACATGAGAGACAATTCATAACTCTTGTGCTGAAACCCCAAACAAAAAACGTACAATTGAACATTTGGCAGATTTGTTACCGAAGTAGCTCAATTATTATTAATAATTATATCATAATATTATTAAAAACAACAACTGTAACTTCTACTACTACAACAACAGCAAAGAAATTAAAATAAAACAGAATGATAAGAATCCAACAAGTAGCATAAGGAGAGCTATTTGTCAGAGAATCCATAAAAAGTGACAACCAACTGCCTCAACATGTCCCAATAGTTGCTTTCAGCAAATTTCCACATTCCTAATTCAACAGCGTCTGCGATCAGGTGCGAGGGTCAAACAGACGGGTGTTCCCAAAGTCTCTCTCCTCCCCTCTATGTGCAAGGATCAAGTGAGGAGGTGAGGATGAGAGGAGGAGGGGGGGAAAGGGGGGGAGCGGAAGGAGACGTCAAGATTAGGAGGAGTTGTTGTGTGGTCGTGTCATTTTTAGTGTTATTGGGATATTAAGTTCATCACGGGGGGTGGAAGTGGTTCGTGAAGAGCTGGGATTAGTGGAGGTCTGGGGGTAGAGGTTTGGAGGTCTGGAGGTCTGGGTGTGGAGGTCTGGGTTTGGAGGTCTAGGTGTGGAGGTCTGGAGGTCTTGTTTTGGAGGTCTGGAGGTCTGGGTGTGGAGGTCTGGAGGTGTGGAGGTCTGGGTTTGGATGTCTGGGTGCGGAAGTCTGGTAGGGCGCAGGGGTGAGCAGGGCTGACAGGCCTTCGCAGGCTGGGAGGGACATCATGGGCTGGAGGGGGTGTCGGCTGGGTTGTTCCTTAGTGGCCTGGACAGAATGCTCTCAGCCTCTTCATACATCTGGAGAGAACAGAGAAGGGGGAGGTGCCAGTAATACATTTCCATTGAGTCATTTAGTAGACGCTCTTATCCAGAGTGATTTACAGCAGGTACAGGGACATTCCCTCTGAGGCAAGTAGGGTGAAGTGCCTTGCCCAAGGACACAACATCATGTAGCCACAGCCGGGAATTTGCAACCTTCCGATCACTATACCAAAGCCTTAACCGCTGAGCCACGTGACTCCCTGAATACACAGTATACTGTGGACCTACACACACGTGTCTGGATGTGTGTGTGAGCAGGTGTGTGTGTGTGCGCCTACCGGCAAAAAGGGCACATCCTGGAAGAGCTCCTGGATGAAGCGTCGTGACGGCAGGCGGAACATGCAGTGAGCCAGCAGGTGAGACACCTCAGAGTACAGGCAGATGTCATCAAATGCATAGGGGAACTTCTCCTTGATCCTGAACACACACACACACATACACACACACTTCAGCAAGTAGAACTGAAAGGACTTATCTATTTACATGTTTAGCTTGCGCAAGGATTGCACAGTATCCTCGATGGCGCAAGTATGGAGTTTGTGTGTGTCTGCAAGTGTTTGTGTGTGTGTGTGTGTGAGAATCTGTGTCGTACGTTAGCAGGTTGGTCTCGTGGCCCTTGGTGCCCACTGAGGAGCTGAGATGAACCACCAGCCGCAGGACCTCCTTCCTCAGAAGAACCCTGCCGGTGGGGGCATCCTCTGGGATAGACTTCACTCCTGGAAGGGGTGGAGGGAGAAGGTGGAGGGAGAGGGTGGAGGTGAAGGTTCAGTCATGGTCTCTATTGTTCTGCCCATTTTTTCAACTGTTAGGCCAAGAGGTTGGCGGGGTTAACAAATGTAAAGTGCTCAGTAAAGATGGACCTTTACCCAGAACCAGTTCAGTGCTGTGTGTACTTCCTGCTGAGTCCTGGGAAACAGCATCGCCGCAGCCGGACACCCCCGACAGCGTGGACTGGCCCATGATCTCCAGGTGATTCTGTTCAGGCGGACTGCACCACCCGGAGAAAGTGGGGACCTCGGTCAGGTCTGCAGGGGGAAGTGCTGAGAGTGAGTTTAAACAGAACCAGCCCAGATAAAGGTGAAGCTGATGACTTTGTGTGTTTGTAAGAGGCTTTATAAGACACGTGTGACTGCATGTGGGTGTGTGAGTGTCTTTGTGCTGGCAAGCGTCAGCGTGTGTGTGTGTTAATGTGTGTGTACCCGGGTTGCTGGCGTGGGCGTGGAGGCCCAGCACAGCCAGGCCGCTGCAGTACAGGCAGGTGTCGTCTCTGTGTTCCTGCAGACCCGTCTCCTCTGAGCCCAGCGGAGGGCCGGATCGGCTCCCGGCCATCAGCTCAGTGATGCTCAGCTGGGAGCAGAGCCCTGCGTGTCTGGGACCATCACTGGGACCTGAGGGGAGAGGGGGAGAGGAGGCAAGGGGAGAGGAAGCAGGGGGAGAGGGGGAAGAACAGAGGGTAAACAGAGGCAGAACAGAGGGGGGGAAGAGGCAGAACACAGCCTTAACACCCCACAGAGCCAGAGAGGAGCCTTGCGGAGAGGAGAAAAGGAGAAGAGGAGAGGAGGAGGAGAGGAGAAGAGGAGAAGAGGAGAGGAGGAGGAGAGGAGAAGATGAAAGGAGAAGAGGAGAGGAGTGTTGGCTTTCTCACCGTCCGAGTCTCCTGAGAAGAACTTGGCAGATCTGTCCTCGGAGGGAGGGCTGGTCCTCTTCTGGAAGTACGGGGTCTCTTTGATCTGAAACCACATGCCAACGTTAATGTAACCGACTTGGTTTAGGTTTTCAAAAGAATGACTGTAACGTCAGAGTTCTGCTGAAGGATGGAGGAGGTGGGAGTTTTAACAAGCTATACACACAAATAGAAGTGGAGAAGAAGACAGAGAAAAAGAGCGAGAGAGAGAGAGAGAGAGAGGGGAGAGAAAGATAAAGAGATATTGAGAAAGGAGAAGAGAGGAGAAAGAGAGAAAGGAGTCGAGAGGATAGAGAGGGAGAGAGAAAGAGAAAGAAAGAAAAAGAGAGAAAGAGAAAGAGAGCAGTTCTGACGTGTAACATGTTGTTGATGTCCACAGGCAGGGCCAGGCCGATGTAGTCGTCGGAGGAGGTGTAGGAGCAGAACACCATGGAGCGCAGGGAAGAGCAGCGCTGCAGAGAGCTCTGGCTGATGGGACTCAGGAGCTCCTCCTTATCCAGGGAGGCGAAGCTCAGGGCCTTCAGGAACCTGCACACAGGCAGGCACGCACACACACACACACACACAGACAGTCAGGAGCCTGGACACACTTACATTTATTCATTTAGCAGATGCTTGAATCCAAAGCGACTCCCAAGAGAGAGCTTTATAAAAGAGCATTGGTCACTGAGCATAGCAACAAGATAAGTTGTACTAAGATGAATGCATGGAACACATGCATGTGTGCACAAGATCTGGAAAAACCTTGACACTGCCAAGACCCTAGGCAGCCACCCAGCCACCCACACACACACAGACACACAGCCAGGAATCTGGACAAACACACTGCTGGGAATTTGGGTACACAAACACAATCTCACTGTTGGGAACCACAATCCATAAACACACACAGGGTCAGGTCCATAAACACACACACACACACACACACCCACACACACTTCCAGAGCCACACACATACAAGAGAAAAAAGATACACTATACTGACTGAAAAACAACAAACCCACTAGTTTGGCTTGGCTGAGTCTAGACTAGGTCTACCCTGATCACAGTTACTGTTCATGTCTTACTGCACATCATGAGTCAGAGAGAACATGCCTTAACAAGCACACACATACTCACACACACACCACTCGTTTGGGAGTTAAGGGAGGAATAGTTAATGCACTCGGTGGTTAAATATTAGCAGTGATTTTGAAACACTCGGCTTCCCTATGAGACTGAGATGTTTATGAGACTGTCTGACTGGGTTCTGAGAACTGTTATTAATGGCTACAGTAAAGGGGAGTGGCCTGTCTGAGAGCAGGGGGGGGGGGGGGGGGGGAGAGACGGGAAGAGAGGGAGAGAGACTGAAAGAGAGGGAGGGAGACTGAAAGAGAGGGAGGGAGACTGAAAGAGAGGGAGAGAGACTGAAAGAGAGGGAGGGAGACTGAAAGAGAGGGAGAGAGACTGAAAGAGAGGGAGGGAGACTGAAAGAGAGGGAGAGAGACTGAAAGAGAGGGAGAGACTAAAAGAGAGGGAGGGAGACTGAAAGAGAGGGAGAGAGACGGGAAGAGAGGGAGAGAGTTTTGTTGTACAGAAGTCCAGGGGAGTATTGAGAAATAACATTCATAAATATAGCTGCAAGCAGCGATGGTGGATTCCTCCTGGAACAATTTATGAAATGGATATGTAATTCAAAGTGCAATCTGCAAGTTTGGTGTGAATATATCCAAGACTGTAGTGCCCCTTGTGCTGTAACGGACAAAGGATTTTGAACATCAAAAATCAAATTGGTAACTTTTGTAAGGGTTCCTCTGACGGTGATAACTGCCAATCCTGGGGAAGATTGGACAAAAGTTGTAGGAGTAGTAGCGAAAAAACATGTTTCCTAAAAATCTATATTGTTCAGAAAAATCTAAGGGCTTGCCATTATGAGGTGTTGAGACTTTATTCTTCATCGTGACAAATGAAGAATCTGTAATGAATTTCAGGACTCTACCTCAAAAGCGATACAAACTTGTATTGGTCTCAAATGGACCAAAATGGACCAAAAAATCAACTATTTACTCCTTTGGTCTAGGGGCTTCCATTTACTTCCACTTTACAAGAATAATGTACCGTGTTTTTCGGACTATAGGGCGCATTTAAAAGCCTTTATTTTTCTAAAAAAACGACACTGCGCTTTATAATCCGAAACGCATTATATATGGATTAATTATTTTGTTTACTGACCTCTAAGCGATTTTTGTGTGGTACAAGGCGCTCACGGCGCTAAATCAAAATGTTTTAGTACGACTTTGGTAAACTACAAAGCCGCACCGCTTGCAGCATTACGGCTACCGTACCCAGGAGTGTCGCGGAGTAATACCATTGATCTATTATAGTAACTAGATAGGGTATTGAAAAATGGCGGCCGTTGATTTCAATGAAGTTGCTCCAGGCCCCGGGTCTGCCTCTCAGCAGCTGTGCCGATTTTTCCCGGTGGCCACTCGTAATATTGCAACATAAAATACCCATGGGGCCCAGAAAGCATTTTTCCCATAGACCGTAATAGTAAAAGAGAAGCCTGTAAAAAGGTTCTCAGGACACCTACAGCTGTAACCACTATTAATTTCAAATATTTTTATTCCATATTTTTAAGTCATGGACTTTTAAAACGTCAAAAAAAATTCTAAAGGCCATAAAAGCCCCCGTAAAGTCTTATTCTGATGGTGACGTCACAGCTGTGTGCGTGCACTCCCAAGCGCGGTCTCGCTGTGTCTCGGGAACGAGGATGCCTGTTGGTTTAATGACAGCTCTGAACGGGGCTAAACGTGGTCGGAAAAGTGAATTAAACGACTCCAGGGTGATACAAGTTTCATATTTGAACGGCATGTATTTCTAAATGCTATTTTAAATGTATATTGGCGTTAAATTACACGCGTAATGACATTTTCACTTACTGCCAGTGTCACTGCTGTGAAAAAATCTAAAATTAGATTAGATTAGATGAGATAAACCTTTATCTGTCCTCCAGGGGTGGACATTGCAGTTCACAACAGCAGCAGGGTAAAGTACAGCACACAGAGTTGCAGTGTAATATAACAATAATAACAATAGGGGGGCACGATAAAGTCCAGTATATCAAATACCAAATAGGTAAGTTAAGTAGACATATACAGTTATTGCACTTGAGTTATTTACCATGCATGTGATACTTTAGGTGATGTGTCACCAGGGTCTCGGTCTCACCTTGACTGAAGTTCAATATCCTTTTTATTGTTTTGGTCTAAATATATTTAAGCCCACGAATAGACCAGGCAAAGTGAAGCTGGCCTCTCTTTTTTGTGCCTTTTTTTCATCACACTGTTCACCCACTCACAAGTCTGTTTTTTTAGTTTTGTTATGTTATGTTCGTTAAATTGAAAATAGTTCATGTTCAGTAAAATCTAATTATTACTTTGAAAAGTGTTGAACTATTTAATTATAAAGCCTTACACCAAATTATGTTAAATAAACCACACAACGGAATTTGTATTTATTTATTCAGTAACATGTGGCTCAGTATAGGTTCTGACATCTCACTACAGGAGAAAACAGTGTTTTAGGGTGGACTATAAAAATATATCAGGCTAGGAATTACACTTAATGTCCAGGAGGTCCTTCCTTCAAACTATATCACGTAGCTGTTAAAGAAACAGAGAAGCTGCATAACGCTAACGAAAGACTTGCCTGTTTGAATGTGCCGATATAGCCTATAAAACGATAAGAACTTAATCTGCCAATAATTCGTAGGCTATATCACATATGGGATCATTGATAGACAAAACAGATTTGACTACCAGCATTTGGTTGATAAATATGACAGCTTGTATTGTGGAGAATCCCTTATTTTTCATTTGAGATTAACCTTAATAAAAATGACTCGTTTTATCCTTACTTAAACTTAAAAAACAAACAAAACGAATTAACCTTGTATATTCTATAACCCTGACTATGAAAACATAATCGGTTTATGTGTCCTATAAATCCATCATTTGATTGTGTAGATTCGTCATTATCGGTCAAACTCTTCCACAAGCACTCATGAGCGCGCAGCCCTTGTCCAGAACGCGATTTGCTCGTTCTCATTGCCCCAGAGCGTCATCAGCCTCCCATCATTCCATTCCCCATACCGCGGAAATAAACCAGGAAGTCAAAAAACTTTTTCGGCACATGCGCTAGGTGAGCAACTTCATTGAAATCAACGGCCGCCATTTTTCAATACCGTATCCAGGTTAATATTATAGATCCATGAGTTGCTCACCTAGCGCATGTGCCGAAAAAGTTTTTTGTATTGCTTATTGCAATACTCTGTTCTTGTGAAAGGTTCAATAAATTTGTTTCTAACAAACTATCAAACTTTTGTATCCTTGCAACGTCCTCGATCGAAAAAGTTTCCTTCACACAGCTCTATACCCTCTACCGGGTGCTCAAGGGTTCATGGGAGTTTGCCCAACCAATCCACATGTGTTTTGTGGATCTGGAGAAGGCATTCGACTGTGTCCCTCGTGGTGTCCTGGGGGTACTTCGGGAGTACGGGGTTCGAGGCTCTTTGTGAGTGGCCGTCTGTTCCCTGTACGACCAAAATAGGAGCTGTGTTCACATTGCCGACAATAAGTCAGACCTGTTCTGGGTGCATGCTGGACTCTGCCAGGGTTGCTCTTTGTCACCGGTTCTGTTCATTGTTTATATGGACAGAATTTCTAGGCGCGCCCAGGGGGCGGAGGGTTTCTGGTTCGGGGAGCACATGATCTCATCTCTGCTGTTTGCGGATGATGTTGTCCTGTTTGCTTCCTCGAGCCGGGGCCTCCAGCATGCTCTGGAGCGGTTTGATGCAGAGTGTGAAGCGGCTGGGATGAGGATCAGCACCTCCAAATCCGAGGCCATGGTACTCGACCGGAAAAAGGTGGCTTGCCTGGGTGGGTGGGCAGCCTTTGCCTCAAGTGGAGGAGTTCAAGTTTCTCGGGGTCTTGTTCACGAGTGACGGAAGGACGGAACGTGAGATTGACAGGAGGATCGGTGCAGCGTCTGCAGTGGTGCAGTCTCTGTACCGGACTGTCGTGGTGAAGAAGGAGCTGAGCCGCAAGGCAAAGCTCTCGAAAAGCTCTCGAAAAAGCTCTCGAATCTACATTCCTACTCTCACGTATGGTCATGAGCTTTGGGTAAAGACCGAAAGGACAAGATCACAGATAAAAGCGGTCGGATACAAGCGGTCGAAATGAGTTTCCTCCGCAGGGTGGCCGGGTGCTCCCTTAAAGATAGGGTGAGGCGCTCGGTCACACGGGAGGAGCTCGGAGTAGAACCGCTGCTCCTCCACGTCGCATCTCTCCCTTGGGAGGCGACCCTGGGGAAGACCTAGGACACGCTGGAGGGACTATGTCTTTCGGCTGGCCTGGAAACGCCTCGGGATCCCCCCAGAGGAGCTGGAGGAGGTGTGTGCGGTGAGGGAAGTCTGGGCTTCCCTGCTCAGACTGCTGCCCCCGCGACCCGGCCCCGGATAAGCGGAAGAAAATGGATGGATCATTAATCTAATTTTTATCTTACATTCAACTTTTTCCTCAGATTTGTATACAACACATTGTCAAGAGTCTACATATGAACTTGTGATTGATTTAGACTATCAGTTTTTGTTTGGCACTTGTATAAACATTAAATTAGCCTTAGCACTAAATTAGATTTATTTTATTTAAATCATTTTGAGAGATATGAACTTAGCTATTGAATGGGGTCGTATATATTGTAGTGTGTTGTTGGTGGTATATCAAGTTTGGCGCTGATTTCTCAAAAGTTCGAAATTTTCATAGGAATCATTAGATGAACTTCCTGTTTAGTTGTGTTATTGCCAAATTTAAAAGGCTGTAGCGGACAAACGGTTTGGAATATTTGTGAGGCTTGGTCTGAAGATGTTGCCAGCCAAAAATTGGGAAAATTGGATATGAATTGTAGAAGGAATAGCGGAAAAACACTTTCATACATTTTTTATGTACAGAAAAATCTAAATATTTATGAGGCACATGGAATTAATTTCAGGATTCTAGGACGAAAGAGATACAAATGTCATCTGAGCAAATTGGGGTGTGACCTGTAGCGCCCCCTTGGCTGTAGCGGAGAAACAATTATGAAAATCAAAAATCCTATTGATAACTTTTGTGAGGGTTCTTCTGACGATGATAACCGCCAATTATGGGGAAGATTGGGCAAAAATGTCGGAGTAGCAAAAAAACATTGATAAATTTTTATTGTACAGACAAATCTATGGGTCTCCTGACGGAGGAATCCTAAATATTAACAGTAAGATCTGAGGCTGCAGAATGTGTGTGCCAGAAGTTATGTGTGTGTGAGTGTGCACGTGTGTGCGCATGTGTGTGTGTGTGTGAGTGTGTGTGAGTGTGTGTGTGAGATTGAGAGTGTGTGTGTGAGTGTGTGTATGAGTGAGTGAGAGTGTGTGTGAGTGTGTGTGTGTGTGTGAGATTGAGAGTGTGTGTGTGTGTGTGAGATTGAGAGTGTGAGTGTGTGTGTGAGAGTGTGAGTGTGTGTGTGAGATTGAGAGTGTGTGTGTGAGTGACTGTGAGTGTGTGTACCTTCGCGGGGTGAGCCTGGAGTCTAGGCTGCCTGTCTTCATAGTGATGGTGTCTGTGAACAGCACGTCCTTGGCGGGCGAGGCCAGCGCTTCGCTTTGGGACAGCGAGGGGTGGAGCCTCTGCTGCTGCAGCCTCTTCAGCGCGGCGTAGCCCAGCGCGTCCCGGGGGCTGGCGTAACCATCACGCCCGCTCGCATACTTCAGGGTGGCGTAGCCAAGAGCGTCCCTGGAGCTCGAGTACGTGAGCCCGCAGTCAGTCAGGCTGCTGAGGGTGGTGATGGAGGGCGACTTGAGAGACTGGGCGCGGCGGGGGAGGGTGTGGGAGGAGCCAGGAGGGACCAGGGCGGTGGGGTTGGGCCTGAGGAGGGGCGAGGAGTGGGGCTGCTTGGGGGAGAGGGAGGGCAGGGTGTGGACAGCCCGGGCGCTGATGACAGTGTTGAGGCTGATGCAGTCTGTGTCCATGGTGGACGGCAAAGTCTCCCTGGAGGGGGAGGAGCTCATGGAGCTCACGCCGCTCGTGGTCGTGTCCGTGTTGAAGCTCTGGCTGCGGCTCTTGAACTGAGCCCCGCCCCCCGCCGCCGGCCCCTCCCCTCCCAGACGCTCCCGGCTGCTCCTTTCCCGCTGCCCTGCCCCCAGGCCCCCCCCGCCCCCCACCACCGTCCCCCCCTCCCCCTCCCCGATGCTGGGCGTGCTCCCCCGGCTCTCCCCCGTCTCCGCGGACACTGAGGGGCTCTCGGCCAGGCGCGCTTCGCCCTCGTCGCATACGGGGAACACGTCGGGCCTTCCGGGGCCGTACGAGGGCTCCGTGGCGGTGCGCTTGCGGCCGGCCTTGCTTTCCGGCCCAGCGGGCTTGGCGTCGGTGCTGAGCAGCTTCTTGCCGGACAGGGAGAGGGAGTGCAGCAGGCGGCTACGGAAGCGGCTGGAGGCCAGCAGGGTGAAGGGGATGCGATCCTTCAACAGCTTGGGGCGGAGGTAGAGGGGCGGTTCTGATGGGTCGCAGCCCTCCAGCCTCTCATCATCCAGGATGTACAAACCTGCCGGTCACAGACCCCCGGTTTCAGCAATACGGGTATTTGTGGCGGCTGTTTGAGGCGGTTTGATTGTGGAACAAAAGTGATTTGTCTACTGCTGTCCGTCTATGTGAAACAGCACAACAGCCTGAACTAACGGCACCATGAAGATTCATAAAGCTTGAAATCTTTCCTGCTGTTGATCCATCTAGCTGGGGGAAGCCTTCCTGCGTGTTACTCACTGGGCTGGGTGGAGTCGCTCTCGCTGTTGTGCCGCGAGCTGGTGGACTCGGAGGTGAGGCTGAGGGTGCTGGGGCCGGATGACAGCGGGGCGGCGGGATGGGGGTGCTCCACCTCCTCAGGGACCACGGGCCAGGGCGTGCGCCGGCCGTGCCTGACCGTGTCCCAACCCTGCTGCTTTAAGAGCTCACAACCCTGCCGGGTCTTCCCGATCAGACCCAACACATACACACACGTCCTGGAGGACAGGGGGGAGGAGGAGAGGAGGGAAGGGGAGAGATAGAGGGGAGGGGAGAGAGAGAGGAGTGAGGGGAGAGAGAGAGGGGGAAGAGTGAGAGAAGGCGGAGGAGAAAGCGAGAGTGAAGTGAGAGTAGAAGAGAGAGGAAGTGAGAGTGGTAAGAAAGAGGGAAGAGAGAGAGAGTTGAGATAGGGCAGAGAAAGGGTTTCTAGAGGCTGACTCACCCCCGGACAGACAGCACCTCACAGTGCTGGGCTAGAGCCACCATGTCTGGAATCACCCCCTCCTCCTGCAGCAGGTTCAGACCCCAGTTGGACGACCCGATGTTGCCCTGGAGACACAGACAGAGACTGTCAAAACTCAATTTCTCAGCTAGTGTGATGAAGGCCTAAGGGATGTGTGGGCCTCGTGCAAGATGCTGACCAGCGCCCACAGAGCCGCCTTCAGCTGCTTCATGTCCTGCCAACGGTCCAGCATCGGAGAACGCACTGTGTAGCTCAGGTCAGGAACCACGTTCTGGAAGACAGCATGAGGGAGGGGGGAGAGAGAGGGTAAGGGGGGACAGAGCGAGAAAGTGTGTGTGTTTGTGTGAGTGAGCGAGTGAGGATGAGAGCGTAAATGAGAGCGTGAGAGAGATTAAGCAAGACCAACAAAATGGAAGAGTGAGGGACATCGAGAGACATGTGAGAGACATTGAGTGAGACTTTGATTGTAGGGTGTAAATTAACTCTACGAGCAATTGCATGCGTATATGCTTTCGGACCCAAATTCCTGTACGGCCGTGCCAGGTATCGTGCAGGGCTAACCTCAGCCTATCTTGGAAGATTGATGTACGTCTCTCTACTTTTTTACAGGCTCTGGCTTGTATTTTTTTTCTCCTCTAAATCTATTTGTGTTTTCCCCATTTCAAAAGGCTTGTGCGCCGATAAATTTACTTTGTCGTGTTACCTCGGTGGGCACTGTCCTGCCAAAGAGTTTCCCCAAAGGGGATTAATAAAGTATTCTGAATCTGAAGTGTGTGTGTTTGTGAAAGAGACAATGGCAGAGAGAATATGAGAACACGATGACATCCAGTTTTTTCATTATTGTAGCTACTTCAACTGAATAAGCTGAATTTACCTGACTCTCCAGTAGATGGCAGCCTGTCTTATCATGAACAAGCTGGCCGTATAGGTGCACAGGAAGATAAACATTTGGCCTCTGTAACCTTCCATAAAAACAACACAGTCATGAGAGCTGTAACTTCAATACTGAGTGTTCACTCACACAAACCAATAACACATCAAAAAACAAACTGTGTCTGTAAATGGTCATGTGACATGCTTCCTGAGGGTCGTGAGGTCACAACCTTTGGTTGCTACGGCGAACGTAGTTGTCTCCATCCACAGGTTTGCGGTAGGTGGTGAGCGCCTCGTTCAGCTGCTCCTCTATCATGTCCACATACTTCAGGTTGTACTCCTGCGGGGGGGGGGGGCAGAGGGTCAGGCAGAGACTCAGACAGAGGGTCAGGCAGAGGGTCAGGCAGAGGGTCAGGCAGAGGGTCAGAGAGAGAGTCAGACAGAGGGTCAGGCAGAGGGTCAGACAGAGGGTCAGACAGAGGGTCAGACAGAGGGTCAGGCAGAGAGTCAGACAGAGGGTCAGGCAGAGGGTCAGACAGAGGGTCAGACAGAGGGTCAGGCAGAGGGTCAGACAGAGGGTCAGACAGAGGGTCAGACAGAGGGTCAGGCAGAGGGTCAGACAGAGATTCAGACAGAGAGTCAGACAGAGGGTCAGACAGAGGGTCAGACAGAGGGTCAGACAGAGGGTCAGACAGAGGGTCAGACAGAGGGTCAGACAGAGAGTCAGACAGAGGGTCAGGCAGAGGGTCAGGCAGAGGGTCAGGCAGAGGGTCAGACAGAGGGTCAGACAGAGAGTCAGACAGAGAGTCAGACAGAGGGTCAGACAGACGGTCAGGCAGAGGGTCAGGCAGAGGGTCAGACAGAGAGTCAGACAGAGGGTCAGACAGAGGGTCAGACAGAGAGTCAGACAGAGGGTCAGACAGAGAGTCAGACAGAGGGTCAGGCAGAGGGTCAGGCAGAGGGTCAGGCAGAGGGTCAGACAGAGAGTCAGACAGAGGGTCAGGCAGAGGGTCAGGCAGAGGGTCAGGCAGAGGGTCAGACAGAGGGTCAGGCAGAGGTTCAGGCAGAGGGTCAGGCAGAGGGTCAAGCAGAGGGTCAGACAGAGGGTCAGACAGAGGGTCAGGCAGAGGGTCAGGCAGAGGGTCAGACAGAGGGTCAGACAGAGGGTCAGGCAGAGGGTCAGACAGAGGGTCAGACAGAGGGTCAGGCAGAGGGTCAGACAGAGGGTCAGACAGAGAGTCAGACAGAGGGTCAGACAGAGGGTCAGACAGAGGGTCAGACAGAGGGTCAGACAGAGAGTCAGACAGAGGGTCAGGCAGAGGGTCAGACAGAGGGTCAGACAGAGGGTCAGACAGAGGGTCAGACAGAGTGTCAGGCAGAGGGTCACACAGAGGGTCAGGCAGAGGGTCAGACAGAGGGTCAGACAGAGGGTCAGACAGAGGGTCAGACAGAGGGTCAGACAGAGGGTCAGACAGAGAGTCAGACAGAGGGTCAGACAGAGGGTCAGACAGAGGGTCAGACAGAGGGTCAGACAGAGAGTCAGACAGAGGGTCAGACAGAGAGTCAGGCAGAGGGTCAGGCAGAGGGTCAGACAGAGGGTCAGACAGAGGGTCAGACAGAGGGTCAGACAGAGGGTCAGACAGAGGGTCAGACAGAGGGTCAGACAGACGGTCAGGCAGAGAGTCGGGACAGAGGGTCAGACAGAGGGTCAGACAGAGAGTCAGACAGAGGGTCAGACAGAGGGTCAGGTAGAGGGTCAGGCAGAGGGTCAGACAGAGAGTCAGACAGAGGGTCAGGCAGAGGGTCAGGCAGAGGGTCAGGCAGAGGGTCAGACAGAGAGTCAGGCAGAGGTTCAGGCAGAGGGTCAGGCAGAGGGTCAGGCAGAGGATCAGACAGAGGGTCAGACAGAGGGTCAGGCAGAGGGTCAGGCAGAGGGTCAGACAGAGGGTCAGACAGAGAGTCAGACAGAGGGTCAGACAGACGGTCAGACAGAGGGTCAGACAGAGGGTCAGACAGAGGGTCAGACAGAGAGTCAGACAGAGGGTCAGACAGACGGTCAGACAGAGGGTCAGACAGAGGGTCAGACAGACGGTCAGACAGAGGGTCAGACAGACGGTCAGACAGACGGTCAGACAGAGGGTCAGACAGAGGGTCAGACAGACGGTCAGACAGAGGGTCAGACAGAGGGTCAGACAGACGGTCAGACAGACGGTCAGACAGACGGTCAGACAGACGGTCACACTGGGCCTTAGGACAACCTCGCAACCCTGGTCCTCTTCCACCTGTCCTGCAGGTTCCAGATGTTTCCCCCTTCCAACGGTTTTCAAACGAACAGCTTCTCCTGAGTTCGATGATGACCCATTCATTCATACCAGGTGAACCAGGAAGAAGGAGACATCTGGGATACGCAGGACCAGTACTGGGGGAGGCTGTTTCAGTCAACCTCCTAAAACCAGCTTAGCTCTTAGCTCCTTTATTATTATTTTTTGTTACCTTCTGCCATTTCTCCAGCTGCTTGGTGACGTACCCCCTCTCGTTGAGGTAGGAAAACCCCTTAGGAATAGACAGGAACCTGGGGAACCCAAACACCAAGTTAACCCGCGAACAAAACTAACAAGGTATTTATCAGTATCATAGCTAACCAGGCTAACACAGGAAGGCTAAGCTAGGATATCAGCTGTAGCTTGTCACCTCAGCAGCAGTAAAACCCCTTTATCTCCCAGGTGTGTTAGAGCTGGCTTCATCTGGATCAGAGCATGGAGGTTGGCCTGGTAGGGGAACACATAGAAATATATGTCATTTTTCATATTTTATTTGTCATATATATGCTTGGTTAGGCCTGCCCACTTCCTTCATCCACCAATGAGAGGAGGATGAAGAGGACACGGTTACCCAGAGAGACGGTTAGGAGGGATTCAAACCTGCAAACTCGTGATCTGCAGTCAAAGTCAAGTTCTACCGCTATGCTAAAGCCATCCACATGCAGAACCCTTAACCACAGCTGAGAAGCAGCCACATTGACATGTGGCTAATATTCCCTGACGCTAGCGACTGATAAACACCAATATACAATCCACTTCCTGTCCTTGAACTGCGGTGAAAGCGTGTCACCCAAACGTCCCCCCTCTTCCAGTCCCTCACCTTGTCCTCGCAGGCCTCGTCCAGGATGTCCAGGGTTTCCATGGAGACGGCCTTGTTGCGGTCGTGGAGCTGAGTGACCAGCAGCTCGATGCCCCAGTTACTGAAGAACTCCACGTTAGCTCTCAGGAGAACCCTTAAGTGCTTGGTGGCGTACAGCCTGCAGTTCTGCAAAACAACCAACAGAGGGCGGCAATGAGGGCGACGACCCAAACACAGCCTCTGGGGCTCAGGACACTCTGACCTGCATGTTCTACATCAAGGGTGCCCAATACTGGCTCCCCGAGAGCCCCTATCCTGACAGTGTGAGATGTTTCCTTGCTCCAACACACCTGATTCTAATGAATTGGTCAGTAACAAGCTCTATGGAAGACTCGTAATGATCATGAGTCAGGTGTGCTGGAGCAGGGACCAGGATTGGGCACCCCTGTTCTACATGTTTCCAGGCTAGTAATCTTGGGCAAGGCACTTCACCCTACTTGCCTCAGGAAGATAAGAGCATCTGCTAAATGACTAAATGTAAATGTTTGGGTTGTTATCAGGTTGTTAACGACCAGTTGCTGGAGGATGGAATCATCTAGAAACAGAAGTGGGTGCTGCTTACATCCGTGGCTGCGGTGAGGATCTTGGACAGGATGACTCGAGCCAGACCGTCGCGACTGTAGTCCAGGGTGGACACAGTCAGCTTCAAAAGAGCTTCCTGGTTCTTCAGGGTGCAAAGGTTCAACAGGCTGGTGGAGAGAGACAGAGAGAGAGAGAGAGACAGAGAGAGAGAGAGAGAGAGAGAGAGAGACAGAGAGAGAGAGAGAGAGACAGAGACAGAGAGAGAGATACAGGGAGTGCGAAAGAGAGACGAAAAGAGAGTGAGAGACAGAGAGAGAGCCACAGACAGATAGAGGGAGAGACACAGAGAGAGAGAGTTAATACGCATGTCTGGATCTGCAGCTCTCCCTATCCCCCACCCCCTCCACAGGGTCTAACCCTGGACACCCACCACTGGAAGACACTGCACTTCTCGAGGGTCTTGACGCCGTGCGGGTGTGCGGAGAGAGTTCCCAGAAACAGGAAGAAGTGCTGGCTGAGCGTGGTCAACAGGCCATTACTATGGAAACTGCGATCGGGCTTGAGGCCGGAGGAAGAGGACAGCCAGTGGACGATGTCCTTCACCAAATCCTCCAGGTACACCTGGCCCTCCTGTGGAGAAGGGGGAGGGCGGGGAGAGAGAGGGGGAGGAGGGGGGGGGGGAGGAGAGAGAGAGAGGGGGAGAGAGAGGGAGAGAGAGCAGGGGAGAGAGAGAGAGAAAGAGAGAGAGAAGAAGAGAGAGAACAGAAAGAAGAACGTGAGGCAGGGAGGACACTGCTCACGTGTGTGTTTAAACATGAGCATGTGTGTGTGTGTGTGTGTGTCGTGTGTGTATCTGTGTGTCCCTCACCTCTTCAGACTCCTGTAGGAACTCCACAAACTGACAGCCCACCACAGTGAGCTGCCTGGCCTTGGGGTGCTCCAGACTCAGGCTGGAGAACAGCTGACTGCTGGGCTTGAAGAAGTAGAGGAGCCTACGTACAAACCTGCAGCGCAAACACACAGAGACACAGACACACAGAGACACAGACACACAGAGACACAGACAGACATACACAAACACAGAGACACACACACAGAGAGAGACACACACACACAGAGAGAGACAGAGAGAGAGAGACACACACACACACACAGAGAGACACACACACACACAGAGACAGAGAGAGAGACACACACACGCAGACACAGAGAGAGACATACACACAGAGACAGAGAGACACACACACACAGAGACACAGTAAATCGCACCATAGCACCAACAACTGCACAAAGCCAAAGAACTGAAGAGCTTCAAACAGACTTACTTGTGCATATGTTCATCCTTATTGCTACGGAGACTAAGATTAGGCCACTGAGGGGAAAAAAGACACAACAGTAACACATCAGTAACACAACAGCTACGGTAACACAGTACAACTCCAGCCTAGCCCGGGTCACCCTCCAGCCTGGCCCAGTCACCCTCCAGCCTGGCCCGGGTCACCCTCCAGCATGGCCCGGGTCATCCTCCAGCCCGGCCCAGTCACCCTCCAGCCTGGCCCAGTCACCCTCCAGCCTGGCTCAGTCACCCTCCAGCCTGGCCCAGTCACCCTCCAGCCTGGCCCAGTCACCCTCCAGCCTGGCCCAGGTCATCCTCCAGCCTGGCCCAGTCACCCTCCAGCCTGGCCCGGGTCACCCTCCAGCCTGGCCCAGTCACCCTCCAGCCTGGCCCGGGTCACCCTCCAGCCTGGCCCGGGTCAACCTCCAGCCTGGCCCAGTCACCCTCCGGCCTGGCTCAGTCACCCTCCGGCCTGGCTCAGTCACCCTCCAGCCTGACCCAGTCACCCTCCAGCCTGGCCCAGTCACCCTCCAGCCTGGCCCAGTCACCCTCCAGCCTGGCCCAGTCACCCTCCAGCCTGGCCCAGTCACCCTCCAGCCTGGCTCAGTCACCCTCCAGCCCCGCCCGGGTCACCCTCCAGCCCGGCCCGGGTCACCCTCCAGCCCGGCCCGGGTCATCCTCCAGCCCGGCCCGGGTCACCCTCCAGCCCGGCCCGGGTCACCCTCCAGCCCGGCCCGGGTCACCCTCCAGCCCGGCCCGGGTCACCCTCCAGCCTGGCCCAGTCACCCTCCAGCCTGGCTCAGTCACCCTCCAGCCTGGCGCAGTCACCCTCCAGCCTGGCCCAGTCACCCTCCAGCCTGGCCCAGTCACTCTCCAGCCTGGCCCAGTCACTTTCCAGCCTGGCCCAGTCACCCTCCAGCCTGGCCCAGTCACCCTCCAGCCTGGCCCAGTCACTCTCCAGCCTGGCCCAGTCACCCTCCAGCCTGGCCCGGGTCACCCTCCAGCCTGGCCCAATCACCCTCCAGCCTGGCCCAGTCACCCTCCAGCCTGGCCCAGTCACTCTCCAGCCTGGCCCAGTCACCCTCCAGCCTGGCCCAGTCACCCTCCAGCCTGGCCCAAGTCCCCCTCCAGCCTGGCCCAGTCACCCTCCAGCCTGGCCCAGTCACCCTCCAGCCTGGCCCAAGTCCCCCTCCAGCCTGGCCCAGTCACCCTCACCTTCAGTATAGTTCCGATGAGAATCCAGTTCCAGTCCAGGTTCTCCTTGTGGTTGAGGATGTGGCTGTCCCTCAGGTGGGTCAGCAAGGCGTCTTCTGTGTCCTGCGGGACATACAGCAGATACGTTGTTGCTCTTATCCAGAGCGACTTACAGGGACATTCTCCCCGAGGCTAGTATGGTTAAGTGCCTTGCCCAAGAACACAACATCATGTTGACACAGCTGGGGTTCGAACCAGGGACCTTCTGACTACCAGCCCGACACCCTAACCTCTCAGCCTTGTGACTCTGGTGTGTGTGGTTCCTGACCTCCTGGGACCCACCTTGATGATGTAGATGTCTCTCAGGGGTCTGAAGTGAAGCTCACGGCTCTGCTGAGAGGCCGCAGCCTTGCGGAGGATGTGGTCCAAATAGAGGCTGTGGGGCCTCGGCCTCCTCTTCTTCCTCTCGTGGAATCGCTTCAGGTGGCTGACCGCTCCGCTCGCTCTTCTACACAGACAGTCCTCCGCCACAACGGAGTTTGTACATTAAAATACGTTTCCCCTTCGTTTTGTGAAAAACATTTGGTGTTTTTGGACATTTTGTATTCGGATAAATGGTTTTTTTCTTACATATGACAATGTTCTTACACTTTGTGTGACCTGTGCGTGTGCTGCTCGTATAGGTGTGTTTGTGACATGTGTGCTGTATATGTGTGTGTGAGTGTGTGTGACACGTGTGCTGTATATGTGTGTGTGCTGCTTGTTTGGGTGTGTGAGTGAGTGTGTGTGTGTGCTTGTGTGAGTGAGTGAGTGAGTGTGTGAGTGTGTGTGTTTGTGTGTGTGTGTGTGAGTGTGTGTGTGAGTGAGTGTGTGTGTGTATGTGACACGTGTGCTGTATATGTGTGTGTGAGTGTGTGTGACACGTGTGCTGTATATGTGTGTGTGCTGCTGGTTTGGGTGTGTGAGTGAGTGTGCGTGTGTTTGTGTGAGTGTGTGTGTGTGTGTGTGTTTGTGTGAGTGTGTGTGTGTGTGTGTGCGCGTGTGTGTGTGTGTGAGTGTGTGTGTGAGTGAGTGTGTGTGTGTGTGCTCACAGTCTCTTCTCCGGAGCTATGTCGAAGGAGGCGGCCATGTTCATGAGGGTGGGCAGACAGTGCAGGTGACAGCTGTGACTGTGTGGGAGGATGGTGTTGGTCTGAGGAAAACAACACAGACACCATGACCTCACCGTGACCTCACCGTGACCTCACCATGACCTTGCTACCCTCCCAGGGTCCCTGATGTCAACACAGAAGCTAGCTAGCTGGTTACCATGTGGAGGAGCTCGCCCAGGAGAATGGTGGCTCGGATCGAGATGATGTCATCACTGCTGGTGATCACCTCGACTAGACCCTGTGGAAGGGGGAGGGAGGGAGGGGAAGATGGGGAAGGGAGGGAGGGGACAGGGACAGGAAGAGACAGAGCAAGATAGGGAGTTAGAAAGAAAGCAAGTGAGAGAGTTATTATTTCAGGCACATGTTTGTTAATAATTAACCAACAACTAAATAATTAACAACTGATGTCTTGTATATGAGCAATCTGGGTCCAGACAGACTCCATACTGCCCCTGCGTGCTCACCTCTAACAGGCCACTCTTGATGAAGGCAGACAACACCAGAGCCAGGTAATTATCCATGAGGTCAGGTCTGGTGGAGAACACAGGAAACAGTATTACTGGTTAATATTAGGCTATATACGGTTATGTTATTATCATAATACACTCCATACATTTCAGGGTCTGAGTCCAGGTACAGTTTGTATTTATTTGCTACATTGGGATGAGGGGGGAGGGGAGAGAGAGAGAAGGGGTCTTACCTGGAGCGTGCTCGGTGTGGAAGGATTATTTTCGCTTCAGCAGCAACAAAACCATCTGACAACCTCCAGCTGTCTTGAAACCTGCTGGGATCTTCAGGGACGAGAAGGAAATCCAGTTCAAACGTTTCCCATCATACTTGTTTGTTAGTGACAGTTTTATTTTTAAATATTGATCACAGGGTGCTTTGAAGTATGAGTTCTTGTACCCACCTACACTATTAAGTGCTTCCAGAAAATCAGAAGTTCCAACTGGAACAGGGAGCCGAAATATATCATACATGACCTCTAACAGGCCTTTCTGTAGGAGGGGGGGGGACAGAGAAACAGTCACAATATTAATGACAGTCATGTTACCCCTTTAAACTGGATACAGTCTGTTGTTCTGGATCAGTTCAACATCTAGAACCTTCAGGACAGCGGCCCTCGAGGATTTGCCCACTCCTGCTTTACATGAACCTCAACGCAAAGGTAAATCAAGACAGGTTTGACGAACTTCAGCCTTGTGGTCAATAAAGTGTTGACATACCTGTATGGGTACCTACCCTCACCTCCATGTTTGGAATACAGAGCAAGCCAATTAGAGACTGGATTCCAGAGTTGCCTGACTTGCAGAGGTTAATGATACCTGGAGGATGAAGAGGTTGGATGTAAACAACCACATGATACTGCTGGGTAGATGTACACTCTGACTCACTGGCACACAATACCAGTAAACACTAAATGTTTTGATTTAATTCAGAAGTAAAATTGGAATAATGAAATGCAAAGAACAAAACAGCCATTTTCCACAGAAAACAAAAAAATACACATAAATGTACCCGTAAAATGTAACCAAACACACAAAGTTAAAGAGAATCTTCTAGGTTAACCAAGCCTGTATATGCTGAGTTAAACAGGAATACATGTCACCTTAATTACATTTATTCATTTAGCAGACGCTTTTATCCAAAGCGACTTACAAGAGAGAGCTTTACAAAAGAGCTTTGGTCACTGAGTATAGCAACTTGATAGACCCCAAACATAGCGGGCATCTAGATTACAAAACATACATCATGAGAACCAATACGTGCCAAGGGACTAATGAAGACCCTAACACTGCATACAAGGTCCCACAAGTCCCAGGTATGACATGTTTACCTGACCAGGAGCGGAGGGAAGCTACTATGGACATCTTACTAGCCAGGAAGCAAGCCTCTCGATCCTCTCTACAACACAAACACCCACAGGCCAGCATGAAAGCGTGCGCGCTGAGAAACCCTGTCTCACACCCAGCAGGAGCTGCTCACAGGAGGACTCACTTCATTTGGCTCTCTGCTGTGTCTGAGTTATGTCTGTAGTGGAAGTCTGTGAAGGGGGCCAGGATTTGCTGAGGGGGAGGAGAAAAATGTATATTCATACATTCTATTAAATTAAATATTAAAATTAAATTAAATTCATTTAAATGGCAATAATATAATATACTATATGACATATAATTCATTAATAATAGATATGCATTCATAATGTAATTTATATGTGTGTAATTACACTAATTATATAATAATTATATAATCTATATTAATAATAAAAAGGCGCTAAAACTTTATATGGAGTTGAAGCTCCAAGCTCTGTCTCCCATGGCAACCGCATCTCTGTGTGCTCCCATCACCTCCAGCTCCACGTCCGAGTGCACAAACTGGCGAGTGTGTGGGTGGTTCAGGAGGTGAAGGACCGTGGTGATGAGGGCCTCGTTGATGCGGCTCAGCTGGCAGTCGATGACGTTCTTCAGGAGGGTGCTGAGACCCCCCCTCTGAGCCACCAGCATGGGGTTCTTCAGGGCTGGGGGGGGGGCACAAGGGGGGGGGGGGGCACAAGGGGGGGGGGGGGGCACAAGGGGGGGGCCTGTCAGAGAGTGTGTATGTGGCTACTCACCAATAGAGGGTCAATGTGCGTGTGTGTGTAGTCACTCACCAAGCTCACAGATGATGGCGATACAGGCACGCACCATGCGGTCTCGCTCCTGCCTCCCATCGTTGCCCACAGCGATGATGGAGTTGGTGATGGAGGAGGGGAAGAGCAGTGCATTCACAGTGATCATCTGTAGGGGGCAGCAGAGAGAAGAGCTTGACGGCAGCAATCAACTTTTTTAAATCATTTATTTTTGTTGTCTTGGTGATTAGCCAAAGATGGTTCCTTTCTGGAGGGGGGGGGGGGGGGACTATACTTTTGGGGGCGTGTCCTACCTTTCGCACCAATCGGAGCGCCTGCGTTCGCTCCACCTCGTTATTCTGCTGGATGTCGATGCACCTGCCGGAAGATACAGGTCAAAGGTCAAGACAGGGCGTTGATGAATGAGGCAATCTCGGGGGACAGGGTTCCTGTAGGGAGGGACAGGGGTGAGGGAAGGGGGGTTAGGACCCCCTGTGAAGAGGGTAGTGCAAAAGGATAGCTACAGATCGAGACATGCCTATCATCTCTCTTTGTCACTCTCCCTCTTTCTTCGTCTCTCTCTCACCCCCTCTGTCTTTCTCTTTCACTCTCTGTCTCCCTCTCCCTATTTTTCCATTTTTCTCTTTCAGTCTTTCTCCCTCTCTTTCACTTTCTGTCTCTTTCGCTGTCTGTCTTTGTCAGTCTGTCTCTGTCTCCCTCCCTCTCTGTCTGTCTGTCTGTCTGTCTCTTTTTCTCTCTGTATCTCTCTGTCTCCCTCTCTCTCTAGGTCAGCTGGTAGGAGCTCACCTGGCGATCAGGTAGTCCACCTGCAGACTGAGCACCTTCTCCAAGGTGTTGCTGTCTCTGATGAGGTACCGTAGAGCCCGCAGGCCAGCCGCCCGCACCTCCTTAGCCTCATTCAGCAGAGCCAGACGCAGGCTGGGGGGCCACACACACACACACACACACACACACACACAGGAGGGGAACAGGTGTCTGATGGGTGGTGTGTTATTTTTAACCCCTAAAACAAAACAAGGTTTAAAAAAAATCCCTCACCAAATTATTATTTCTTCATATGTCAATCCTAGTCTCTCCTCTGAATGGCCGACATTGCAGAGAAGCTGTGGGGGAGAAAAAGGCATACCAGTGTGAATGACACATCTCAAAACACTCTTTCTCTCACACACACACACACGTGTGTGTATTCGTCACACAGACCTTTACGAAGTTGTTCAGGTGACCAAGCTTGCGCATGTTGGACACTCCTTGTTGCTTGGCAACGTTTTGAAGGATTTCCCGAAGGTTCTCGGACGGATCTGAAATCCCAGTAAAAGACGGTCATGTTTCCCCTCTGTTAGAACCCCAAAAGGAGGGGAACAGATCTGTGTGTGTTCCAAGACTGGGAGAAGGTCTGACTGACATTAGGACCAAAGCCTGACGACTGACTGATATTGAAAAGGAGGAGAAACATAAACACGGTTCAACATGCAGGTCTAAATAACGGTGTTCCAACACGCGCTGAGGGTACGTTCAAGATCGCATCTAACGGGGTTTGGGTATTACGGTAATCTTGAAATCATGACAGAAAAAAATGTTCAATGACAAAACCAAGTCTGCATTAATCTGAACACTAGAAGACGTACGCAGCATTAAGTCAAACTGTAGAAAACAGCAGATCACATGGTGATGCAAAGACATTAACCAGAGTTTAACCAGAGGGTCACTGAGTGGATAATCATCTCTAGGGAACATGACCTTTACTGAGTGTTACGCTTTTGTTTTTGACAAGAATGGATAAAAGATGACCTCACATAACTTTTGAACCCAAACCTTCTGACTAGCAGTAATATTCAGTGTGTGTGTACTGGTAAGGGGTGTGTGCATTGGATGGGTTACGGTCAAGGTGTGTTTGTGTGTGTGTGTTTGTATTTGTGGAGTATAAGGGTATAACGAATTAGCACTATATACTATTGATCACAGCATGCTTACACAGATATTAATGTCATGTATCTATCTTGCCACAGTATGATCATGTTAAGTACACTGGTGGTTTGTCACATGTGTACCAGCTGCTTAGTTACTAGCTAACACTGTGGTTACTGTAAATCTATGTAAATTACTAAATGAAAAAATAAGATTTTTTTAAATGTGTGTGACATTTAGGCTGGCTCGCGTACGATATCGGCTAAAACTAGTGCAGGAATGTTCTGGTATAATTAGCCGTATTAGAATTTACTGGCTACAAATAAATTGATTTTATTCAGACTGTACTGTGTCTAGACATGAAAACATTAATGACAGCTGCGTTTTTGGCTAGACTGGCCAGCAACATGGGCTCGTATCAGTAATGATGATGATTAGGGTGATGATGAGGATGATGCTGACTCTGATTCATAACGTACCTCTGGATAGATCAAGCGGTACATTTTCCTCCCCACTGTCATTCCGACCTGCCAAACTCACAATAAACATCCAACACGGTCAGCGGAAAAACAGAGATTACCCAGCCAGCCTCGGGCAACTTTGCGGTGGATCAGTGTCCGTTAACGACTACGGGCAGATGAAATGCGGTGTCGCTCACCTCTCATCCGGATGCTTCGAGACGGACGGCCTCGGATGCTGGCCGCCATGTTTCCTTCTCAACTCCACCTGAAACAACAGGGATTATCGCGAGAAACCCACGAGCTCAGCTACTACATTTATTTCATTCAGTCAACAGAGGGGACATTACATTTACATTTATTCATGTACCAGACGCTTTTAATACCACCTTCCCCCTGAAACACAACTATATCTATGAATGCAAACATTCACACTAACAGTCACTCTGTAAAGGAGTTTCTAAATTTCTGTTATTTCTCGTTGTAATCAGTGATTCTCTCAAACACAGATGATATATGATATGAAAGTGCGCGTACAGAATTATTTGGGTTAAATACATTTCTTATATACATATGACGGCCTTCAACAAACTCAGGCTACATTAATACCGAATAAAACTATTAGTCATAGCAGCAATGTGTATGTAGCATGTGCTTATAAGTGCAATAACTGTCTACATGTCTACTTAACTTTTTTTTTACTTAACTTTTTTGCAATACTGTAAAACTGTAATTCTCCTCAAGTGCAATAACTGTCTACTGTATATGTCTATATGTCAACTTAACTTACTTATTTGTTTTATACTGGACTACTTAACTGGACTACTTAACTTACTTATTTTCTTATTTGTTATACTGGACTTTATCGTGCCCGCCTATTGTTATTGTCATTATTGTTATATTACCCTGCAACTCTGTGTGCTGTACTTTACCCTGCTGCTGTTGTGAACTGCAATTCCCACCCCTGGAGGACAAATAAAGGTTTATCTAATCTAATTTATAAAACTACACAGAAAATTCGCCCGTGCGTCCATACATACCGATTACATAAAGAATTGTCCTAATTATCTGAGACTGTTTATTATAGACTTTATTTGACTTGTTTGACTTGGCAAGTCCACTGTGAGGCGCTCTTGACTTGGCATGTCCACTGTTTGGCGAATAAGAGCAACTTCCGCCCACCGTCAGCCAATCACATCCCAGTAAGTAGTACCGCAGTCATAGACATGTATAAAGACCATAGCAGCACTGGGGCGGGCAACCAAGCGGGAGGTTTAAATTTCATTTGTGTCCCGCTTGAATCGAGGAAAACTATCCCAAAAAGCTACCGAACTATATTTTACTCGAGCCTCCTTATCTGCAAAAGAAGACATGTCAAACAAAAGGTAACTGCCCGCAATGTTTTTTGTACAGCCGATCGATTGCTGCTGTCTGTGGTGCGTGGGGGTTGCCTTGCCAGATATGCCACCTTGGGATCCACGTAGGATGTTCCAAAGTTATCATTTTAAACATTCTGAGTCCAGATATTAATGTACAGTGCATAGATTACAGCTAAGCAAGTGTTCATTCTGATATATACATTGTGAAATACTGAGTGGCGCATTAAATGTGGCTAATTAGCTGTTGCTGGAAACTTCTGCTGGAAACTTCTGCAACACCCTCGCGCTCTTAGGTTTTCTTTGATCGCTCGCGGATAAAAAGCTGTGCATCTAGAACGACATGCATGATATTAGTGTAGTTGTGTACTACTGTTCCAAGGCAGAAATCTGTTTTAATTCACCCTATATCTCTTCCTCTTATCATGACCCGCGCGATCTGAGTAGCTTTGCTAAAGTTAGCTCCCAACTTTATGGCGGGCACCCTTTGTGACTCGTAAACCAAAAGCTTTCTCTGCTTGTTAATTTTACATTTTAATTAGGTTTTGCACAATGAGTACAGTTCAGAACAAATGCCTTTATGAGTCTAAATCAAATAACGTCTCTCCTTATATCGTTTCAGGCCGCTGCAGGAGCTGTCGCTTTTGAGTGATAAATTCGAGGGCTCCATGTTGTCCAACTCGCAGCAGCGGGACAAACGGGAAAGCAGGATTTGTCTCGGGGGTCTGGACACGGAGAACACCCCTACGGAGCTGATCCAGGAGTGGTCACCACCTCACAAGCACACGCGGGTTATGATCAAAGACAAAGAAAACCAAGGAAGACAGTTTGTTCTAGCAAGGAGATCCAGAAAAAGCACTCAAGTCGCAGGTGGGTTAAATGGCTGTAGTGTCTCATCCGAGATCCTATATGTGTGTATATATCGCCTGATGTATATGTTGTTTGACTGTGTAGCTGTAGTGTCGTGTTGGGATAGTCTACCGGACGAGTTGCTGCTGCACATCCTCTCCTGTCTGCCGCTACGGGATCTGCTCCGGATGTCCAGGGTCTGCAAACGCTGGCATCGCCTGGCGTAAGTCTAGATTCACAATCAGAATTCGTTTTTATTATTAAATGCAAGTTACACCAACACTGAATTTACTTTGGCAGGATGGAGCAAACCATGAAAATATATAGGACTTGTGGGTGTGTGTGTGGGTGGGTGTGTGGAGATAGGAGATTAAAAATAAACCCCTGAACTCACACCTGTGGGCTTTGACATAAAAAATGTACATATGTAACTATTGCATTGGCAGCCTTTTATGTTGCCCGGTCAGCCTCGTTCATTTAAAACACATCTTACTTTTTCTGCACTTTCTGTACTGTAGCTTATGAGCGTCTCTGACGCAGGATTGATGTTGTGGTTCATGGCAGGTTTGATGAGACGCTGTGGCAGAGTGTGGATCTAGTGGGGATCACCCAGTTGGACCGAGCCCTGGGAAAGGTGCTCACAGCTGGGGTGAAGAGACTGCGTTGCCCCCATACTTTCCTTGGGGAACCACATTTCACTAAGAAAGGGTGAGTTTACCATTTACATACAGTGTTCTTACTTAAACAGGTGAAGCTTAGGTGTTCAGGAGACTGGTTTGTTTGAATTATTGGGATTATTGTGCTGGAAAGAAGGATTTGAACCTGTGACTTTATGATCTATACCCACACAAACCTGTTTGTCCTGTCTGCTGTCTCCTAGGCATCTTCATGTCCAGCACATGGATCTGTCCAGCTGCACGGTCAGTCCTTCAATCCTGCTGGACATCCTCTCCCGCTGCCGCCACCTGAACCACCTGAGTTTAGAGGGGCTGGAGCTCTCCGACGGCATCATCCAGTGAGTGGAGCCAAAACCGCGAATGGGTGACAGTGGTGCCCCTGATTGATGCATTTAACTTTAAAACAGGGGTGCCCAATCCTGGTCCTTGAGGGCCACTGTCCTGACAGTTTTAGATGTTTCCCTGCTCTAGCACACCTACACAGAGCTTGGTAACGACGCGTCATTAGAATCAGGTGTGCTGGAGCCTTGAGAACAGTGGCCCTCAAGGACCAGGATTGGACACCACTGCTTTAAAATATGCCAAATATTTTTCCAGGGTCAGAGGCCCGCTCCTCCTGTAGTCTGTCAGTGTCCTGTGGGGGAATTGGCTGGGTGATATGTGTTAGAGATGCTCCTCATTGCTTTCCTCCCTAACCCCCTGAACGTGTCCGGCAGGTCCCTGTCAGAGAACACCGGCCTGGTGGAGCTCAACCTGTGTGGCTGCTCTGGCTTCTCTGCCCATGTGCTTGGAGACATGCTGCACTCCTGTTCCCAGTGAGTCACATAAGCAAGTTTGGGGAGGAGGAAGGAGGCCATTTCAGCTTTTTGTTAACCCTTGCGCTGCCTTAGGCTCATTGGGATTCACTGTCGTACCATAAGTGAGTCACACTGACCTGAAGGCAGCACTGGGGTTTTAATGGGATTCTGATACTGACAGTGCACACATTGTGTGAAAGGGGTTTGCGTATGTGAGCAATATTTACAAACAAAGTGCTGGTACCCGTGACTGGATAAACATATTTTAATACCCTTGTTCTCTACTGACTTGAAGTTGTCTGTGTTTTGTTCTACGAAGGCTAGAGAACCTGAACATATCGTGGTGTGACTTCAGCCCTGATCACGTGAAGGCTGTGGTTGGTAACCTAACATGTGGTGTGGTTCACCTCAACCTCAGCGGCTATCGGCAGAACCTGACCATGGAAGGTAAGAGGGGGCCTTAGAGATAGTCACCATGATGGGGTCCTTTCTAATGTGCTTCTGTGAATATTCACCCCCAGTTGTGTTTACGTAATCCTTTCTGCTCAAGCAGTAAGACTGGCTGTTAGCGGTGAAACACGTTGACATGTTCAATGGCTGTGAAAATTGCGTTTCACGTCCTGGATGTGTCTCTTGTTTTTCCCAATGACTGTTAACCTGCTAATGCTGTCCCCCTTCTCAGACCTGAAAACCTTGGTGGAGAGATGTCCAAACCTCCAGGTTCTGGATGTTAGGTGAGAATCTACCAGACCGGAGCAGCTGCTGGTGTGTTGTTTCAAGGTCTGGTCTGTGGAACTGAAGTGCGTCAGTTGTGTTAACCTGGTTTCCTGTCTTGTGCGTTACAGCGACAGCGTTCTGTTGACGACCGACTGTTTCTCTGTTCTTCGGGATCTGAAAAACCTTGTCAACCTCGGCTTGAGTCGCTGCTACCTCATCCATCCTGCTTCCCTGGCGTAAGTCTCTTTTCCTCCCCCTTTCTCTCTCGCTCTCCTGCAGATGGGCTTTCTGTCTCTCTCCCCTCTCTGTTGCACTCTATGAAAATAGTTTCATAATCTCACATTTCTATGCCCATTAATATAAAACCTTTTTTATGCTTTTGTCCTCAGTGATTTGGAGACTCTTCCATCCCTGAGGACTCTGCAGGTTTATGGGCTGGTCCAAGACAGTTACCTCCCTACCCTGAAGAGCAGCCTGCCTCGTGTAAGCATCAACAGTGAGCCCTTCTCCCGGGTCGCCCGCCCCACCCCCGTCGACCTGAGGGAACACCGCATGTGGAACATGAGGTGTCGTCTCAAATACAGGCCTTAGAACGCCTTAGACACGTTTGTCCATCTCATTTGCTGCATTCACGCAGTACGTTGGGTTCTGAAGGACATGTTGGGGTTACGTTTTCTGATTGAAATGATTTGAAGTGGGTTTGAGCATTACGTTGGAAAACATTCAGCTAGTGCTGGTTGTCAATTGAGGCAGATATTTCATTACGCCTTGAAGGTGCACAGTTAGGTAGAGATTATTAAATGCAGGTTCTATGCGGTTCGTCTGTGTAACACACAGAGAACGTTGTAGGATTGTCTTTTATTGTCTAGAGTTCTCATTTTAGAAATGTTTTTAATCTTAAACAGTTTTACAGTTTTAAATGTGAAAGAAAGTCAAGTTGTGAACTCGATACACAGAGATGAATCTAGAGAATGTGGTGCGGTTTATATTACCTTATGAAACATTCCAAAGACAAACTTGCTCGATCACAGACGGATCTTAACTTTGTTCAACAATGTTGATAATGCTCATGTTTGAAGTTGTGTTACCGTGCCGATGAGTAATTAATAACGTAATGAATGTCAAATGGATGATTACCTAAAACTGTTGACTAAAGAACAAACCACAGCATCATTTCAAAACATGGGCAAATTTTCATTTTCTTTTTATAACTATTCCATACACAGATTTGAACAAAGATTAGGTTGTTGGTAAATTGAATCTGAATTGTATTCAATCAGCTCATGTGAAAAAGGTTTGATGTTACTCAGACAGCTGTTTTTAAACTGATAATGTTGTCCTGCTACTAGTTCCAGGCCTTCAGTGTTTGCAGGTGATCAGTGATGTCTTATCCATGTCTGCCACAAGATGGCGCCTTGCACCCTTTTATATGGTTCTAATTTTATGTTGAATGTTTGGCATCTGCTAAGGAACTGTTGGAACTTGAATTATTTTTTTATTCTGAATTGTGCAAACATTTTTTTGAATTGTCTACATACAATTATGTAAATAAATGTTATATGTTTTAAAACTGTTTGAATTTGTGAAGAGTTAAGGCACAATCTTGTTAAACTTTAAAAGAAAAAAAGGCTTATACTTTTGGCTCTGAGTAATTTAATGGTGAACCAATATTCAGCACACAGTGCTGCTGTTGGGTAATAACATACAAAAACAGCACAAAATACCGCCCTGAAGCTGACAGCAGATTTCACAAAACCCCTAGTCAAAAGACAAAGCCTTTATGCATTTCAATGTGCAACAGGAAAACTGTTCTGTAAACTTCTCTTGTACATTATCTGGTTTGTTAAGGACATAATACTAGATAATCTGCTCTTTACATGATTGTATTTCCGGGTACATAATCACCTCGGTTATGACCAGTTTTGACCAATATTCCACAAAACTGAACTTCGGTTTTAGAGTTTAGTGCACTTTGTAGCTGTTTGTAGTTTTTAAATCATCTCCATGGCAACGTGGTGAAAAGCTAGAAAGGCTCGAAAAATCCTTATTCATTAACACGCTAATATAAAAAAAATTCAATCACCGCTCTCGACAAACTGGCCTTGCTAAATTATGGTTTTTGGCACCGTGTGGTAAAGAACAAAAAACTATTCCAATCATTTGACGAGAACGGACCTTGTGGTTGGTATAAAGGGTCTCCTTGGTTATAAAACATTTCAATCAGCTTCTGTAACAATCAGCATGAATGAAATCATCTTCAGATGCAAGGTCAAGCATCTTAAATTAGAACACCAACTCACAGTGGAGAACACACACCACAGAACACCAGGAAAGAGATTAAGAACAACCCTAAATACACTTTCCCTTACATAAGTTAAGCCCCACCCCCCCAGGGATGCGATAGGTCGATTGCATTTGGCTACATGTCTCTTTAGAGATGGAGGGAAGGCAGTGAACAGCAACAACGAAAGGCCAAATCAGTAACCTTGTTCTGACATCTGCCTTGACTGACACGACGCTAACATACAATACATGCGTCATCGCAATGCAACAATCACACAGCCTCATGATAGGATGGCTCTCCAGACCGAACCACCAAGGACAAACATCACAGAGCCGTACGGTGAGTAACAATAAGGCTGCACTCCAGGAAAACCAGGATACAATAAGAGAAGAAGAAGAAGAAAAAAAAACAACAACCGCACACAAGCTAGTACAGTGTTACTGGCAAGGCAAGTTTGGAGAAGGGATGTTTGTGTATGAAAGGAGGTTTGAGTTGACAAAGGGAACTGACCCAAGACAGTCAAACGTGTCTTTGCCGTTTAACCTAATCAAAGTCAAAAACCTGATTGGTGAATTTCATCACATCACTCTCTCCACCAATCCCCTCTCTCCACCAATCCCCTCCAGATGAGAAACATCTGACCAAGTTCACCTCCAGATCCTCCCCATCACAAGTCCTGCTGTACCAGACTAACCTCCTCCTACGCCGCACCTCTAGACGCACGCAGAGCGCAGAGGAGGAAGAGGAGCACTGATCTCCACGAGGCGACGGACCAATCAGCTTCACAGGAGAACGGTCCGCAGCTGATCTTCCTCGCTCATGGTGATCGTTGCTATGGCACCATCATTGAACTGGAAGGACGTGCCCCCGTCCACCACCATGCAAGCGTCCCAGCAGCGGGAACGCACGCACACCCTGAACAACAAGAGCAGGACAGGTTACCTGGGAACAGGGTTTAACACCAGAGGAGGAGGTCTGGACCGAAGGGTCCTACCTGCTGGCGAAGCCTCGCTGCCGGCTGTTAGAGAACACTCTGTTAACGATGGGTTCTCTGATGCTGTAGAACATTCTCTTCTCCTCAGGGCTGTACACCAGAGACTCATTGTACTTCTCTGTAACTGTATGGAAGAACAAAATATAAATATGTATACCGTATTTTTCGGAATATAAAGCGCACTTAAAAGCCTTTAATTTTCTCAAAAAACGACAGTGCGCCTTATAATCAGAAGCGCCTTATTTCCCGCTTAATGCGCCTTATAGTCCGGTGGGTCTTATATATGAAAAGATATCGAAAATAGACCATTCATTGACAGTGCGCCTTATAATCCAGTGCGCCCTATAGTGCAAAAAATACGGTAGTAGCTTTTCATTTATTTCACTTTTTGGATTTAAATCTGGAATACTTTCAGGGATTCGGTGCAGATCAGTATGTAAACGGACAACACTGTTTTGTTTTTGTCAACCTTCAGCGGAGGCAGTGTGTTCTGAAACGTACCACATCCTATTATTTCCTGGTTCAGTGGAATATCAGAGCCTGTTTGGGCCTTTCCTGGAAGGAAACACACAGCTGATCATGGCTGCTGACAGAACAGCTGATCATTGTTTGCATAACACCAAACACACAACTGGACGATTCATTGAAAGTTTACGATGCACATACCAATTCTTAGGACTTCCTCTACTGCTTGTTCAACAAGTTTGTTAATATTATAAGACCTAAAATGAAAAATAAAACAAAAACAAAACACACATTTAATTGGGCAAAACCTGTGAATTTCTAGGAAAGAAAACCTTTCAAAACAATCAAGGATATAAATAGGCAGTTCTAGGAAGAATAATTGACGAGACCTCCCATGCATGTACAAGCACTCATCTGTGGCTGTTCTGATTGGCTGTTAACGTCACCTGACCAAACCGTGTCTAACCTAACCCGTGTTTTTGCAATCAATAGCGCCAGATGGCAGCACACCCCAGGAGATCCAGCACACCCCAGGAGATCCAGCACACCCAAGGAGATCCAGCACACACCAGGAGATCCAGCACACCCCAGGAGATCCAGCACACCCCAGGAGATCCAGCACACCCCAGGAGATCCAGCACACCCCAGGAGATCCAGCACACCCCAGGAGATCCAGCACACCTCAGGAGATCCAGCACACCCCAAGAGATCCAGCACACCTCAGGTTTGTTTACCCAGACGGAGGCAGAGGAGGTGACACGTACCAGGCTTTAGATCCCGTACCAGTGCACACGCTGAGGCCAGAGCTCTTCTGCTTCTCCCAGGGACCATCGTTCACTGAGATCTCATAGTACGACGCCCTATGGAGCGAGAGGGTGAGATGGGGGTTGAAGGAGTTAAACTTCCTCCTGTGACGGACAGAAATCCACCAATGAGTGCTGGGCAGACAGGTGGAGGGGGGCGGGGTTCGAAGAACATGCTCAGACACACAGATAAGGAGGGGCTGGGGCCTGTACTAACGAATCAATTCGATTTAGCGTTAGATATGGCTTTAATGAGGTAACTTCAGGTTGAACCCAATACGAAAACCCCTGGGTTAAACCTGAAGATACGTCGTTAACGCCAAATCTTGACTGGTAGTTAAGGCCCCTGGTGTGGTGGGCAGGTTACGGTCGAGTGACAGGGCTCACCTGGAGGAGAGAGATTCACCGATGAAGATTTCGTTGAGACTTCGGACAGGGAGAAGGTAAGGCTTAGAGGGGTTTCCATCTACTGTACCTGTGAGCAGGATAACACTGCTTAGACTCCCCACACTCGCTCTTCAAACACACACTCAACAACAGACCATGACACAATACTTGCATCATGACTCCAGCATTAGTAACTACCCTGGACAGACAGACACTCATACCCACAGACAGGCAAGCCCACAGACATGCAAGACCACAGACAGGCAAGACCACAGACAGGCAAGACCACAGATAAACAGGCAGGCAGAGACAGATATCCAGACAGTTAGCAGGGAAGACAGAAGGACAGGTACAGGTGGTGGTGGTGGCGGGTGGTGGAGGGGGCGTACAGCGCTGGGCCTGCAGGGTGGTGGTGCGGTGAGCCTGGCTGTGCTGCTCCAGGCTCAGCTGCTGCTCGTGGAGGTCCACTGGGGTGGGATTGATCCCAGTACCCTCCAGGTGCAGACGGATCCTCTGACGCCACTGCCACCTGAAAGCAGGGGGGGAGGGTTAAGTGGGGAGAGAGGGAGAAAGAGGCAGGGAGAGAAGGGGAAGGCAAGAGGGGAGAGAAAGAGAAGTAAAAAGGTAAATCAGTACTTATGCAGAAAGGGAAACAAGCGAGAGAGAACATGAGGAGAGAGATAGAACAAGAGGAGAGAGAGCAAGAGAGAGAGCAAGAGAGATAAGCCAGGATATTAATAGGCAGTTCAGAGAACAAAACGCAAACACTTCCTCAACACACGCAGCAGGGGGCAGAAGAGGAGCCCCAGCAGAAGGAAAAGGGCCAATAAAAAGTGATGTGAACACAAACGTTCAACACACCAGGAAGCTGAGTTTGAACTTCAGCTCCAAGGAGACTCTCACCTGAAGTCCCCACGTTTCAGCTTTTTAAGCACCTCTGGGAAGGAGTGTGTGTAATGCACAGGCAGACACAGGTGGCCCTCTGACCTTCAGACACACACACACACAGAAAGGAAAACAAGGTTTCAGCATTTGCAGTCCTGTTCTCTGATGCAAAAGCTTTTCTAAGCAACTAAAATTAAAGGTTACTTGGACTGAAGTACTGTAAAGTTTATTTGTGTTGCCCAACAAGCATGTCTGGTACCCAATAGGATTACCAACAACTCTTACAAAACATTCTAAACTACAATTCCCCTAATTCCATTCATAAATGTTATCTTTCTGCATAAATCCTCATTACCAAAATCCTTCCATGATGAGTTAGTACCTCTCTGGATCAGTATTGACACCAACAACTGGTTTGTCCCTGCTGAAAACCTTACTGGCCACTAGTAACATGGTTCCGTCACCTACAACATAAATGGAGGTTAGTCTCAATGACAAACAGGCTTCACAATAGCTTCTTCTGTTGTTTGAAGCTACTGTTAAGACTAATTCCTTTTACTCTGTGGGCTAGGGTCACAGTTCAAATGACCCCTTTCTACAGTTTAGAAAAGGGTGCATTGTTTTGTCCAGCAGAGTAGAACATAAGTATTTGTTACTGCAAAAAAACTCAACACAAAGAAGGCTTCCAAAAAAAAAACACAAAAAAGCCACACCAACTAAACAACCATAATCAACTTTTTACTACAAAAACTAAAATGACTTCCCACCGCCAGCAGAGATGATGGCGTCGGCCCATTTCACAGTTTCTTCATCGTATTCCCCCCTCTTCACCACTCGCACTTCAACTCCATCTTGTCTGGAGAGACAGAAACATACACACAGAAAGTGAAAGAGAAAGACTACACACAGATTTAACACCAACAACTTTGCTGTTGCGTATGACAAGAAAACAGAGAGTCTGTGCTGCTAGTAAGGAAGGCAGGAGGAGGAGGTCAGGGGTTGGGGGTTCTATGTTCAGACACACACACACACACACTTACTGTAGACTCTCCACTATGTGTTCCACATTGCGTGTGTGGATGTTGTGCCTCTCCAACAGACCACTGTAGCTTGAACCTTTCATTGCCAACTGACACGCAAAAGAAAACAAAACATAGTATTATCAGGTCAAACAGTGTCAAACACAACCTTTGAATATACTTGGAGTATTGCTGGGTCGAGGTTTCCTAAAACTAAGGTACAACAATTATGGCAGAAGGCCAGTCATGGAGAAGTCTTGAGTTATGCTTATTTCTGCATAAAGACATAAATGATATAAATATGTGACATCTGTATCCTAGTTCAAACCAGGCAGACCACCCTTGATGCTGCAAAAAATGATACGTGTGCTTTGACGTCATCGTCTTACCAGCTGTTTCAGATCCTCCTCGGAGAGTTCAGAATAACGATATCTTTGTTGCTCGAATTCATATCTTGTCGTCTTCGTGACCACCGCAACCTTTGCGGGTTTGAACCCCGCATCAGCACGCGACACAACATGTCGTATTCCAGACAGAACTGGCGTGAAGCGACGAGCACAGCTTCCATTCAAGACCGCAACAACTCGATTCCCGAGACACATCAAGTTCATGAAGGACGAACGACTGGTCATCGTAAACTTGTAAAAAAAAAGTTTTATCACGACCTTATGTATGGAATCTCTCTACCCGTCTGTCAGGTTGATCCAATCTCGGTTTGACTTGTGCTCCAGCTGTTGAATCTGTCTTCCATTCATACAATGAACTCGCTTAATCCAGATGCTGCGAGTCAAGCGGGCTGTCCAGCATCCGACCACAGCTGACCGAAGCCTCGTCAGGTGCAGGAACAACAGCCGTTACGTTAGGACGGAGGTCATGTGCATTTCTCGACCGAATGTATCACTGAATCCGATTAAAACAGCAAGTCAGCAAAGCGAAATAAATGCGACTAACTGGTTAATAATATCCGTAAAATCATGACCACTTGTGGATTTATCCACTTTCCGACAGCTAGCCTAGCCTAGCTTAGCACTACGGCTAACCAAAAGTTACCTAGAAACGCGAGTGTGTCCACGAAAACAACCCCGCCTTTCACATTTTCCACATCTTTTTTTTGTTTTCAAAACGACTTCTGTCACTTTTGTTACACTTTTTATTGCCTCGAAGCACCGTAGACCGGAGTTTGCAGACATGCAGGACTTCTTAACAGCGTTAGACACCGTTTAGCTCGTGAGACACAACATACAGGTACTGTCTCGCGACCTCACGCAGCTGTCATTGGTCACGTAAAACGTAGCAGTTAAAGGGGGCGGGGCCTTTATGACAGCTGATAATATCCCTTATTTACCAACCCGAGGATCCTTACATTTACATTTACTGAAGTAGTTTTGCAGATGCTCTTATCCAGGCTCCTTCATCAAGTCCGCTTTTTTTTGGAGCACTGAAAGTGTCAGTAAAAAAATAAATAAAAGAAAAAAAGAATTAAAGGCAACCACACTATTCAAGACAACAACAAAAAAGTTCAACTCAAATGATCATCATTCTCTCTTTTTAATAGGTCATGACGACATATTAGACAAAATAACCGACCATCAAAATACAATTCGTACAGTGCTTGACAAATATAATAAACTAGATGCTAGTCGCTATTTTACGATGCAAGACTATCTTTCAACACAGTTCCTTTGCATTAACATGCGAGAGAATCTTCAGATTATTTTGCTTGTAGGTTGCCTTTTAATATCCACACAAGTATCACAGTATTTCTGAAATAACGGTACAGATAATGTACAGCAAGGATACCAAATCAAATATTTTTGTATTAGTCATGAGCTTTGATGGCAAAGTAACCAAATGTACTTTTGTTTAAAGTTAAAATGCACCAAAATAGATTTTGAAATGTGTTACTTGAAAATATATTCTCATGAGTAGCCTCGGTATTAAGGTAATAAAATACATATTTATAATAAATTAATTAATACATTCTTCTAAAATGAACATAGAAGAACCAAATCTTTTTGGAAAATATGAAATGTACTGAAAGTTTTAGAAAGCACTTTCAATTAAACTGTGTTTATGTGACAGGAGAATAAAGTATATAAAATATTCACAAAGGAAGTAAAAAGGTAACTGGTTCACCTTAGTCAAACCAAAATATTTGTTTTACACCGTCAAAAAACTGTCCATAAAGAGAACAAATCAAGTGTATTTCTCAGTCAGAAACAGGTACACATAATTGTGAGGTCTACAAAGCTGATCTTGTCCCCGATGTACCGATCCGGCCCAGACTACATCTTGATGTTAGTGATAATAAGACTTCCCTCGTTGCTGTAACTGAAGACCGCTGGATTGCACAATAAAACATTACCAGGAACCCAAAGTGGGTTTACTGTGCATCCAATCACAGACCACTGTGAAAGAGAAAGGAGAGATAAGAGGGAAGAAAAAGAGAAACAGAGAAAATATTATTACATAATCATCTGTCTCTGATTCAGGCATTTCAGGTTACTTCTGCTAATCCAGTGGAGCAAAATATACATTAGCATTTGTACGATGGGGGGGGGGGGGGGGGGGGGGGGGGGGGGGGGGGGGGGTGGGGGTGTCCCTGTACTTGCTGAAAGTCACTCTGGATAAGAGCGTCTGCCCAAATTATTAAATGTAAAATGTAAATGTAATCCTCTACAAACATGGGCAGCCATAATATCTTGACATGCTCAGTCGATGGCTCTATTTTGTGGTCCTCTGAGGGAGCACGTACCATCCTCATGTACAGTCTTACTCCAGAGCTATAAGCAGCGGAGGCCAGATAGGGACACATGCTATCATGTCACCCCAGCTACCCACCACTGGAATGCATTACATACACGGCCTGATGATATGGAGCTAAATATAACTTCATCCTTAATGGTTTTCTGGGCGGTGAAGTCTAACTTCAGCTCCTAACTATCAGCACAGGAAGGAGGGGGCTCAGATTTAGTGCTTTCACCACCTGCTAAAGCAAATGACAAAACAACAACAAAAAAGTCTATGCATGTGGACTGTTTTTTAAATATATATATATTATTTTTTTTCAGCCGTCAGCAGCAGCTTTCCAACATCACAGGGACCAGGGATTAGCAACATGTGACTCATAGAGGACAGGGCCTTGTTTGAACCTTTTAATCAGTTAGTTACTGCTTCATAAAAAAAAACAAGACCATGCTAACGATTCAAAGGAATCAGCGCCTCAAAGGTGTGTCAGACAGGGTTGTTTAAAGGATTTGAAACTGTGTTTCCAACACTGAAGACCACCAGCATCTTAACATCTGTGTCTCACCAGGTCTCAGACGGGAGAGCAGCAATCTCTCCTGCTCCCTTCTCTGCCTCCGTCTCTCCTCTTCCTCCTCATCTTCCTCCTCCTCCTCCTCTTCTTCCTCCTCCTCGTTTTCACTGTAGCAATGTCCCTCCCGGGGCAGGGCCCCGGCCCCCTCCACCTCCATCCCAGCTCCAGCCTCTCCACGGAGGGCCACCAGGCGGTGGTGGATGGCCACGTAGAGCCGGGCCACGTCCCTGGCGCTTCCCTGGATCAGGAAGACCCTCATGGCCTGGGTGTCCACGTCGGTGGCGGTCACCTGGAGGTTTCTCCTCCCCGGCCTGCGCAGGTGGGTGTGTGGCCACAGCTTGGTGTTGAGGATCACTTTGAGGCTTCCCTGGTGTCGCATGACTGAGGAGAGAGGGAGGTGGACCGACCAATCAGAAGTGAGCGCCCCAATGACCGCTTGTTAAAAAGGTCTGTATCTTAAACGATGTTTTGAAGTTGAACAGAGGGCTGACAGGTAAAGTGATGCTGAGGCAGGTGCAGTGGAGAAAGACCGAGCATGAACTCTACTTCTCAACTCACCTATCCTGGACTGTAGGCAGCCTTTGGGCCCTGACGCTAAATCATTGAGTCGTAGGACCCCCCTCCCTCGCTCACTCCATGACTGGGTTCCCTTCTCCAGGACAAACAGTCTGCAAGTCATCTGAAAGGCAACAATGATGTTTGATTGATAATGATTATCAATGTGTGAGGTATTTCTTATGTCAAATATGCTTCTCGCAGTATATTTGATGATGAACTGGGCTACATCCTGCTCACCTGCACCACGTTACTCTCCTTCTCCTCTCCGGTGAAGAGTTGGACGCACCTTAGTGGACGGTGTCTTCCGTACGAGGCGGTGTGAGCAGCAGCTGACTCCCTGAGGGTCCTCCACACCCGCCCTGTCCAACACACACACAGCTACTTAACACCACTGGGATACAAACCCAACACAAGGCAAAATCAAAACCCAGTGTTCTACATCCAAGAACAAACTATTTAGCCCATTTATTTATGTATTATTTAGGAAATACATGAACAGATTTACAACTGAACACTTCAAATGATCGCTTCACGTCCAAATAAAAAAATAGTTTTAAACGGTAAAATATTAGATATTGGCTGGGTTAGTGTGTCTCAAGTTACTTTGGCCTAGGTTATGGAAGGACACCAGCAGAGAAACAAATGAATAGGAACATCTCATAGGTAACGCATTTGACCGCAGATCTTAAAGTAGCAAGTTCAATTTCCCACTCTAACTCACTTTGCATAAGCATTCGCAAAAAAGACACGTTATTTACCACCAGAGGGCACTATAGGGCACACTTTTGACCCGATGGTCCTGTCAGGTTTAACAGAAAGGTAAAACCCGGGATTTACCATGACGACTTGGCTCAGAGCTGGAGGAATCCGATTCTGATGAGCTGCAATCTGACTCTGATTCACCGCTGACTGTTTTCCGTGGACTCTGCATACGTGACAAAAAACATGCTTTTACAAGGAGTTATCCCGTCAGGCGCTGATTTACTGTGAACGGCCACATAGTTGTCATATTTTACGTTCACGTGTCATTTTGAAGTTTTTTTTTCTTCAAAACTCACCAGAACTCTCTCACTCATGTTCTCTCCGAAAACAAACTGAAGCCTGTCAGAGGTGGAGACGTCTATGTCTGATCTGAAGAAAGACAGAGAGAGACAGACAGAGACAGAGAGAGACAGAGACAGACAGAGACAGACAGAGACAGACAGACAGAGACAGACAGACAGAGACAGACAGAGAGACACAGACAGAGAGACACAGAGATGGTGAAGCACATTCATGGTAATGTTCAAGTGCAAACACCACTGTACTACCGATTTAAACTGACACTTAACATTCAGTAACATTTGGGAATAAAAGATTATAGGTGCAAGTAGACCTATTATCAGCGGTGATAGAGCATTAGATTGCATCGTTTTAGAGAGCTTGGGTTTAAAATCCTACCGTGTCGACCCCACTGGATAAAATGAATAAGATTTTGAATTAAAACGTATAGACATGAAGGGCCAACTGTATACCTATGATCTGTAGATTGAATGGAAGAGGGTCTGTTTACTGTGACACTGCAGAGACCACCCAAGTTGTCATGGCTACCCTGTGGGACAAAACACAAAGCGTACCTCATTTACATTTCCTTCTATAGTCTTGTATCCTGTAAATCCACTGTACATTATCTTTCATTGTCCTGCCTACGCCTTTCAAATCATATCAATTCAAAAGGGTTGAATAAAGTGTTCAATCCCTGTTAGCATGTGCTGGTTGAAAGGTGACGCATTGTAACAATAAGGTGACGCAAGAAAAATAGTACATGAAAAGAAAAAGAGAAACATAAAAAAATGTTGCCCAAAACCAGTTTGAACATTGACATTAACCATTGACAACCTCCCAACCCCGCGGGACAGAATAAGTAGCTTTAGAAAAAAAAGAAACAACATGAGGCATTGACACAGTTGAGGTTGAGGAGAAAGTGTTTTTCACCAGAAGCCTTAAAACTGCAGAGAACCATCATGTCCCAGCCAGGACGGACGGGACAGTACGTGCCTGTTCTCATGGGTGGTTTCCAAGGCTCTGGACAGTCCCGCAACCTCAACACCCAGGTGTGACACACATGGACTGGCTGGCTAGGACCAGGACGGGGGAGTGGGGTGAGCAGGGTTGGGGAGGTTAGAGAGAGAGAGGTCAGAGTTCAGACTACCTCAGGTTGGTGGGGTTTCTGGGAGCTGCTCCGGGGCTTCGGGGCAAGAAGGAGAGCAGGCCTCAGGAGGGATCTTCTCATCCAGGGTGAATCTGCACTCCAGGGAAACAGGCAGAGGGAGGCAGGGTGGAGGAGAGGTGGAGGGAGGCAGGGTGGATGAGAAGCAGAGAGAGGCAGGGGTGGAGGAGAGGAATGGAAGAGAATTAGCTATTTTATTTGTAATCAGTTTTGGTATTAGTGACTCAATGCAAGTGTCTCATAATAAATAACATTTCAGTATTTTTGCAGTAAATAAATGGCCATGAAGCACAACCGAAAAACCTGTATACGGTTGTTTTGGTTACCTGTTTCTGTGGTCCTCTTGCACATATTTGGGGGCATGAATACATTTGATTGTGACACTAAAAGATAAAATACAAGATGATTTATTAGAAAATATTAAACTAATAATAAAAAAGCATCATGAAAATAAGAATATCTAGCATATACTGTAGCACGCTTCTGGGATCTTGGAATTCCACTGAGGTTTTAAAGCGTGACCTGAATATTTTCAAAGTGACCCCCAAACTTCAGGAATAGCAACATGATCTCTGGCCAGTGGAGTGATTTATGAGCGGCCTGTACTGGGGGCAGGTCAGATATGGGAAGCAAGAATACGCCACTTCAGTGATGTTGGAAAGTGCTATCAATCTGAAACACATGGGGCCCCCTTGAGAAGTTCCAAGCTCTGATTCGAAACCCTGTGTTCTCAAGGCAGGAGGCTGGCCATTTCTGAACAAGTCAAGGCAGGGCTTGTGCTTTGTGTGTCTTCCTAGCAGCAGAACAGGTTTCTGCACACACCCCTGGTGGGGTTGGAGACGTGAAACCAGATTCGTTTTTTTTGTTCTCCTTTCCGTCAAATGTAGACATATGTTTGGCATACCTGAGGGTGGAGGGGAGAAACACACTGAGGTGGACCTTAGACGACTGCTTCTGTCACATCCTGGAAACAGACAGACAAGTAGTCAGACAAACAGGTAGTCAGACAGACAGGTAGAGAGACAGACAGGTAGAGAGGCAGGCAGGCAGATATGCTTGGTCATACAAGACAGCGTAGTTCAGTACAGTGCAAATCACAGGATGTGTTAACCTTCTGCGCTTCAATAATCCAGTTTTTACAGGATAACAGAGTTGGTTGTTAACCCCAAATATTTATGTTTCGTAATCTGGAGCTGTAATGCTCCTGTGTTTGTGTGTGTGTGTGCTATATTTCGTCATCACTCACCGTTCATCGTTCTGGGACTGGGGAATGTGAAAGAGCGAACTCTTTTGTTTGGACTCATTCCGACTGATTGAGAAAATTCAAACCAATCAGATAAACTCTGGAGAATAGAATAAGGAAAATGTAGGTACGGGCGAGTCAAGTGTGCTTACCTGCCCCCTCTTCCCTCCTCTCTGCTCTTCTCTGTGAGAATAATGAAAATGAAGAGAGAGAGAGAGAGGACATGTTTAAATATCTGACAGTCAGCACAGACGGTGTTAAACACAGCTTCAGACCAGCTCCTGTGCTTTCCAAACCCTCACCTTCATGGACAGTACCGTCTTCTGGAAGATGAACACAGGCGGAGCAAGCACAGTTTTCTCTGTGAAAAGACAAAATTTTGCAAATGGAATTAGAGATTTTGGTGCATGAGACATTGTATAATATTTGGGATTGTTTCGTAGAATAAAAAAAGTTTCCCTACAAAGTTTTGAAAGCTTGAAAAACAAAAAAATATCTACTAAATTTTTTGTATCTCTGTACTTCCGGGATCCTTCCATTACAATTTTTTTTAAAGCCTGACCCTGAAATTCTGGTGCTTTCTAAACCTTCTAGTTGTTTCCACACACACAAAACCTTCAACGTGAGTAACAGGGGAAAGAGGACAAGTTGTCCTGCCAACACCATCGAACTCCAGGACACACCTAAGAACAGAAACAAGTTGTCCATTTCCCCAAAAAACTAACCATCCCATCTCTCCATTCCTTTATCTAATAACCAAGAACTATCTGAACTGGCGAAATCTCTCCTCAGAATGATCTCTTGTTTTTCAGACATGAATCTGACCAGAAAGCACCGACACACCAGACAGGAACGACAGAGTTATGAGATCTGAACCTTCCCTTACAAATAATTCTTTTTAATGAATGGAGGCATTGACTTTATGGATCTCTTATATAAGCCTTTGGTGCGGTCAGGGGCCCCTGGGGACCTGGAGGGGCCTGGGGGAAAGGCCTTCTGTGGCTGGGGTGAGTAATGGGGCTATGCTGGAGGTGTGAGTCAAACACCAGGGTACCCAGCCTTGGCAGCGGGTCAAGCTGTGACCAGTCCAGACCTGTCTGGAGGCTAAAAATACACCGACACTGAGCTTATGTTATCAGCTCCTCTTACGCACAGCTCAGCTGCAATGAATACATCTTGTAGTATAACTTCCTCCTTATGAATGAGAGAGGGTTTTTTTTTTAGGTGAGAGGCATGTCTTGCACCATTACGAACTCCTTAAACTTAAGGTCGTTGTCCTCAAATTTGAACTTTGGTATGGATTCTGGAAAGTACTTAAAAAATCCAGAAAATGGACAGGATAGATGTCAGCTCACTAATGAAGTCCCTCCCTCCATCCCTACTTTCTTCCTTCCCTCCAGCTTCCCTCCCTTTCCCTCCCATTCAGACAATCTAGCCGTAGGTGTGAACGACATCGCAAGGACGCCACGCTGACGTAAGCGATTTCTGCTTCACCGCCAGGACACGGCGCCCTGGCAGACGCTCACTTTCCACATCGCAGAGTAGGGAGGTCGGCGTTACGTAATGAGTCGTTAGCGGAGATTTAAGATAAACAAATAATCTGTGATTCATAGCTCCGCTGAAGTCAAAGAAGTTTGTGTTTAGGCCAGGGGTGGGCAATCCTGGTCGTCGAGGGCCGCTGTCCTGAAGGTTTTAGATGTTTCCCTGCTCCAGCACGTCCACAGAGCTGGATAACGACCCTTCATTAGAATCAGGTGTGCTGGAGCAGGGAAACATCTACAACCTTCAGGACAGCGGCCCTCGAGGACCAGGATTGCCCACCCCTGGTTTAGGCGAATAGATGGGATCAGTACAGATGACCAATCATCGCCAGATTGAACCATTCGCCTCAAAAATATGTGATGTTCACATAATGCAAAGCTTTTGTTGGTCAAACAATAGGTTTAAAAGCACGAAGACAAAGGGGGCCATGTTTACCGATCGTTCTGGCAAAACAGTGCCGATGATCTATTCTTTCCTGAGGCAAAAGGCTCCTCACTCTGATTAAACAGAAGCACTTATCATCATGGCCTCCTCTCAGAACTGGGCGTGCTCAGTGTGATTGAAGACTTGTTGCCATCCCTCCTCACGTTGTCACAGATGTGAACGGCTTTTCAAGGTATAAAGACTGAACAGGCACAAGATGTACAGGTACAAGTCCCCAGAATGTCATAGTTTCAGATGAAACACCTTATGTTTAATCTTATAGAGATTTTTTATGTATTTACTGGTGGTGCAGTTTCCAATTCACATTGTGAAAACAGTACCACTTAAAAATAAAAATTAAGCTGCATTGTACGTTGTGTTGTGCAGATCCCCTGGGCATGTCCACTTGTTGTTGTGCTTGTTGTTGTGCTTATTGTTGTGCTTGTTGTTGTGTTGGGTCCCTTTCAAAGTCAAGATGATCCAGCTGAAGAGCATGGCTGGATGAGTCATGGGGTCTGTGTGCTTCTAGTCACGTTCTCTCTCTCTCTCTCTCTCTCTCTCTCTCTCTCTCTCTCTCTCTCTATCTCTCTCACTCTCTCTCTCTCTCTCTCTCTCACTTGTGGCTATTTGTTCTGCACTCTGCTGACTAGTTGGTGAATAACACGAGAAAGGCCGCTCTCAAACAAAACGTAAATACTTCCAGTTCCACCTAAAACCTTCAACGAAAAAACAGCCTGTCATTGTGTTCCAGAAGACAAACTGTGTGATACTGACTTGGGGTGGAGAGTGGAGAGGTGGAGAGTTTGGCACTTTTGTGAAAGGCTGGTGTGGGGTATATCTGGGGTGGGGGTATATTCCTCCACAGAAACGGGACAGATCCAGTATGCTCGTTGTACTCTGGCTAACGCTCAACATTTCAGCAGCCCTAGCGCCAGCTGTGGCCCAACTTTACCAACCGCTGAGAGCCAGAAGAGAACAGACCCTCAAACAGACCAAAAGAGGAGAGCCTAAACAAAAACACGTGGGTAGAGAGATCCGCCTCTATCAGCCCCTGGCCTGACCACTCTGGACTCAGCCAGTCTGCCCCATAGCGATGGGGGGGGGGGGGGCAGGGTTATGGAGGCGAGGGGGGGAGAGGTTAAAGGGGGGGGGGCAGAGTTGTGGGGGGTGGTGTTGGGGCAGGAAGGCCGAGGAAAAACAATATCTCCGCTCAGTGTCACAGGCGGCAGCTGCCTACACATTACTCAGCCTGGGAACAATGCTGCCTTCCTTGTCTCCCTCTCTCCCCCTCTCCTCCCCTCCACCCCACAGCGCCAAGCACCCCTCTCCATGCCCCCCCATCCGCCTCTATCTTCCCTCGCACAGATCTAACCCAACTGCCCCCGAGGTCTGGTCGACAGAGAGCGTCCTCTCATCCACGTGTGAAGCCAGAGAGCAGGAGAAAAACTCTCACTCTTCTTCCCCCCTCCCCCCAAAAAAGGCCCGAACAACAATGGCTCCCGTTCGCACACACAAAAAAGATCTCCGGTTCGTTTACGGCAGCAGCAATGCGGATCAAACTCGAATGACACAAGACACACAGATCAACCCAGAATCACAGGAACCTGCGCTGGGAAACCCTGAGCTGCCTGCCTGATCGTGTGGCACAGTGGAGGCTGAGCTTGTAAGCCAGGCCAGGCCTCCAGTGGAGCTTTACAAGGGGGGCGTTTCACCCATATAGGAATGTGAATCTGCTTACAACAACCTCCCACTATGGACATATCTGTCTGGCTCTCAGAGGCCTATAGCAGCTCTACAGCACTCACTTGACTTATCTCTTTCAGCTCCATAAGTCTACTCATTTTTTTCTCTTTTTACTTAGACCATTCCTAAACAGTGAAATGCCGCTGGAACTCTGCGCTTTAGATTCTTGAAGCTTCTAGATGCTCTGCAGCTCCCTGTGTGTTCACTTTAGTATTGACTCATCTACTAGTATTTGTATGTTGCTGTGAATAAAAACACCTTGTTAATAGTAATAACGCGTAAACAATAAATGTACATTTCAAAAGGGAACTCAAACAGCCAAACATTCTCCGAGGCAAATCCCAGCGTCAGCAATAAAACTCAACTGCTGTTTTACAGCAGCAATTTAATTTGTCACGTTGCGTAACTTCTGTTGTTCGGGAACAATCCAGCTTTTTCCTGTGTTGAAATGTGAGCAGGGGTAGATACAAAAGCTAGAGACTTGACTGAGAGTCCCACTGCTGGGCCATGCCTGAAGCCAGATACTATAGTGAAACTGAGGTAAGGCGCAAACTGGAATGAGCTGGTCTGATCTGGTCCTGGTTTCCCTGAGTTGTAAGTTGGAGAGGAGGGAAATTAAACTGCGCCTCCTAAGGTCTGCTCTCTTCTCTCTCATGTATGCTGAAGAATGCTTACAGCTCGCCAACTCTTCCTGCTCACTGTGCCCACACATTCACACACACATACATACATGTGCGCACCCACACACACACACACCAGGGCCAGCTAGCCTGACTGTACCTGAACATAGACACACGTACGCACACACACACCAAGCCCAGGTAGCCTTACTGTACGCGAACACACACCTGGGCCAGGTATGGTTGTAAGGGGCAGCACTGTGCTCATTTTCCTCCCTGTGTGAGTCTGGCAGGTCTGACCCAGCTGGGCTCCATGCCTGGATCCAGAGGAGGCCCATGCAGAATGCATGTGGCCCCCATCAGCTGTTCCTGCGCCCAGCACCCAGCTCACAGAGCCAGCTGGCTCTCCTGCTCCACCCCCTTATGGCCCGGCAGCCCCCTAACCCACAACCCCTGTACCCCCCTAACCAACAATCCCTGTACACCCCTAACCCCCTAACCCACAACCCCTGTACCCCCCTAACCAACAATCCCTGTACCCCCCCTAACCCCCAACCTGAACCCCCTCTCAGATGATGAAGCTCTCTCTGGGTTTCCGGCTAAGCGGGCTCCCCCTTGGCAGCACTGACAGGGGTCACAACCTCAGCGGAAGGTTCCTGTCGACACCCAGGACCCAGATAGGGTGACGATGAAACATCACGGCGCTGTTGGGATGGTTCCCACGGAAACCGTGAGGACTTGTAACCCCTGGGGTGCGTTCAGCGAGATAAGAGGTGTGACAGCATGAAGATTTGTGTCCGAATGTGAGTTGGAGTGGGTGTCAGTGTGTTTGACTACGGGCCAAGGTCGGACTATTGCCAAATATGTCACTATTTAGCAAGAGCAAAGAGCAGTCTGACTATGTCACACTTAAGTAGGGAAGAATAACTTAAAATGTACACCTTCCTTTCTCTCGGGAAAGATACATTTATTGACAGAGAGAAATGTATTAACTTCATATTTATTGCGAATATTTCTTATAACTACTTTCTCTCATTTAAGTGTCTTCACAATAATGTAATTAATGTATATCATTGATTAATAAATTACTGCATTTGGAAGCCTAAATTATCTTCTTTTAAATGTCAAAAGATGGATGGTAGATCCACAGTAACCTAACTTTACCTTTCAACTCCTCTGCCTGGTCTCGTGCGCATCCCGCATCCGGGCTGGTCTCGGGACCCTCACAGCTGACAGCTCCACGCGCACTCTCCACGTGTGTGCCCGAGCACTGAATCTTCTCAGTCAAGTTCCTCGAGAACGGCATCGTCGCTGAAAACTCTTCGATTTCAACGCTGGGGGACAGATTCCATCTCATAATGTTTCAGACCCCCAAAAATCCGATGATGACCCTAACTAGGGTCTGGTAGTCTAAGAAGGGGTGTAGCCAACTGACCAGACGATTTATCTATTATTTTTTAAGTGCGGGTATTGACAAGAACGTATCCGACTTAAGGCTGACAACGGTTATGGACGCGAAAATGTACCTTTTCTATTGCCTTACAGACAAGACAAGAGAGGAGAGGTGAATGAACGCTCGGTTAGACCCCGTGCAGTCTGTTTACTACTGAGCCGCGCGCCACGCTTTAGCATTGGGTAGTTTATAAATGTGGGCGTGGCTTCCAACATGAACATGTTTGATTGGTATTTGTTGTGGGCGATATGTTCACACATGTTCAAAGGACACAAGGCAATCTGAATAAGTGACTAGGACGAAGAACACATTACGTTAACTCTCGGCATGTCTGGGAAAACCGTGAACAGAATAATTGATTGAAAATGAGGATGTTCACGTTATCGATCAAGAGAATGTCCATAGCGATAGCGGTTCACATCCACATTCTTTTTCCCCACAAAAGCTGAAAATCCAAACTGAACAGGCTCGCCTTCTCTGGAACGTTTCAGACATCACACCTCCAGTACTAACCTACCTAGTTCACATTGTAATTTAAGCAATTTTCCAAAATGACCATGATTATATTCCGTTGGTTTTTCACGAGGAATGTTTCATAATCTATAAACCCGCTATGTTTGGGGACTATAACCTTGTTATGATGAGTGACCGATGCTCCTTTGTAAAGCTCTCATTTGGAAGTCGCTTTGGATAAAAGTGTCTGCTAAATGAATTAATGTAAATGTAGTCCGCAGCTGCCATACTGTTAATTCTGATAGAGAGGCTTTGAGCTTGAACATGAAAACACGTGGAGAGAGGGGCCGATCACTTTAACTCAGGTGATCCACTTAACAACACATAACTGTTAATGCTGTTGCATTTGGGCTCTTCTATATTCCGAGGGTATTTCACCCAGTGATAGTAACACTATATGAGAAGTGGCTCCGAGCCAACTGCTATTATTAACACGGAGGCATCCGCCCTCATTCTCACGTTTGAAGAGCGTGCCGACTCTTAATCTCACATTTATTTCAAATGAAACGTGTTTTTTGGCTATATAAATAATAAAGAATAAATATAAATTATGTTTCAATTATGCCTTTTTCTCCTTTACCAGACTATTTTAGTTTCGCAATAGTTAGAGAATCATGTGTCCAGTTCCCCTCAGTGGACCCTAAGCCGCAGATCCAACGCACGGTCACATGTAATATTCTAGCTGGTAATTAAGATTCATGACGATAAAGGGACAGGCTGTGAACCGCTCTGCTGTGAACGAGGACTGGAACAGGCTGGTTTTCTGGGCATGCGCTGTAGTAGCGGGAGGAAATTTCCACTGTCCTGCCCTGCAGCCTTGGAGGGGGGCTCTCTATATCTCCCTCCCTCTCTCATGCTCCCGTGTGTGTGTGTGTGTGTGTGTGTGTGCACATATTTGTCAGAACACATGGCAGTGAGCGTGATGTTTTTATTTTTTACATTATATTTTACAGATAATAAAGCAGCTATTCATGCATTAATATGGTAGACATAGTAGAAATATACTTCTGTATGGATGGAGGCTTCCATTCTTGCAAACAAACTATTTACAGTGACACCTCTGCAATGTGGCTGTCGCGTTAGTAGAACATTTAATGACCTGCAGAACTGTGGAACTGTGGTTTGCTTCAGTGTGTGCTAGTGTACAAAAATCATTTCTGACTGAATGTGTTTCCCAACTGGGATTTGTTTTTAAATCTCAGTCTACCCCAATCCTCGATATGGGGCCAGAAGGTATATGCTATTACTCAACAAGCCGGGTAGCAGAACTCTCTCCCTTGCCCCCTCTCCCTCTCTCCCTTGCCCTCTCTTTCTCTCTCTATAACCTTGGCATTTGGCTTGTGGCTCTTTACATGTAGACAGCTTTTAATAATGCCAATGGCATGCCCTGTCCAAGCTGTCCCCGGAACAAGGTCACTGTGATGTAGGTAATGTGTCACAGGGCTTTTTAAGTTGGCATGCAGAGAGAGAGAGCGTGTGTAAGGATGGGTAAGTAAAGAGGAAAGCCTTCATTGTTGAGTGAGAAATGCGTAGCATTCAGCGTGGAGAAAAAATGTAATGAACAGCGTTTGCTGTAGAAAAAAAAAACTATTTTTTACTATACCCATAACTAAAAGGGAGAACCGTTGATCAGAGTAACGTTGGTGAAGCACTGCCCTCTACTGGAAGCTCCCCATCTCAGCTGCTTGTCAGATAAGCAACACTCTCCTACGCTCATTAACAACTGCATGTCAAACAGGCTGAATATTTCCTTTGTGACCTCCTTTCCAGAAGAGTTTTAGAACTGTGACCACATAGAGGTTTCTGAAGATCCCAGCTTATCAATCACAACCATGTTTGTTAGAATTAGAATCAAAACCTGAAGGGCAATGTTAAATGGGTGTCCACAAGAAAAAAAGTTCGTTCTAAAACAAGAACCAAAACTTCCCCCCCAAAAAAATTGCAACACAAATCTCCACCACGGAAATACACTAAGACAGACAGCCATTCATTCATTTAACAGTTTGCTGTGAGTTTTTTTTTTTACAGGTTACGTGGCCTGATTTCAGGGGTGTTCTTCACTAATTATACCGCTCTTCGCTTGGGGACAGATTTTCCATACAGTGAGGTCAATCACCACAGGACTAGTTTTTCCTCTTTTTTTCCCCAACTAACTATAATTGACTTTCTGGAGTGGCACATTCCCTGTGGCACCGCAGCATGTCTCTGAGGATACACTGAAGCCATCCACTGCAGATACACCCACAACATCACAAACACACTTGGGGATGAGCAGCACACATTTAGGTTACCTCCATATCAGTCTTGTGTGTGTGTGTGTGTGTGTGTGGGTAAGAGAGATTGAGTGAGAGCGTGTGTTATGTTTACATTTAGTCATTTAGCAGACGCTCTTATCCAGAACTTCTTACAGCAAGAACAGGGACATTCCCTCTGAGGCAAGTAGGGTGAAGTGCCTTGCCCAAGAACACATCATGTTGGCATGACCAGGATTCAAACTTGCAACCCTCTGATTACTAGCTTGAATTCCCTCACCGCTCAGCCAGTTGACTCTCCAATAAGACATGTGGTCATGCACAGCCTATCTGCAGGACATTCAGGCAGTTGGGAGCAGTTTGTATCTGTTTCTGTGTGGTTGACATAGTCATTTGGCTCTAAGTCTCAGAGAGACTCCGGGAAGGAATTAACAGTGGCAGTGAGACTGGGGCCTCCATCTCCCACATGATTTGTGATCTCCTCCCTTCCTTTTCTCTCTCTCTGTCTCTTTCTTTTTTCCAGTCTCTTCTTTTCTCTCTCTCTCTAGTCACCTCCCTCTCAGTAGTATGAGGGATTGCCTCAGATGCCACACCGTGTGTTTTACTCCAGCCCTCCATCTCCCAGTCTCTTTCTCCTTTTCTATTTATCTTTCTCTGTCTTCCTTTAAGACCAGAGCCTCTGCTCTTACAAAAGGATCCTTGCAAGAGTTTCCCTCCAAAGAGCTTCACCAGGAACCAGTTCTTCTGAAGGAGCAGCAACATCCCCAGCGAGGTGACGTTTTATTTTGTCTCATTTTAGACTAGTTTATGTTTACATTTTCGCATGAATGAAGTGAAAGTGGTCGGCAAGTTTACCTGCGATCTTTACTTGGGAAGTTTATTTTCCCATTTGTTGTTGAGTTGTAAGGTTATTTTCCTGTTTGACTGGATTTTTCCTTTCATTAGCAAGAAGGAATCATTGTCAGTTGTAAACATTAGTGATTCCCTCTCCCTGACCTTTTTCTAACGTATGTAATTCATGAACCCATGTTATCTTGCATGGGTTATATTCTACGCAGCTTCATTATTCAGATATGGATCGATTTTTTGAACAAATGCATAATTCAGCAAACTCTCTATTTTTCCTAATTGAGGTATGAAATATTAGTCTCTAAATATGCTGGGCTGTGGGGTTTCACACCAGGCTTCTATGGATCTAATAGTGTTGAACCTTACCTTGAATTTTGACTGGAACGTTTCTTAGTTTTCAAGGGTGATGATCAAAGGGTATTTGATCATGTCTGTTATTTTCGCACAATACTCTTTGATCATGACGTCATGACAATGATAAAGGATGTGGATAAAATGGGAACTATCTCTTATTCTCTGTCATCGCAAAACACCATCTGCATCCTACAACCTACCTGTCTGCACCCCCTCACCTGTAACTACACCTGTAATAACTCTCTCACCTGTAATTACGTACAGCTATTAATCTCTACCTGTAACTATTACACCTATATCTATCTACGCATCTACACCCACACCTGTCATTACACCTATAACATTTGGCTCTGGTCCCCAGTAACAGCCCATCCCCGGTAACAGCTCCTGCGCCTGGTAACAGCCCCCCACCCCCTGGTAACAGCTACCCTGGGTTCCCTTCACAGGATGCAGCGCTTCAGGGAGAGCATCCACATCCGTACCATGAAGGCCAAGAGGAAAGTGGAGGAGATTTCCAAGGAGGATGTTCAGGCCTTCCTGAAGAAGAACGCCTTCGTGCTTTTCACTGTAGCTGCAGTCATCATAGGTGAGTGAGGGGTGCCTGTGTGAGCGAGGGAACCTGAAAGAAAACTCTCTCACATACATTGTCATTTATCAGACGCTCTTATCCAGAGTGACTTACAGCAAGTACAGGGACATTCTCCCCTGAGGCAAGTAGGGTGAAGTGCCTTGCCCAAGGATAGTCATGTTGGCACAGAAAGAGTTCGAACCTGGAACCTTCTGATTACTAGCCCGACTCCCTAACCACTCAGCCACATGACTCCATATTTACATATAATTCATGATCACACACACGCTTAGGTGATCGCTCTGCTCCACACAAACCACTGTTTCCGTCTTGTACCAGGCATAATCCTGGGCTTCGCTCTGCGTCCGTATAAGATGTCATACCGGGAGGTGAAGTACTTCTCCTTCCCTGGAGAGCTGCTGATGAGGATGCTGCAGATGCTGGTGCTGCCCCTGCTGGTTTCCAGCCTCATCACAGGTACGACACCATCAGCGTTGAGCCCTCCCACTGTCTGACTGCTGGTTCTGGTTCCTCTGGAAGTGTTGTCAAACCATGTGCCATCGAGGGCCGAAAGGGTGCAGGTTTTCGTGTCAACCAAGCAACTACACACCAGCTGATTTCAGTAACAAGTTTCAGCTGGTGTAGTGCTTTGGTTGATGTGAAAACCTGCATCCTCTTGTGCGATAGCACATGGTTTGACACCACTAATCTAGAAGGAGCACAGCTGACAACAACATGAACTCTGACCTCTGAAGACAATACGAGGCTCAGGTTCAAACAGCGGTTAGCGTTTTGATAAACGGCTCCTCTTGTCGAGTTCCGGGCTCACGCTCATCTACAGCCACTGTAGAGAACTGAGACCCCTGTTGGTCCAATAACAGTCAAACTCTTCGTCTTGTGTACAACGGGTGGATCTTTCTAGCATGAACTAATGGATGTTCCCACAACAGACTGTCGCAATACAGTGGAAAACACCCTCATGCTGTGAATAAATCAGCTCCACACAACAGATGCAATTTTCTCCTTTGCTGTTCTTACATGGAACATTCCAGACACTACAAAATGAGTTCATTTAACAGACACTTTCATCCAAAGCGACATGGAGAAGGGTAGGTGTATTTGAATGTTGTATGAATTGAATCTTGATTTGAATCTGCAGTCGCATGCTGTACTGCTGAACTACACCTTTCCTGTCAATGATTCATGTTGGGAACACCATGGCTGATTCTCAAAATTTTACTTTATTCGACTATTTCTAAGTGAAGTGTAATAAGAAAGGCAGGGAGAGAGTCGGGAAGACATGCTGCAAAGTGCCCAGGCCGGATTCGAACCTGTGCACCTGCTGTAGGGCCTGAATCTACATGGCGGTCATGCTGAACTACCAGGTCGCCCCCGTAACACCACTCCGACCCCCCATGTCAAGGATGCATCATGTGTCTGGAGATCTCATGTCTGTCATCAGTAAGGTCAACCTGTGTTTCCTGTTTCCTGTCCAGGAATGGCCGCCTTGGACAGCAAGGCCTCGGGGAAGATGGGCATGAGAGCTGTCATCTACTACATGACCACCACCATCATCGCTGTCTTCGTGGGCATCCTGGTCGTCCTCATCATCCACCCGGGTAAAGGGTCTAAGGCTGAATTCGGGAAACAGCAGAAGATTGAGCAAGTCAGCCCCATCGACGCCTTCCTGGATCTCATCAGGTGGGGAGGGGGGCTGGGAGGAGGGGGTGCAGGGCAGGAGCTGGGGGATGGGAGGGGGCAGGTTGAAGGAGAGGGTGTTTTGTTAACGGCCACTCACTATGGATGTTTACGATTGTTTTGTTTGTTGCAGAAACATGTTTCCACCTAACTTGGTCCAAGCCTGCACACAGCAGGTAAATTATATCGATGACTATAACTTCATGGTTCCATAGTTCCCCACTTCAAACAACTATTTACTGTTTCCACTTTGATTGGAAATGACACCTCAGGCCAAATCCTAAACATGGCCTCCTAAACATGGCCTCCTGTAGACATGACAAACAGCTTTGTCAGACCCTCATTATCCTCCTGCTGGTTTGATGTTGTGAGGGATTAGTGTCCAGCCCCAACTGGGGGGGCTGAGCAGCAATAGAGACTCAATAGGCGGACAGAAATCACTCTGTAGTGGAGAGACAATAGGGAGGGTCTGGACACCAGGGAAGGAGATGAGACTGCTGGCTCTGGACAATAGAGACTTGTGAGTGTGTCAGCAGGGGGCCGGCAGGGCACTGTGGACTGGACTGTGGCCCTCAGGGGGTCAGCTAGGGCCTCCTGATCACTGCTCAAAGAGGTCACAGGGGGTCCCTGAAGCGGAGAGGACAACAACCGACTGCTTCCTCTCAAGTTAGGCCAGGGTTATCCAGTACCATGTCTTACGTTTTAGGGTCTCTACAGACTGAATATGCAGAATCTTTGTACTGAGTAGCATTTAAGAATGTCAAATCTTTAAACTTTAATTGTTGTCCTGTTCTCTCACCCCCCAACCGCAACCCTGAAGTTCAAAACCAAATATGGGAAGCGAGTCGTCACCATAACAACGATGATCAACGACAGCGTCTACAACCTGACCAACGCCACGCAACAGCTGAGCCTGGAGGAGGTGATTCCCGTGCCGGGGTCGGTGAGCGGGGTAAACGCCTTGGGCCTGGTGGTGTTCTCCATGGGGTTTGGTCTCATCATCGGGAGCATGAAGGAGCAGGGTCAAGTGCTCAGGGAGTTCTTCGACAGCCTCAACGAAGCCATCATGAAGCTGGTGGCTCTGATCATGTGGTGGGTGTTATTATTATTAGATATAGGAGTATTACAGTGTGATTATTAGTGTGATTATTAGTATGTAGGTGGTGTTTAAATGTTGTGGTGAAGCATGATGACAAAGGCAAGAATTGCACTAGTTGCTGAGGTGAGGAAGGCCTCTCTCTCTCTATCTCTCTCTCTGGTTCTCCAATCTCGAAATTCCTCTGAAGTACTTAATTAGCCTTTCGGCCTGAGACGTTGCTGTGATCTCAGGATTAGGTTTACATGAGTGACTTTGACTCGGCCAAGATCCACTCAGACAGACAATCCTGGGACAATCCTCCACCCTCCTGTCCTCTTCCTCCAGGTACGCCCCTGTGGGTATCTTGTTCCTCATATCTGGGAAGATTGTGGAGATGGACGACATCACCCAGATGGGCGGCCAGCTGGCCATGTACACCATCACGGTGATCATCGGCCTGTTGATCCACGGCGTGCTCATCCTGCCCCTCCTCTACTTCGCCATCACGCGGCTCAACCCCTTTCTCTTCATCGCCGGCCTGCTGCAGGCCCTCATCACCGCGCTGGGGACCTCCTCCAGGTAGGGGCCTCCAATCGCCTTTGCCGCAAAAGCAACGTCATCATGGGAGACGCTTGCCGACGTTGCAAACCGAGGCTACCATTTTGACGAGTTCCGCATCTTAAATGACACCGTCTGAACCACTTCCTGTCTTTCTGCTCTTCTTCTTCTCAGCTCCGCGACTCTTCCCGTTACGTTCAAGTGTCTGGAGGAGAACAACAAGATTGATAAGCGCGTGACGCGTTTCATACTTCCTGTGGGCGCCACCATCAACATGGACGGGACAGCGCTGTATGAGGCTCTGGCGGCCATCTTTATCGCCCAAGTCAACGACGTGGAAATGAACTTCGGGCAAATCCTCACAATAAGGTCAGAATGACTTAGCGACTATGTGATTTTAACTGTGTGTGTATGCGTGTACATTGGAATGATGCACGTGAACATGTATGTGACTTGGCGTGTTGTTCCACAGCATCACAGCCACAGCCGCCAGCATCGGGGCTGCTGGGATCCCGCAAGCAGGTCTGGTCACCATGGTGATCGTGCTCACCTCCGTCGGACTTCCCACCGATGACATCACCCTCATCATTGCAGTCGATTGGTTCCTGTGAGTAATTTCCGTAAATGTCTGTTGCCGACACTATACAATCATAGCCAGCAAACTCTGAACGATCTACAACCAAAGTTGTCAAGGTCCTCAGTTTATATTGTTCGGAAGTTGAACATGTGAGTACTATAGAATCATTTAGTTCTAGTTTTAAAGCTTGATTTCTCTTCATCTACAACCACCCTAGTGACACACTTCTCTTTGATCCCTCGTGTCTCGTTCTACATAGTCCTTTTTTTGAATCGCATATTTTTTGCATTGAGTTTTAACATAGAAACATAATTAGGTTGCCCAAATTAATCATTTCAATTACAATCCCCTTCCCAGAAATTACATTGGCTAATTGGGTAATAAGAAAAAATTCCACTCTGCGCTAACTGGGATGGACTACATGTGCAGACAGCTTCAAAGCTTCACAAGATTAAAACAGAACCTTCAGTGATTAGAATGTGAAGTAGCCAACAGGGATGTCCGGTTTGCTCCAGTGTTCCGACAACTCCACTCCAGTGGACAGGAAGTGTCACTCCTGTGGCCAACTTCCTGTACACAACGTAGTGCAGCAATTAGGTGAATAGGTGACCAAAAAAAATTGGTGAATGTTGAGTGTTCCACTTAACAAGACCCACAGGCCCTGAAAGGGTTTTCTTTTTAAACCACCTGAGATATAATCACTGCTCAACTCCAGTACTAATCGGGGGTATTTGGTTTCCACAAGGGGGTTTATCGTGTAGGCCATAGCTCTTGTCGAAACTTAAAGCTAAAATAATGGCAGGCACAGTATTACAGCTAATATTGGCTCATCAACGGCCCCCTGGTTGGAGCTAATCCTGTCCTTTCTTTTTTTCTTCTTCTTGTTTTCCTGTTCTGCACTTAACGCCAACTTCTTGGATGACTCTGTATTCATCCTCTGGTCTTCTTGTTCCCTTAGCGACCGTCTGCGCACAACCACCAACGTGCTAGGGGACTCCATCGGAGCCGGCATCGTGGAGTTTCTGTCCAGACATGAACTGCAGAGCAAAGATGTTGAGATGGGAAACGCTGTGCTGGAGGAGAAGGAGAGGAAGAAACCTTATCGGCTCATCTCTCAGGAGAACGACTATGAGAATGAAAAACACGACACCAAGATTTAGGCCATTGGTTCCGGAACTTTTCAGCTTGTGAACAAAACACAGCGTTTGTGTGTGTTCGTAGTGCTTAACCCTGCTGCTGTTGCTCTCGTGGCTTTATTTTTGTTCATGATAAAAGTTAAGGTTTCTTTCGTTATGTTTATGGTGGTTTTTTTTATGTAGTCGCTGCTTTATTATTCATGCAAACGAGTTATTGAATTCTCGTTTCAACTAAGATTTGTATGTGTTGAAGTGACTTATCCAAGATATGAACACACTGTATCATCAATGCAGAACAAACATTGGCCTTTTCCTTAGGTAGAGTTTTGTGTTATTTGAACGGTTTCCCTCCATGTATTTGTGTGTTAATGAAGCCACACTTAATGATATGCTGGCGTTTTCTGAAGGAAAAGAAAATTAAGAATACTTATAATATATTTAGGTAAATATTGAGGAAGGTGATAGTAAATAATATTTTCTAAAGGGAACTGGGTAACATATCTGGAAGGACACTCTTATGCACATTTTAATATGAATAAAATGTTTCTACTTTTATTAACATGGAAAAACTATGAAGAACGGTTTAACATACTTTCTTCAACATTAATATCTATCAATTCTACCATTAACCCCTCTACAAAGTTACCAACAAAATCTGAAATATAATCAATGAGCAACCTGCTTACAGAATAAGTGTACTTTAAAACTGAATAGACTTCGTGAAGAGATTTACTGTAGATATTGTGAATTAGTTGTAGATTAATAAATTATTTGAATGTCTTCTTTAATATCAATGTTGGGAGATTAGATGTTCATTTACAGGGCTAGGCTGCATTTCCAAGGCTTTCGGTCTGATAATAAACATCTAACTTCCTTAACTGGGACTATATTGTGTCATTAACCTTCTTTTTTTAGACATTTTACTTCAGTTTCTGTAAATGTAGTTCATGTCAAACTTGTTCAGAAAATTATGAACGAACATGTCTTTGAAAAAGTGTTTTGAATAAAATTGTAGAAAAAACATTTAAGATGTAAGTGTGTCTACATTGCTGCTGCAATAAGAACAGGAACTTGCATCTTGAAAATACCTGGTTCTCATTAAATGGAATAAACTATGCATACTGTTATCTCAGTTAAAAAATATTATAGGCCTATTCATTGCAAAAACAAGTCACGTATCTTGCTTTTGTTTAGCTAAAAACCCTACAACGTTTGTGATAATAACGTTGACGTGTGTTCTGAAAAATACCGAAAAGCCGCCGGTATTTTTGTGTGTGTGTAAAGCAGTTTCATTACGTTCCGGTTTTCCTGAAAATATAAACGACATTATCCAGAGAGGGTGAGCCATGTAAACACTTACGGATTGAAGAGTGATGCTGCCACCTATCGGTTAATATTGACACAACAACATTATTTCATGAATAACCTTGGTTTCGCTCTGCGTCTTGCAAAGCTTAGAGTTTAGTTAATTTGGTTTAATAAACATGACACAGTACTCCTAAATCTAAAGGTCAAAAGTAAAACTAGCTAAATAAATCAGTTTAGTTCGAAAAACATCTATCAATCTAGCGACACCCACAGATATCAGATGCATTCCTTTTACTGTCAAAACTTTATATTTTAATGAATTAATGATTTATATGAATGTGAACCTGAGAATCTTCAGGTTCTAGGTGGTTCTAATGTTCTAAGAAGGCCGACCAAGCGCGCGCCACATTTTGAACGTTGAACCGTTAACAGTGGCTTGAAACCAATCGACCAACAGACGTCAAATAACTGATATTTAATATTTAAAGAAAATATGGTAAGCTTGTAATTTCAGTTATGTACAGGAGAACAACGTGTCTTGGATACTGAAGACGTTTGTTATATGCCGTTAGTCTGCATTCAAGCACTCACTAACTATCTTTAGAGCTAGACTAACTAACTTGGCAGATAAAGTAGCTAGCTATACTACAGTAATATCTAATTAAATCGACTATAGCTACCCTAATAGAGTACGATTTTAACTAAATAGTAAACTTGTGCTCGTTGTTTTCTCACGGACTTAATAAGTAATTAGCTACCCTACCTTTGGCCCCCCTCTTTACCGCAACACTAGAGGGAGCTGGTGTATTGAGCTCGCTTGGATCAAAGTCTTTTTATGACCAAAGTCGATAATTGTACCGTTGATCTGTCTGAAGTACAAAGCTAGACTATACTGCGATCATGATTTAATTCTTCTTAAGAAGAAAGTATTCTTCTTAAGTCTTAAGGCTTCCGTAGTTGCAATAAAGAGTGTTATTGCCCAAATCTTAGCAAGTCAATCTAGTTAGACTAGTGTCTGGTGGAACTGGTTACCTCGGATGCTCTTCAGACCGGGGTTGTACAGTACAACTTGTAGCCTGTAAAAGCAACATGGTCCACGGCCAGACTGCTGAACTACCACCCCCTCTCTCCCCTGTACCTGTTCAGACCACACTTCAGGATTCCCCACACCTGTGACCGAGTCAGTCAGACCATTTCTTTAGAACTGAACCAGCATTTCATTTTAAGGTGATAAGATTAATAAAATAAAAAATAAAACTTAAATCTTCCAATGATGGAACGGTAGCACGGAGTAGGTATCGAAGCATACGGGTCTCAGGCAGCTCCTCTGGTTGCTAGTTGCTTTGGCGCCGGTGGAGGGAGTTCTTCCTGTAGCGGCTCTTCCGGTCGGCATTTTGTTCTGCGAGAGAGGGGGGAGAGTCTGACTGGATCTCTTTTATCACCGCGTCAATAGCCTTTCTGTTTTTCCTCAGTTGATTGTTTTCCGAAACTAGTCGGAATTTTCCTTATTCCCCTGCAGGCGTTGGGGGGTGTACCGGCCTCAGACCGGTTTGAAGGATGTTCCCCCCCCTTTAAGCATACATGTTTGCATTGAGAAGGAAGATCGAAACCTTCCGACCCGGATTATTGTTGTTATATTATTACTCGGAGGAGCTGTTAGAGCTGTAGGACGGAGAGGGAGCTAGAGACACGGATCCAAACCCCGTTTGCAACCATTTCTTTTTATCAACACACCCTGAGGTAAATATGATCGCAGAGATCCGGCTCTATAACCCTTTCATGCAACAATCCCTGTTGGTTTCACGCTGTGCTGGCGAATGCTACTTTTTCCTGGCTAGCTAGCCAGCTAACATTAGCTACATGTTGGGCATTTGTCTAGCCACTAAATAATGGACCCAAAAAAAAGGGGGGGGGGTCTCTGTTGGCTGTTAGCTACCTTGCAAAGTGTTGGGTCGGGGTGACCCTTACCCAGGCCAGTCCGATGTCCAGTTAAAGATAGCCATACGCCGATGTAGGCCGCTGGAGTACCATCCACAGTGTTTAGGATCAAAACACAGCAATCAACGCGCTTGTATTGACGAAGAAGGATCCGAATTGGCCAAGCTAGCTAACTAGCATAGCGAGCAGTTATATGCTCCCATCCTCGATTACATTCATTAGCTCGTCAGCTAGCTAACGATAGCGAACTTGGATGCGCAGTGGGATATTTGCATGTACCTAGCGTACATTCACTCTAGTTTGATGAGATGGCTTGTCGGCTAGCTACAATATTTTTGCAATCAGTGTGCTCTCAATATCTATGAACACATGTTTTAGGTGCAAGGCCGTTTAAAAAAAACGTAAAGCCAGCTACAATCTCGCTAACCCAGCTCAGCCAGATGTGCAAAGACTTAGCTAGCTAGCGACTGTCAACCTGGACTGAGTGAAAACAAGAGTTCACCAATCCAAATAGCTGTCAACCCTCTTTTGATGTAATCGAAGTAGCTAATACAATCAACATAGAAACTCATTCCTTACGTGCATAGTGCAAAATATAACTGAATGGCCAGGTAATGGTGCAGCAATAACTACTTAACCGAGTTCGCTAGCTAGTCATTGTATATACGATTCAAACAATAGTTAGCTAACGTTAGCCTGCTGTCTAGTAATTACTGCCTAGTAGGCCATCTGTAAACGGCTACTTAAGTGATAGAATCCCTCCAGCCAGTTAAACAGAAAATGCATGATGTAAACACGATTTCGTCAACAATTGTGTGAGATCGTGATTGATTTGGGAAACAGGCCCAACTTATTTACATCTTGAAGTGGCATTTCCACAGAAAATACTAACATTCCTGTTAGCCAAGTCGCTAACAGTTTTCAACACATTTCCACAGTTCTAATAGAACTTCCTATCTCCTTATGTCCGTTTTTGAATACATTTATGTAAGTTTTCTTTATGTCTCACTACACTGAGTGAGAAAGTTGCCTTCAGAACTTTGTGCACTGTAGAACACCATAGTAACATACTTAACCCACTGTTATTGACATGGTGGCGCAGCCCCCAGTCTTGTCACTCCCCCTTCTAACTAACTATTGCGTGACCACTGCTACTGTCTGCTGAAACATCCTCCTGTATCATTATAGATTAATTCATCCCTGGCTTTCTCACCAAGGCTTTGGCATGCCTCAGTTTGCCAGGATTGAAGTGTTTTTCTCAGGTGGGAGGGGATCAAGGGATAAATAAGAGCAGACAGTCCTCGTTGCTTCAGGCTTATCTGTGTGTTCGTGTTTCATAGCGTTTGGGAGATGTGAAGAGCAGTCGGAGGGCGACGACACTGAGCAACCTGTGCATCGACACGACCCCCCTGCCCCCATCTTCAGCATGAATGGGGATATGCCTCATGTTCCCATCACTACTCTTGCTGGGATCGCTAGCCTCACAGATCGTAAGTACAGCAGCTCTTCTGCCTCTTTTTTTAACCTTCTGTTGGGGTTACCCAGGTGACTTGCAGGATCTGAGAGGAACGAGCCAACGTCTGTAGATAAGAGGTTGCAAAGATGATGATCAGAAATAGATGCAAATATAAAATCCATCAAGTTTATGATGTTTGAGCGATGTCACTTTGGCTGTGAGGTAATGGCTAGAGGAACGAGATTCCTGTGGATTTTCTATCCTTCAGAAGCACGAGGGAAGTTTGGATACTTTCTAGAAAGCGTTGTTGCGACGATTTCCCTAATGACCTGCCACTTGCCACTGCTAGCTTGTTACAACTGCTGTGCTTGGATGACTCTTCTATTTCCTGTTGGAATGCAACATTAATGTTCTGCAGATGAATATTGCAGTCTTGATATTTGGAGTGTGCAATCAACGCAGCCAATTAAAGTAATTTAAGTATTTGTTTTCCAAATCTCATGGTTGGATTGTATTCAATTTTATGAGCTGTTGTTTACGTTGTTAGCTCCTAAATAGCGAAGTATTCCATCACAGTTTCAGGATGGAACTTGACTTCCCTGACGTGTTCCTCCACTCTGACCTGCTCTGCCTTGTCTCTACAGTGTTAAACCAGCTGCCCCTGCCCTCCCCACTCCCCGCCACCACCACTAAGAGCCTGCTGTACAATGGGAGGGTCGCAGAGGAGGTCAACTGCCTGCTGGGCTGCCAGGATGAGAACCTGGTGTCCCAGCTGGTGCACAGCCTCAACCAGGTCTCCACCGAGCACATGTGGGTATCTCTGCCTCCAGCCTCTCCAGCGAGGGCTCTGCTCCGTTCAGGAGCCAGAAGCTAGTCTGTTGTACGAATACATTTTGTGTGACCTTGCTGACTCACCTCTCGCTCTTCCCCCTCATCACGACAGAGAGTTAAAGGACAACCTGGGCAGCGATGACCCAGAGGGAGATGTTCCAATGCTGCTGCAGACCGTGCTGTCCAGGAGCCCCAACATCTTCAGGGAGAAAAGTAGGCCTGCATCCATACCTGGGCTCCTTCCTGTCAGGAGGGAGGGAGGGAGAGAGAGAGAGGGAGATTGTTCTTTGACTCCCCAGTGGAGTGTGATGTGCGGCCGAATGAATCACACACTACTTTCGGCTTTCATAGTGAATCTACTCATTCAACACTTTCTGGGTCAAATGTCACCATGGCTAGTTTGGCTTGTTCTTGATGTTCCTTGAAGACTGTGATTGGATAATAGCTTGAGTTAGATTGAGTTTCCTGGTATCCCAGTATTGTTATAATTTTCCCGTTGTTATTGTGTTTCATCGATCGAGTCTCTAAGCTCAAGGTTTGTTAACTTGTCAGCTAGTCTCACACTAATGAACCAGTGAGAAAGGATGATAGTTTGATGACTTACTGTTGTCTGGTAGCTTGTGAAGAGAGAGCAGGCGGAGGATGTGATTGGTGGGTACAGAGACAGAAACAAGGAAGTCTGCAGACACATGGGTTAAGGTGTCAGAATGAATAACTGCACACAGAACTGAACATCACTACAGATAACTGAACACTTTTCAGACCGAGGCTGAAGCCTTTTACAGCATCTTGGAGCATCACTGTGGCCTGGTCGTTTTTTAAATCGATCAAATCTGATCTGATAAAACAATAAATCGGTTTCCTACGCTCGTAAACCGAGACTGCTGTTGAGCTCACCTCTCTAAGCTGCTTTAAACTAACAGCTTGTCGTCTTCTCCATTGGATTTGGTTAGTGTCGTCGGTGGCCTTGGCCTAGCAAGCCAAGTGTGTTTCAACACCAGAGCGAGTGTGATTGGCTGAGGGCCGGCTGCCAGGGTGACCCATGTTGTGGCTCTGTAGAAGCTACAGACACTTAACACCGTTTCTGCCGCTCTGATGTGGCATCCAATAATCCAAGTTAAGCAACGTGTGGATTGCTGTTATGACAGTCTCCTCGCATGACACTTAAGTCTTGATGTGCGCTGGGAAAATAGCTTATTTACTCATGTATTACCTATCATCTATATCATATATGTATTTTTTGCCCCTCTTCTTCAGGTATTCTGCAGCAGTCAATGATGCCTCAGTACAAGATGTCTCAGAACTCCATGCACGGAAGCCCCACATCCACCAATTACCAGCAAACCACTGTTACGCACAGCCCCTCCAGGTATCAATGCAGCCTGCTGTCCAGTGGAGCCATGTATCCATACGGGAGAGCCAGCTGTTAAGAGCCCTTTTTAACACCCGCTTTCTTCTCCTCTTCCCTCCTTCCACAGTCGATTTGCCTCTCCACAGTCCGGGTCGGGTGGACGCTTCCTGCCCCAGCAGAACAGCCCTGTGCCCAGCCCCTACACCCCTCAAAGCCCTGCCAGCTACATGCACTACCCCCACCCGCCCACCTACTCTCAGCACCAACAGATCCAGCAAGGTAGGAGAAAACCAACGCTACTCGCAAAAGAAACATGCAGACAGATGATTCCACCCCTCAGGGGGAGTTAGTGATGGTGGCCATGTTGTCTGAGATGTGTGTGTTTCAGTCGCCAGTCCCATGGTTCCGGGAAGCATGAGGAACGTCCACGACAGCAAGGTCTCCGGGCAGATGTCGAGCAACTCAGCCAATCACAACGCAAGACAAGGCTCCAACGAAGAATACATGAATATTGTCCAAAGACTTGGGAACGAGGTACCGTTCGTCAAACTCACCTGGTTGAAGAACAAGAATGGTGTTTTTTGGGGGGGGGAGGCGAGCGGTGTTGGTGTATGTTCTGATCTGCTGTTTTGTCTCCGGTTTCCCTGAAGGAGAGTGACCCTTCCATTAGAAACGCCTCCTTCTCTCTCCGATCACCTCAGTCTCAGTGTTCTCCTGCTGGTAGTGAAGGAACACCTAAAGGTGATCATCTAACCTCCCGTCCTGTGAACCACCAGACCACACACACTGTCTAGCCATTTCCATGCCAACAGCACACAGCTGAGCATCTGTCCTTTTCCTAAAACCACGGTTGTTGATGTTTTTTTTCTTGGTGGGGGGCGGTGGTGTTTTGACAGGGTCTCGACCGCAGCTCATCCTCCAGTCCCCTCCCCCCTACACGTCCCCCCACGACGGAGCCCCCGACCTCCTCCTCGACTCCCCCGACCGCAAGAAGAAGCTGAAGAAGCTGAGCCGAGAGGAGAAGGAACAGCTGGACAAGGCTGCCCTGTACGATATCGTCAGCTCTCCCTCGAAAGACTCTACCAAGCTGACCCTCAAACTGTCCCGGGTCAAGTCCTCCGAGATGGACCAATCCGGAGAGCTTGTCCCCGGGGCGGAGCAGGGCTCGGACCAGGATGCCGAGCTGGCCTTCAACAGCCTGCCGTTCTCGCGGCAGGGCCAGGAGCAGGCGCTGCGGCTGGGGCAGGGTCTGCCAGGGGAGCAGTCGGGGTACCAGCAGGTGCCCGTGCTGCAGAACACCAAGCAGGGGGTGCTGGTGGGCGGCGTGGTGTATGACGACGCAGAGATGGACGCGCTCGCCGAGATCGAGAGGATAGAGCGCGAGTCGGCCATCGAGAGGGAGCGCTGTTCCAAGGAGGTTCAGGATAAAGGTGTGTGTGTGTGTGTAAGATGCAATATCACACGTTTCATTGTTGATGTGAGTTTTCTAACTCCCGGCTCCCCCTCTCTCTCCCCCTCTTCTTCCCCACTCCAGATAAACCACTGAAGAAGAGGAAGCAGGACTCGTATCCTCAGGAGCCCGGGGCCGGAGGCACGGCAGGGGCCACCGGGGGGCCCGGCGTAGGAGGGGGCAACGCCGGTGCCAAGCTCACACCCCAGGAGGGTAGCGCTGCCAGTAACGGTACCAGCCGGCCGGCCCTGATGGTCAGCATCGACCTGCAGCAGGCCGGCCGGGCAGATGGACAACCAGAGGTGGCCCTGGAGGCCCAGCGCTGGGCCGAGGACCGCCTGGCGGGCGGGGATGTTCCCCAAGCCACAGGCGTGCTCCGCCTCCGCTCCAAGGCGGAAGGAGAGACGCTGAAGGCTGGTGACGGCCGACCGGAGGTCATCAAGCAACGCGCCGCCGACACGCCCCGGAAGCTCGGCTCTGACGGGCGCCCGGAAACCCCCAAACACAAGCACGAAAACAAACGGGACTCATCCAAGCACCGGCACGATGGCAAGCCAGACGGCGGCAAGGGGCGCGCTGACGGCCGGGTGCCAGAGATGCCACGGCAGAGACACGAGAGCCGGCCTGACTCCGGCCAGAAGGATGAACGGCACAGGGACGGTGACTCCTCTCGCTTGCGGAGGCCGGACACTCCTAAGTCCTCCAGCCGGGCGGAGCACGAGGCCAGACACGGGCGGGACAGGGACAGGAAACACCGGACCGAGCCTGGGGAGGGGCGTGACCGGCGCTCTCCTGAGCAGCGCTCCAGACCGGACAGCCCCAGAGTTAAACAGGAGGGGCGAGCGGGGGTAGACCCCAGCGCTCGCCAGAGAACAGACCGGAAAGAGGAGAGGAGAAGCGGGGAGGGCAGCCGAAGCCGGCAGGAGGGGAACAAGCAGCAGCCATCTTCTGAGGCCAAGGCTGGAGAGTTCCCCTCCTACCTGCTCGGGGGCCAGTCGGGGGCCTTAAAGAACTTTGTAATCCCCAAGTTGAAGCGGGACAAGGATGGGAATGTTCCTGGGAATGTTCCTGGGAATGTTATGGGTGACGTGCGGCCCCCTGGGCAGGGCCCGGGGACCATGGTGGGCTGGAGCGAGCCCCGGGTCAAGCAGGAGAAAGCAGGGCTGGTGGAGGATCTGAAGAAAGGAGCCAAACCTGTGGTGGTGCTGCAGAAGCTGACCATCGATGAGGTGCAGAAGATCATCAGGGAGAGGGAGGACGGCAACGTCCGCAGCTCCAAGTCCAGCAAGAACCGTTCGTCCTTGAGCAAGTCAGGGAAAGGTAAGGACTCTCTGAGAGCCGCTCTGGCTTGTTAGCATAGGTAAGGGCTCTCTCTGAGGGCTGCTCTGGCTTGTTAGCATAGGTAAGGACTCTGAGGGATGCTCTGGCTTGTGAGCATAGGTAAGGACTCTCTCTGAGGGCTGCTCTGGTTTGTTAGCATAGGTAAGGACTCTGCGGGATGCCCTGGCTAGTTAGCATAGGTAAGGACTCACTCTGAGGGCTGCTCTGGCTTGTTAGCATAGGTAAGGACTCTCTCTGAGGGCTGCTCTGGTTTGTTAGCATAGGTAAGGACTCTGCGGGATGCCCTGGCTAGTTAGCATAGGTAAGGACTCACTCTGAGGGCTGCTCTGGCTTGTTAGCATAGGTAAGGACTCTTTCTGAGGGCTGCTTCGTCTTGCTAGCATAGGTAAGGACTCTTTCTGAGGGCTGCTCTGCTGGTTAGCATCGGTAAGGACTCTCTGTGTGCTGCTCTGGCCTGTTAGCATAGGTAAGGACTCTCTGAGAGCCGCTCTGGCTTGTTAGCATAAGTAAGGGCTCTCTCTGAGGGCTGCTCTGGCTTGTTAGCATAGGTAAGGACTCTGAGGGATGCTCTGGCTTGTGAGCATAGGTAAGGACTCTCTCTGAGGGCTGCTCTGGTTTGTTAGCATAGGTAAGGACTCTTTCTGAGGGCTGCTTCGTCTTGCTAGCATAGGTAAGGACTCTTTCTGAGGGCTGCTCTGCTGGTTAGCATCGGTAAGGACTCTCTGTGTGCTGCTCTGGCCTGTTATTATAGGTAAGGACTCTTTCTGAGGGCTGCTCTGGCTTGTTAGCATAGGTAAGGACTCTTTCTGAGGGCTGCTCTGCTGGTTAGCATCGATAAGGACTCTCTCTGTGTGCTTCTCTGGTCTGTTAGCATAGGTAAGGACTCTTTCTGAGGGCTGCTCTGGCTTGTCTTGTGTGGTCTGGTACGGACCTGAGATCTGGTCTGATGGTGTTGATCCCTGAGTAGGAGTCAGGCTGTGTGTGGAAACTTGTGTGTGTGCTGCTGTGAGTGACTGACCGGTCCTCCGGAACCTTGTGTGTGCTGTTGTGAATGACTGTCCGGGCCTCCGGAACTTTGTGTGTGCTGCTGTGAGTGACTGACTGGTGCTATGGAACCTTCTATGTGCTGTTATGAGTGACTGACTGGTGCTATGGAACCTTCTATGTGCTGTTACGAGTGACTGACTGGTGCTATGGAACCTTCTATGTACTGTTGTAAGTGACTGACCGGGCCTCTGGAACCTTGTGTGTGCTGCTGTGAGTGACTGACTGGGCCTCTGGAACCTTCTTTGTGCTTTTATGAGTGACTGACTGGGCCTCTGGAACCTTGTGTGTGCTGTTGTGAGTGACTGACTGGGCCTCTGGAACCTTCTTTGTGCTTTTATGAGTGACTGACTGGGCCTCTGGAACCTTGTGTGCTGCTGCTGTGAGTGATTGACTGGGCCTCCGGAACCTTGTGTGTGCTGTTATGAGTGACTGACTGGGCCTCCGGAACCTTGTGTGTGCTGTTATGAGTGACTGGCTGGGCTTGTGTCTTCGCAGGAGGTCTGGATGAGTCTGTTCTTCAGGATCTTCCTCCTCAGCTGCTGGCTGAGATCCAGTCCACCATGCCTCTGTGTGAGAGGGTCAAGATGAACAAGCGCAAGCGCAGCACGGTCAACGACAAGCCCAAGTACGCTGAGGTCGACTCGGACGACGACAACGACGCTGACTGTGTGACCGAGTGTGAGTTACCTGGACAGGAGAGCGACATCGTGTGATCTGCTTGGACGTGTGTTCAGAAATCTCAGAAATCTGTGATGTGTCACTGAGCCGCTCCCCATCATCTCACAGCTGCTCTTTCTTCTCCTCCCTCAGCCGCACGGAAGAAACAGCGGCGTGACCGGGACAAGACGTGGGAGCAGGAGGAGCGTGAGAGGAGGAGCTCCGGGGAGCACCGAAAGAGCGGGGGTCAGTCGGAGGGCCGGCGAGGCTCGGGGTCCCGGCACCGGGAACCCAGCCCTTATGAGTCAGAGGAGGGCTCCCCGCCCCCCAGTATGAGCGACAGTAAGTCTCTCTATCTCTCTCTCTCTCTCTCTCTCTGTCTCTGTCTCTGTGTCTGTCTCTTTGTCTCTACCTCTACCTATCTCTACCTCTCTCTATCTCCCTCCTTCCCTACCTACCCTACTGTTTCTCTGCCCCACTCAGTTGCCAGAAAGATGAAGAAGAAGGAGAAGCAGAAGAAGAGGAAGGCGTACGAGCCCAAACTGACTCCAGAGGGTGAGAACCCTGCTGCCCCCTGCTGTCCTCCCATCACCTGGGGGTGTGTGTGTGTGTTCGCAGTGTCCTTTAGATCTGCTCTCACTCAGCGTGTGTGTCTGTCCCTCTACAGAGCTCATGGACTCGTCCACCTTTAAGAGATTCTCAGCCAGTGTGGACAACGTTCTGGAGAATTTGGAAGATGTAGACTTCACAGGTAGCTTTCCTGACCACATCATCTGGATCTTCAGATGATGCTGTATCTCCTCAGGGATTGATTAAGTTCCTCTCTCCATCCATTCTCTGGCTCAGCGGTTCCCAGCCCTGTTCTAGTGTACATGTTCTAGATGTTTCCCTGCTCCAACATACTTGATAAAAATTGTCATTATCAAGCTTCTGCTGAGCTTCATAATGAGCCATTCATTTTAATCAGGTGTGCTGGAGCAGGTAAACATCTAAAACATGCAGGACAGTGGAGCCCTGAGGACCAGGGTTGGGAACCACTGATCTAGCTTCCTGACATCTTCCAATCTATCCATCCAGCTGTATCTTTCCAGCTCTCCACTCAGTTCATCTTCATCCAAAACTATCATCCATGCATAGCTATGTGTCAGTGGCCTGGCTCAGTGGCCCTGGTGTAGCTGACTGAGGTCCTGCTTCTGTGCTGTGCTCCTCAGATGATGATGAGATCCCTCAGGAGCTGCTGCTGGGTAAACAGCAGCTGTGTGAGCTGGCCAGCGAGTCAGCCAAGATCAAGGCCATGGGCATCACTTACAGGGTGAGCACCAGCCAACACACACTCTGGAGGGAGGGGAGGAGTGAGAGAGTGAGAGAGTGAGAGATTCAATAAATGAAACATTTGCATAAAAACTCATTTTGTCCTGTGTGTGGTGGGCAGGTTCCTTCAGATAAGCTGGTGAAGGTGCTGAACATCCTGGAGAAGAACATACAAGATGGCTCCAAGCTCTCCACTTTCATGAACCATGTGAGACACATCGCTGGCTCACCTAGACCTTCACTGGAGATATCTATTCACATTTACATGTCTATTACATGTATTCACGCCTTTATCCAAAGTGCTTTACAAAAGAGCATCGGTCACAGAGCCGATGTGAGAACCAATAAGTGCCACGGGAAGAACTATAAGAGCATTCAGCTGAATGCTGGACCAATGGACCAATCAAAACTAGGTTTAGAATAGACCAATCAAAACAAGGTTTAGAATAGACCAATCAAAACAGCCGTAAGAATCGGAAAAAATGTATACATGTAAATCGACCAATCAAAACAGGGTTTAGAATAGAACAATCAAACAGCCGTAAGAATAGACCAATCAAAACAGGGTTTAGAATAGACCAATCAAACAGCCATAAGAATAGACCAGTCAAAACAGCCGTAGGAATCGCCCAATCAAAACAGCCATAGGAATCGACCAATAAAAACAGGGTTTAGAATAGACCAATGAAAACAGCCGTAGGAATCGACCAATCAAAACAGCCATAAAAATAGACCAGTCAAAACAACCGTAGGAATCGCCCAATCAAAACAGGGTTTAGAATAGACCAATCAAAACAGTCATAGGAATCGACCAGTCAAAACAGCTGTAGGAATTGCCCAATCAAAACAGCCATAGAAATCGACCAATCAAAACAGCCATAAGAAGAGACCAATCAAAACAGCTGTAGGAATCGCCCAATCAAAACAGGGTTTAGAGTAGACCAATCAAAACAGCCATAGGAATCGCCCAATCAAAACAGGGTGTACAATAGACCAATCAAAACAGCCATAGGAATCGACCAGTCAAAACAGTTGTAGGAATTTCCCAATCAAAACAGCCGTAGAGATCGACCAATCAAAACAGCCATAAGAATAGACCAATCAAAACAGCCATAAGAATAGACCAATCAAAACAGCCGTAGGAATCAACCAATGAAAACAGCCGTAGGAATCAACCAATCAAAACAGCCGTAAGAATAGACCAATGAAAACTAGGGTTAGAATGGACCAATCAAAACACCGTAAGAATAGACCAATGAAAACAACTGTTTACCTGACAACCCTCTTCTCTTCCCTCCCTCCTCATTCTCTCCACTATCTTCCTCTCCTTTTCTCTCCTCCTGCCCATCCTTCTCCTCTCTCTCCCTCTTCTCCACCCTCTTTCTCTCTTCTTCTCTTCCCCCTCCTCTTCATCCCTCCCTCCCCCCTGCAGGACAACGACGGTGAGGAAGAGGAGCGTCTGTGGCGTGACCTCATCATGGAGCGTGTGACCAAGTCAGCGGACGCCTGCCTCACCGCCCTCAACATCATGACGTCGGTACGGATGCCCAAGGCTGTCTACATCGAGGACGTGATCGAGAGAGTGCTGCAGTACGCCAAGTACCATCTGCAGAACACACTGTACCCCCAGTACGACCCAGTCTACAGGGTGGACCCCCACGGAGGTACACACACACACACGGTACCCCCAGTACGACCCAGTCTACAAGGTGGACCCCCACGGAGGTACACACACACACACACACACACACTGTACCCCCAGTACGACCCAGTCTACAGGGTGGACCCCCACGGAGGTACACACACACACACACACCCACTGTACCCCCAGTACAACCTGATCTACACTCTCCCGCCTTTTCTCACCCTCTCTCACTCTCTCTCCTCTCTTAGGAGGGCTGCTCAGCTCCAAGGCTAAGAGAGCCAAATGCTCCAGCCACAAGCAGCGGGTGATCGTCATGCTGTACAACAAGGTTTGTGATGTGGTCAGCAACATCTCTGAGCTGCTGGAGATCCAGCTGCTGACCGACACCACCATCCTGCAGGTGAGACTCTGACCCCATGACCTCTGACCCCCTGACCTCTGATCCCCTGCTCAAACTGTAACCCCTGTCTGTCCCCCCGGCAGGTGTCCTCCATGGGCATCACCCCGTTCTTTGTGGAAGGTGTCAGTGAACTGCAGCTGTGCGCCATCAAGCTTGTGACGGCGGTAAGAATCTACACTGGCAAGTGTGCACTTGTTCTCCAGGTCACTAGGAGTGTGTCTGATGTGTTCCCTTCCTCCCTCCCTCCCTTCTTCCTTCCCTCCCTCCCTTCCTCCCTCCCTTTTTCCTTTGCTCCCTCCCTCAGGTGTTCTCTCGCTATGAGAAGCACAGACAGCTGATCCTGGAGGAGATCTTCACCTCCCTGGCCAGGCTCCCCACCAGCAAGCGCAGCCTCAGGAACTTCCGGCTGAACAGCAGCGACCAGGACGGGGAGCCCATGTACATCCAGATGGTGACGGCTCTGGTGCTGCAGCTCATCCAGTGCGTGGTGCACCTGCCCAGCGACAGGGACGCCATGGAGGACGAGTACAGCAAGAAGGTAAGGAGCCGGGGGCCCCTGGGCGAGCCAGGCAGGGTGTGAGTGTTGGAACTCAGAGAGAGAGAGAGAGAGAGAGAGAGAGAGAGAGAGGGTTACACGGAGGATCTGTTTTGTCACCAGGTGGATCAGGACGTTCTCATCACCAACTCCTACGAAACGGCCATGAGGACGGCGCAGAACTTCCTGTCCGTCTTCCTCAAGAAGTAAGACTTCCTGTGCCCGGTTGCCTGCTCAGCGGTGTGTCTCCTGGAGGGGTCCTGGCTCCACTAACACCCCCCACCCCCCCCCCCCTCCTCTGTCTCAGGTGTGGCAGTAAGCAGGGAGAGGAGGATTATCGCCCGCTGTTTGAGAACTTCGTCCAGGACCTGCTGTCCACCGTCAACAAGCCGGAGTGGCCTGCAGCAGAGCTGCTGCTCAGCCTGCTGGGACGCCTGCTGGTAAGTCCACCCTCACCCTGACCAGCACCAGCTGACCCTGACCAGCTGACCAGCACCAGCTGACCCTGACCAGCTGACCAGCACCAGCTGACCCTGACCAGCTGACCAGCACCAGCTGACCCTGACCAGTTGACCCTCAGTAAACATACTTAATAAACGTCCCCTCTGTCCCCCAGGTGCACCAGTTCAGTAACAAGCAGACAGAGATGGCTCTGAGGGTGGCCTCGCTGGACTACCTGGGCACCGTGGCTGCCAGGCTACGCAAGGACGCTGTAACCAGCACCATGGACCAGCGCTCCATCGACCGCATACTCAAAGAGGTAACCACGACGACCTGTTGGTCTGTCCTCATGCTGATGCTGTGCTCGTGCTGTCTCTGTGCTCATGCTGTCTCTGTGCTGATGCTGTGATGATGCTGTCTCTGCTCATATTGTCTCTGTGCTGATACTATGTTGATGCTGTCTGTTCTCATGCTGTCTCTGTACTCATGCCGTCTCTGCTCATATTGTCTCTGTGCTGATGCTCTGTTGATGCTTTCTGTTCTCATGCTGTCTCTGTGCTGATGCTGTCTCTGTGCTGATGCTGTGATGATGCTGTCTCTGCTCATATTGTCTCTGTGCTGATGCTCTGTTGATGCTGTCTGTTCTCATGCTGTCTCTGTACTCATGCCATCTCTGTGCTGATGTTTCTCAGGCTCCTGGGAATGATGAGACGCAGCAGCTGCAGAAAGCCTTGCTGGACTACCTGAACGACAACGCAGAGACGGACCCCTCGCTAGTGGTGAGTGTGTCTGCCTTACACGCTTACACGCTTACACACACACACACACACACACACAAGACACCACACCACACAGACGCACCGATAGACAAACAGACATCCTCGCCCATTCAGTCAAACACCGAGGGACTAAGTTGAACCGCACCACACAAACCAGCGATCTGATCCCCGCCTCCGCAGTTCGCCAGGAAGTTCTACATCGCCCAGTGGTTCCGCGACACCACTACAGAGACGGAGAAGGCCATGAAGAGTCAGAACCAGCGGGACGAGGACTCGTCCGAGGGCCAACACCACGCCAAGGACCTGGAGACCGCCGGAGAGATCATGCAGAAGGCGGAGGCTCGCAAGAAATACCTCCGCAACATCATCAGGACCGCTCCCTCCCAGTTCAACACTCTAAGGTAACCACTGAGGTCCAGTCACTGGATCCCGTCAACTGGACTGAGTTTGTGGTTGATGGTCGGGAAACCGCTGGGGTCCTCTCACAGTCAGGAGTTAAGAAGTGTGTCTCCCTCCCATGCCCCTCAGGATGAACTCTGACACTGTGGACTACGAGGACTCCTGCCTCATAGTCAGATATCTGGCCTCCATGAGGCCGTTTGCCCAGAGCTTTGATATTTATTTAACACAGGTAAGAGCACTTTCACAGAAGACACCTGCTGTTTGTGCAAGTGAATGATGTGTGGGTGTGGGGTTTGGAAGTTAAGGTGTGTTTGTGTGCGGCTTGGTAGTAAAGGTGCGGTGTGTGAGATATCAAAGTGAAGGAGTGTGTGTGTGTATGTGGGGGGGGGGGAGGTTGGTTGAGGTAAAAGGTGGTGTGTGATAATAATAGGAAGGTGTGTGTTGTCAGGTAGTGAAGCGTCTCTCTCTCTCTCTCTCTCCCCCTCCACAGATTCTGAGAGTGTTGGGGGAGAGTGCGATTGCTGTCCGCACCAAAGCCATGAAGTGTCTGTCCGAGGTGGTGGCTGTGGACCCCAGCATCCTGGCCAGGGTAAGACTACAGCAGACTGATGAAGAGCAGGGTGATGAAGAGGAGGCCTGGTAGCTGAGGCCTGACTGCAGAGGCTGGGGTTTGAGTCCAGCCCTGACTCTTTGCTGTGTGTGTTTCAGTCTGACATGCAGCGGGGGGTCCATGGGCGTCTCATGGATAACTCCACCAGTGTGAGGGAGGCTGCTGTAGAGCTGCTGGGACGATTCGTCCTCAGCAGACCCCAGCTGACGGAGCAGTACTACGACATGCTCATAGAGAGGATCCTGGTACACACACACACACACACACTCTCTACCTTCTACACTAGTGTGTTGATGTTTGATATACTGCGTGGTGTGGTCAGTGGCCCCTCCTCCCCTGACTCTGTCCCCCCTTCCTGACCCCCACTCCTGCCCCCTTTCCGTCCCCCCCCTCCAGGACACGGGCATCAGTGTGAGGAAGCGTGTGATCAAGATCTTGCGGGACATTTGTCTGGAACAGCCCACCTTTAACAAGGTCACCGAGATGTGTGTGAAGATGATAAGGAGGGTTAATGATGAGGAGGGCATCAAGGTGGGTGTGTCTGTCTGTGTGTGCGTGTTTGTCTACAAAGTCTGGACGTGTGTGTTCATGATGAACCAATCCCATCCTATTCTTCCAGAAACTGGTCAACGAGACGTTCCAGAAGCTGTGGTTCACACCGACGCCCAATAACGACAAAGACGCCATGACCAGGAAGATCCTCAACATCACAGACGTGGTGAGTGTGTGGGCGTGTCCAGCTGTCGTCAGGGGAAACGCTGCTCCTGGTTCTTCTCTGAAGGCTTCCTGTCCTGGTCTCTCCTTCACAGGTGTCTGCATGCAAAGAAACCGGCTACGACTGGTTTGAGCAGCTGCTGCAGAATGTGAGTATCTGGGGTGACTTGTTGTCTGGGTGACTTGTTGTCTGGGTGACTTGTTGTCTGGGTGACTTGTTGTCTGGGTGACTTGTTGTCTTTGTGACCTGGGTGACTTGGGGACCTGGGTGACTTGTTGTCTTGGTGACTTGGTTGTCTTGGTGACCCGGTTGTCTTGGTGACCCGGTTGTCTTGGTGACCCGGTTGTCTTGGTGACCTGGTTGACTTGTTGACTTGGTGACCTGGTTGACTGGTGACTTGGTTGACTTGGTGACCTTGGTGACCTGGGTGACTTGGTTGACTTGGTGACTTGTTGACCTGGTGACCTTGGTGACCTGGTTGACTGATGACTTGGTGACCGTGGTGACCTGGTTGTCTTGGTGACCTGGTTCACTTGGTGACCTGGTTGACCTGTTGACCTTGGTGACCTGGTGACCTGGTTGTCTTGGTGACCTGGTTGACTTGGTGACCTGGTTGACTGGTGACTTGTTGACCTGTTGACCTTGGTGACCTGGTTGTCTTGGTGACCTGGTTGACTTGGTGACCTGGTTGTCTTGGTGACCTGGTTGACCTGGTTGACTTGGTGACTTGTTGTCTTGGTGACCTGGTTGTCTTGGTGACCTGGTTCACTTGGTGACCTGGTTGACCTGTTGACCTTGGTGACCTGGTTGACTTGGTGACCTGGTTGACCTGTTGACCTTGGTGACCTGGTGACCTGGTTGTCTTGGTGACCTGGTTGACTTGGTGACCTGGTTGTCTTGGTGACCTGGTTGACCTGGTTGACTTGGTGACTTGTTGTCTTGGTGACCTGGTTGTCTTGGTGACCTGGTTCACTTGGTGACCTGGTTGACCTGTTGACCTTGGTGACCTGGTGACCTGGTTGTCTTGGTGACCTGGTTGACTTGGTGACCTGGTTGACTGGTGACTTGGTGACCTGGTTGACCTGGTTGACCTGTTGACCTTGGTGACCTGGTTACCTGGTTGTCTTGGTGACCTGGTTGACTTGGTGACCTGGTTGTCTTGGTGACCTGGTTGACTTGGTGACTTGTTGTCTTGGTGACCTGGATGACCTGTTGACCTTGGTGACCTGGTTGTCTTGGTGACCTGGTGACCTGGTTGACTTGGTGACCTGGTTGACTTGGTGACTTGGTGACCTGGTTGACTTGGTGACTCAGTGCCTATCTGACTGTGCTTGGGACCAGAATGAGCCTTGACTCGACACCTGCAGGTGTAGCCTGTGACTTGAGATGAACAGGTGTGTGTGTGAGGTGTGGCCTGGGCCTCTGGGGTGAGTCTCCTCTCACAGCCCCCCTCCTCTCCCTCCAGCTGCTCAGGTCGGAGGAGGACGCCTCGTACAAGCCGGCCAGGAAGGCCTGCGTCCAGCTGGTGGACAACCTGGTGGAGCACATCCTGAAACACGAGGAGGCCCTCACAGGTAACCACCCTGATCCTGACCACACCCACTCTGACCACCCTGATCCTGACCACACCCACTCTAAGCACCCTGATCCTGACCACACCCACTCTAACCACCCTGATCCTGACCACACCCACTCTAACCACCCTGATCCTGACCACACCCACTCTAACCACCCTGACCACAACCACCCTGATCCTGACCACACCCACTCTAACCACCCTGATCCTGACCACACCCACTCTAACCACCCTGATCCTGACCACACCCACTCTAACCACCCTGACCACAACCACCCTGATCCTGACCACACCCACTCTAACCACCCTGATCCTGACCACACCCACTCTAACCACCCTGATCCTGACCACACCCACTCTAACCACCCTGATCCTGACCACACCCACTCTAACCACCCTGATCCTGACCACACCCACTCTAACCACTCTGATCCTGACCACACCCACTCTAACCACCCTGATCCTGACCACACCCACTCTAACCACCCTGATCCTGACCACACCCACTCTAACCACTCTGATCCTGACCACACCCACTCTAACCACCCTGATCCTGACCACACCCACCCTGATCCTGACCACAACAACCCTGATCCTGACCACACCCACTCTAACCACCCTGATCCTGACCACAACGAACCTGATCCTGACCACACCCACCCTGATCCTGACCACACCCACTCTAACCACCCTGAACACAACTACCCAGATCCTGACCACACCCACCCTGATCCTGACCACACCCACTCTGACCACAACCACCCTGATCCTGACCACACCCACTTTAACCACCCTGACCACAACCACCCTGATCCTGACCATACCCACCCTGATCCTGACCACACCCACTCTGACCACAACCACCCTGATCCTGACCACACCCACCCTGACCACACCCACTCTAACCACCCTGACCACAACTTCCCTGATCCTGACCACGCTCACTCTAACCACCCTGACCACACCCACTCTAACCACCCTGACCACAACCACCCTGATCCTGACCACACCCACCCTGATCCTGACCACACCCACTCTAACCACCCTGACCACAACCACCCTGCTCCTGACCACACCCACTCTAACCACCCTGACCACAACTTCCCTGATCCTGACCACGCTCACTCTAACCACCCTGACCACAACCACCCTGATCCTGACCACAACCACCCTGATCTTGACCACACCCACCCTGATCCTGACCACACCCACTCTAACCACCCTGACCACAACCAGCCTGATCCTGACCACACCCACTCTAACCACCCTGACCACAACTTCCCTGATCCTGACCACGCTCACTCTAACCACCCTGATCCTGACCACAACCACTCTAACCACCCTGATCCTGACCACACCCACTCTAACCACCCTGACCACAACCACCACGACCGTCCTAATGACCGTGACCACCCTGACTCTGACCGCAACCAACCTAATGACCGTAACGACCCTGACCACCCTGACACTATCCACCCTAACTCTGTTTAGTTTGTGGGTTGTAAACCTGTGTGTGTGTGTGTGTTGCAGATGGGGTGAACTCAAACCGCCTAGTGGCGTGCATCACCACTCTGTACCTGTTCAGTAAGATCCGACCTCAGCTGATGGTCAAACATGCCATGACCATGCAGCCCTACCTCACCACCAAGTGCAACGTACGTACCTCATCTGGCCCTCTGCCTGTCCTCATGTTCCCCCCTGCTGGGGATCCAAACCTCCTGTGATGGTTAGGCAGAACTGCAGAGCGTGTTCATATGAAGAGTTCTACAGCCATCTAGTGGCTGTTCAGTGGAAGTACACATGTCCATCACTAGCTAATGTTCAACTACTATTACAATTATTCATTTTAGCAGACGCTTTTATCCAAAGCGACTTACAATAAGTACAGGGACAGTCTCCCTGAGGCAAGTAGGGTGAAGTGCCTTGCCCACGGACACAACATCACATAGCCACAGCCGGGGTTCGATCTCACAAACCTTCCGCTCACGAGGCCAACGCCTTAACCCACTGAGCCATCCGACTCTCTCCCAACTAGCTCACTTTGAATTAGAAAATGAATAGGAATTCAAAAAGGAATGGTTTTATTGTCGTTTTTGGAATATTCCGGATGTATTCTGAATGCGTTGCGTGTGTTGCGTTGTGTTCTCAGACCCAGAGTGACTTCATGGTGATCTGTAACGTGGCTAAGATCCTAGAGCTGGTGGTTCCTCTGATGGAACATCCCAGTGAGACCTTCCTCACCACCATAGAAGAAGACCTCATGAAGCTCATCATCAAATACGGCATGACGGTCAGTGGCTACCCCCCCACTCCTCTCTCTCTCCTTTTTGTCCCTTCCCATCTTGTCTCCCCACCCCCTCCATCTCGTTCCTCCCCTCTCCCTCCCCATCTCGTTCCTCTGGTCTCCCCTCTCTCTCCCTCCCCATCTTGTTCTCCCCCTCTCTCTCTCTCCCTCCCCTCTCTTTCCCTCCCCCTCTGGTTCTCCCCCTCTGGTTCTCCCCTCTGGTTCTCCCCCTCTCTCTCCCTCCCCCTCTTGTTCTCCTCCTCTTTCTCCCTCCCTCCCTCCCTCCCCTCCTCTCTCTCCCTCCCCATCTTGTTATCTCTCTCCCTCCCCTCTCTCTCCCTCCCCCTCTTGTTCTCCCCCTCTCTCTCCCTCCCCATCTTGTTCTCCCCTCCTCTCTCTCCCTCCCCATCTTGTTCTCCCCTCCTCTCTCTCCCTCCCCATCTTGTTCTCCCCCTCTCTCTCCCTCCCCATCTTGTTCTCCCCCTCTCTCTCCCTCCCCATATTGTTCTCCTCCCCTCTCTCCCCCCTCTCTCTCTCTGCTTCAGTAACCACTGAACTGTGTTCCCCCAGGTTGTCCAGCACTGTGTCAGCTGTCTGGGAGCTGTGGTGAACAAGGTCACTCACAACCACAAGTTTGTGTGGGCTTGTTTCAACAGATACTACGGTAAGACAGGGACAGGCGCTTCCTCTCTCTTTAGGGGCTCTGTTGCTCTGGGGATGAGTGGCCGCAAGCTTTCACCGCCTGGTGATGTAACGTGTATGTGCGGTGTGTGATGTGTGTGTGGTATGTTTGGTGTGTGTGTGTGTGTGTGTGGCAGGCGCCCTGACCAAGCTGAAGACCCAGCATCAGGAGGACTGGAGCAGCACAGCCCCGTCTGCTAACAAGCCTGCTCTGCTGCGCTCCCTGTTCACTGTGGGGGCACTCTGTCGACACTTTGACTTCGACCAGGAGGACTTCAAGGGGGCCAACAAGGTGAGGGGGGTGAGGGGGAGGGAGGGGGGGAGGGGTGTGATTGGTGAGGGGTGTCATGGGTGAGATGCGATTGGTCAGTGATGTGATTGGTGTGATGTGATTGGTCAGAGAGCAGTCAGTAAACAGGTGTGTTTCTTCCACAGGTGGTCATTAAGGACAAGGTACTAGAGCTGCTGTTGCACTTCACGAAGCACGAAGATGAGGAGGTGCAGACCAAGGCTATCATCGGGCTGGGTGAGTGACCGTCACCCTGTCTTACCGTCACCCTGGGTCACCGTCACCCCGGGTTACCGTCACCCTGGGTCACCCTGGGTCACCGTTACCCCGGGTTACCGTCACCCTGGGTCACCGTCACCCTGTCTTACCGTCACCCTGGGTCACCGTCACCCCGGGTCACCGTCACCCCGGGTCACCGTCACCCCGGGTCACCGTCACCCCGGGTTACCGTCACCCCGGGTTACCGTCACTCTGGGTCACCATCACCCCGGGTTACCATCACCCTGGGTCACCGTCACCCTGGGTTACCGTCACTCTGGGTCACCATCACCCCGGGTTACCGTCACCCTGGGTCACCGTCACCCTGTCTTACCGTCACCCTGGGTCACCGTCACCCCGCGTTTACCGTCACCCTGGGTCACCGTCACCCCGGGTTACCGTCACCCTGGGTCACCGTCACCCCGGGTTACCGTCACTCTGGGTCACCATCACCCCGGGTTACCGTCACCCTGGGTCACCGTCACCCCGGGTTACCGTCACCCTGGGTCACCGTCACCCCAGAACATTTTGCTGATGAAAAGCATTGAGAGTCGTGAATGAGTTCCTCTGCTGCTGCTGATGTTCCTTTCTCCTTCCCCCTTCCTCTTTCTCCCTTCTCCCTCTCCTGACTCCCCCCTTTCTTCTCCCCCTCCCTCTCTCCCCCTCCTCCTCTCCTCCTCTCTCTTTTTCTCGCCCTTCCTGTCTCTCTCCTCCTCTCTCTTTCTCTCGCCCCTCTCTTTCTCTCCCCCCTCTCATTCTCTCGCCCCTCCCTCTCTCCCCCTCCTCCTCCTCTCCTCTCTCTTTCTCTCCCCCCTCTCTTTCTCTCCCCCCTCCCTCTCTCCCCCTCCTCCTCTTCTCTCCTCTCTCTTTCTCTCCCCCCTCTCTTTCTCTCGCCCCTCCCTGTCTCTCTCCTCCTCTCTCTTTCTCTCGCCCCTCTCTTTCTCTCCCCCCTCTCTGTCTCTCGCCCCTACCTCTCTCCTCCTCTCCTCCTCTCTCTTTCTCTCGCCCCTCCCTGTCTCCCTCCTTCCCCTCTCCTCCTCCTCCTCCTCCCCCTCTGCAGGCTTCCAGTTCATCATGTACCCAGACCTGATGTTCTTCCAGGATGTGAAGACTCTGTATAACGGCATCCTGTCAGACCCCAGCAGCTCAGTGAACCTAAAGATCCAGGTGCTGAAGAACCTGCAGAACTACCTGCAGGAGGAGGACTCCCGCATGCAGGAGGCTGACCGAGAGTGTGAGGACACACACACACACTGAAACGCATACACACACACAGAAACACACACGCACACAAACACTGAAACACATACACACACACAGAAACACACATACACATACACACACATACACACACATACACACACACACACACACAGAAACACACACACACACACACAGAAACAGAAACCTACAGAAACACACACACACAGAAACACACACACAGAAACGCACGTACACACTACACCATTGATGCATCATAACAGAGGCGGAGTGTGTGCTCCAGTATGTTAACCCTCTGTGTGTGTGTGTGTGTGTGTTCTCCAGGGAAGAAGCTGTCTAAGAAGGAGGACCTGAAGGAGATGGGAGACATCTCCTCTGGGATGAGCAGCTCCATCATGCAGCTCTACCTCAAGCAGGTTCTAGAAGCTTTCTTCCACACCCAGTCTAACGTCAGACACTTCGCCCTCAGCGTCATCGCCCTCACCCTCAACCAGGGCCTCATCCACCCTGTGCAGGTAACACACACACACACTCTCACACACATGCTCACGCACGCAATATACAGATCCTCACTCACTTAACACAAAAATGTGCACTCACTAACACACTGTCACATTCTCACACACACACACACACACACACGTGGTTCCTGTTGATGAGTATTGGGTAACCCTTGCGTTCTAGTGTGTGCCCTACCTGATCGCCATGGGAACAGACCCGGAGCCCACCATGAGGAATAAGTCAGACCAGCAGCTGGTGGAGATCGATAAGAAATACACAGGCTTCATCCATGTGAGTGCACCTGTGTGTGTGTGTGTGTGTGTGTACCTGTCGGTTTATCTGTGGGTCTGTCTGTGTGTGTCTGTATCTCTGTGTGTGTGTGTACCTGTGGGTCTATCTGTGTGTGTGTGTGTGTGTGTGTACCTGTGGGTCTATCTCTCTGTGTGTGTATCTCTGTGTGTGTGTGTGTGTGTGTGTGTACCTGTGGGTCTATCTCTCTGTGTGTGTATCTCTGTGTGTGTGTGTGTGTACCTGTGGGTCTATCTCTCTGTGTGTGTAACCCTGTGCTCGTCCCTGTGTGTGCAGATGAAGGCGGTGGCAGGGATGAAGATGGCCTACCAGGTGCAGCAGGCCATCATGGCGTCTCAGAGCGGTGTGATCCGAGGCTTCAGGCAGGATGAGACCACCTCAGCTCTCTGCTCACATCTCTTCTCTATGGTCCGAAGTAACCGACAGTACCGCCGAGCATTCCTCAGCTCGCTGCTCAGCCTGTTCGACGACAGCTCCGTGAGTCTCTCTCTCTCTTACCCCCTCTCTCTCTTCCTCTCTCTATCTCTCCCTCTCTCTCTCCTTCTTTCTATCTTACCCCCTCTCTCTCTCTCCCTCACTCACTCACTCTCTCTCTCTCTATCTTACCCCCTCTCTCTTCCTCTCTCTATCTCTCCCTCTCTCTCTCTCCTTCTCTCTATCTTACCCCCCCTCTCTCTCTCCCTCACTCACTCTCTCTCTCCCTCTCGCCCTCTCTCTCACTCTTCTCCCCCCTCTCTCTCTCTCTTTCTCACCACATGCCATTCCTGTCCTCTTCTTGTGCGAGGTGTGTGTGTGTGTGAGTGACCCATGGCTGCTGTGTGTGTCCCTGCAGAAGACGGAGGTGAACATGCTGCTGTTCATCGCAGACAACCTGGCCTGCTTCCCCTTCCAAAGCCAGGAGGAGCCTCTGTTCATCATGCACCACATAGACATCACCCTGTCTGTGTCAGGGAGCAACCTGCTGCAGTCCTTCAAGGAGGTAACACACACACATCACACATCATACACACACACTCACCACACACACAGCATACACACATCATACACACACACATCATACACACACACTCACCACACACACAGCATACACACATCATACACACACACTCACCACACACACAGCATACACACATCATACACACACTCACCACACACACATCATACACACACACATCATACACACACACTCACCACCCACACAGCATACACACATCATACACACACTCACCACACACACATCATACACAAACACACACACACACGTCATACACACACACACACACCTGTGTAACAAGCTTTACTGTTACACAGCAACAAGTCTCAGATTAGCCTCTAATCTCCCTCCCTCCTTCTGCAGTCCCTCCTCAAAGAGCCTGTCCGGCGGGAGAAAGACAAGAAGAAGAAAAAGAAGAAGAAGAAGGAGCGAGAGAGGAAGTACGGCTCAGAGGATGAGCGTGGCGGTGGCAGCTCTTCTTCCAGCTCCTCCAGCTCTTCCTCTTCCTCCTCCGAGGACGAGGCGGCACGCAGGCCCAAGAAGGGCCCCCGGGGCCAGGCTGGCTCCGGCTCGGACTCAGACCTGGAGATGGAAGATGTGGACAAGGTGCTGCAGCGCCTGCCAGACAACCCCGCCCCCCTGCTGGACTTTGCTAACGCCTCGCAGGGCATCCTGCTGCTGCTGGTGCTCAAACAGCACCTGAAGAACCTGTACGGCTTCTCTGACAGGTAGACTGAGCTGCACACACACACACTGCATCACACACACACACATACACACACACACACACTGCATCTCACACCCTCTGTACAGCCACACACTCATCACACACACACTCACAGCCATGACACATGAAACCCCACAACAGCTCTGTAAGGAGAAGAATCAAGATGTGACATCCTGACTGACTCCATCTCTCCCTCCCTCCCTTCCTCTCTCTCTTACTCCCTCCCTCTTTCTCTCTCCCTCCCTCCCTTGCTCTCTCTCTCCCTCCCTCTCTCGCTCTCTCTCTCTCCCCCTCTCTCCCTCCCTCTATCCCTCCCTCTCTCCCTCCATCTCTCTCTCCCTCCCTCCCTCCACAGTAAAATCCAGAAGTACTCTCCAACAGAGTCTGCCAAGGTGTACGACAAGGCGGTCAACAGGAAGGCCAACGTGCACTTCAGTCCCCGGCAAACCCTGGACTTCCTGACCAGAGACCTGGCCAACGCCAACCTCACCTACGACATCAAGAGGAGGATCGTCAAACAGTATCTGGATGTAGGTGTCAGCTGCTCTGACCTGCGACCTCTCTGCTCTACCAGGGAGACACCTACTGTCTCACATTCACTCTTTCATCCTCTCTCTCCCTCCCTCCTCACTCTCACCCTCTCTTTCTTTACCCGCTCACGCTTTCCCTCTCTTCTCCCTCTTTCTTTCTCATGGACTCTCCTTTCTCCCCCCCTACTCACTTTCTCTCTTTCTCCCATACTTATTCTCTCTCCTCCCCCCCCCCCTCTCTCTCTCAGTTCAAGTTACTGATGGAGCACTTGGACCCAGACGAGGAAGACGAGGAGGGCGGGGAGGCGTCGGCCAACGCCAGAAACAAAGCCATCACTGCCCTGCTGGGGGGCCCCAGTCCCAGGAACCACCACGCCGTGCCCGTCGAGACGGACGACGACGAGAGCGACGGGGAGGAGAAGACCCCAGGGGTACGAACGAGCTTAGGGGGGCAACAGTAAGAGGGCAGGGGGCTGGTGGGTAACAGTAAGGGTGTGAATTTGGGTTTCCTGACACCATTCTTCCTCTTCTTCCTCCTCTTTTCTTCTCTCTTCCTTCCCCCACCCTGCTCCTCCATTCTTCCTCTCCAGGCATCCCGGCGGTCCAGGAAAGGGGGGGACTCGGCCGAGGCGTCAGGCCACATGAACGAGACGGTGGGGGCCATGGACGTCATCGCCCTCTGCTGCCCCAAGTACAAGGACCGTCCTCAGATCGCCCGGGTCATCCAGAAGGTCTCCACAGGCTACAGCGTCCACTGGATGGCTGGATCCTACTCTGGGCCCTGGGCGGAGGCCAAGAAACGAGACGGACGCAAACTGGTGCCTTGGGTGGACACCATCAAGGAGTCGGACATTATCTACAAGAAAATCGCCTTGACGAGTGGCCACAAGCTCACGAACAGAGTGGTGCAGACATTACGCTCTCTATACGCAGCCAAGGAGGGAACGTCCAGCTAATCACCTCCGCCTCTTCTCACACACACACATACCTTTGCAGCCAAACTCAACATGGATTCAATATTTTGTAAAGCCAGAGGACTCTTAACACAGGAGGACAGGCAATGTGGGAGATGGATGCTGACTAGGGGCAGAGCGAGTGTTGTGATAACGTTGATCTGCGAGGAACTGTGACTGGGATCCCAGGACATGTTTAAGTTAAACAGATGAAACACAAAAGAAGGAAATGTTTTGACAAACATTGTGTGGGAGCTTCCTTCGCTGTTGTACAGCATCTTGGTTGTTTGATTTTTACTCCCACTGTATAATAGTTTAACAACAAAAAAAAATTACAAACAAAAAAACAAAACAACATGTTTATATCTCTGACAAAAGGTTCTGTTTAAAAAATTAAAAAAATGATAATAAACAAAGTGAATGTTGGAAATTTAGTCTGTTGATGTTCTTAATAAAGTGTTCTTGGAGTTACCCTAGCAACGGATGACTTTCTTTAGCTTTGCTCCGTTTCCAGGAAGTTTCTTTTTTAAATAATCCTTTTTGTTTTCCTCTCTCTTCGTTTGTTTTACCCATGCTGTACAATGGAGTCTCTTGGAAATAATTTATTCTGTTGAAAGCAAAGCATGCAGTATAGGTGGCCGATATGCAGGGGAGGGTTTTGTAAATGTAGATTTTGATGTAACGGTCATCTGAGAAAGAGAAAGGCGTTCCCCAGTACTTTCTGGCGGAGCAAATACTGCAATAAATTTTTTTTACTTCTCTTTGTTACTTGTCTTGTTTGCGTTTGAGTTTGTTTTAGTTGTTGCATTTTTACCAGGATAGGACAGCCAGCTCGAAATAAGTCCACTTAGTCTGACACTTTTTACTTTTTGTTTTCATTTTCTTTTACGGTTTGTCTTGTTCTGTCCTGTTTTGGGTCAATTCAACCCTTTAATAAGAACATTTTGGAGTGACATTTAAAGTTGGTGTCATATTGGGCCAGTGTATATTGTAACGCTATATGAGATGGGTTACAACTATAAACAAGATATAATCTCTACAACATTATAAACAACATCAGGTGAGATATGTTGGCTCAATAATTTTTTAATTTGTAGTTAACGAGCCTATCAGACATCTAAAATGAGCCTCTTAAAATGATGTTCCCTGGAAGTTTGACCTCATATGACCCTCTGGCTCCATCTAGCGAACACGTGCTTCAAGCACAACCCAACCAAGCTGGCCGGAAGTGCGTCAGCATTCATGACCTTTCCCCCTTCAACCCCTCAACTCAAGGCATGAGGCTCGCGGGCTGGAGCATCCGTTTGTTTACGAAACTCTGAAAACATTCGTTTTGTTTGTTTAATACGGTTATAAAGAGTTTTAACACAACTTCACCGGACGGCACTGTGAAGAGGGTAAGATGGCGTGATATGAGTTGAAGTTTGTCACTTTACCTTAGCCGTTATTGCTAACTAGCCGGCTGTGCTAATCAAATATGAACTGAGCGCGCGATTTCTATCAGGGTAGCTAGTCAACCAAGTCAGTACAGTTATTTTAAGCGTTTATAAATCTGAAAACTAAGATTTAAATGCTATTAAGCCAAATACCTTCTCATGTACGCTCACAATAGTCTGGACACTTAGCAACCAGTGAATCTAGTGAAGCTTAGCTAGCTTGCTACTAACGTAACATCCTAGCTAGCTAACTTAGGAGACCAAGTTAGACTAACCTTTAGGTTCTGCCAGTATTAAACAACGCTTAATAAACAACACTTAAACAAAATAAAAACACCCTCATGGAAACACCCCCTGTACTTGCCCAGTGAAAAGACTCGCCTGTTTCTCTCCAGACAGCCTGAGCTGAAACTATGCCGTCTAGTGTCGGACCGAGCAGTCCAGCCGCGGCTCTCGCCGAAGCTTTGGAGAACTCTGGCCGCCTCATCGACAGACATCTTCAGGAGGATCGCTGCTTCCCGGACCTGTCGGAACTCCTCAATGTTCCCTCTCACAGTGAGTCTAAAGCAGTGGTCCTTGACCTGGGTTCGATCGAACCGCGATGGTTCGGTGAGTCAGTCTCAGGGGTTCAACGGAGGTCTAGACACATCCGACTCATGATTCGTGATGACACAACCAATTAAAAGGGTTCGGTGAAAGCGCACATAAAACTGGTGGGGTTCAGTACCTCCAATAAGGTTAAGAACCACTGCTCTAAAGACGGTCTTCTCCAGCAGCACAGCAGTGACATGCATCCTATGACATGTCAGACGCTGTCATCTGAAGCAACATACTAACATCCTCCACAGAGAGAACACTACACAGTTCCTCCCTTGGCACTTATTGGTTCTCATGATGTATGTTTGTAATCTAGATGCCTGCTATGTTGGGGTCTATCTAGTTGCTATGCTCAGTGACCGAAGCTCTTTTGCAAAGCTCTCTCTTGTAAGTCGATTTGGATAAAAGTGTCTCCTGAATGAATAAATGTAGACAGCAATGCGAAGAAAGTATCCCTTATCAGGCCCCTAATGGGGAAATTTCACAGGCGCACACATATTCAATGCATTTGCCGGGATTCGAACCCCCACCGGGAATGAAACCCAGGCCTTCTGCACATGGTAGGCAAGAATCCTACCACTGAACCACCAGTGCTGCCGTCGAAAAACACAGTCTTTCACCGAGTAATATGTGTATCAAGTCCTGTTCTATATTTTATCTGGCTGAACATTGATTGATGTGGGCATTCTACAAAATCCTATTTTAAAAAGTCAGGCTCACGCGTAACTGATTTCTCGTCCCGCAGACATGCCCTCACTGTCAGGGGTATCCGACATGGACTACCCCCTCCAGGGACCGGGGCTTATCAGCGTACCCAACCTGCCAGAGCTCAGTGCGGTCCGCAGGGTGCCGCTTCCCCCTGAGCTGGTGGAGCAGTTCAGCCGTATCCTCTGAGCTCATGTTAGCGGTGCTGGATGAGTCCCAGCTCTCTGAAACACGGCTCACTTAATCTGTGGTTCTGCTTGTGAAAGTTGCCTGTGTTGCACTTTCGTACAATCTGATGTTTTGTTTTTTTGATCTGGATCAAAGACAAGTCCCTGTCAAGCCACCTTTAGTCGGAAAATACCTTGACCAGCTTCATAGATATGCAGTGCAACTGCATGATGGGAGTTTTCCCAGAGATCTCCCGGGCGTGGCTGACAATCGACAATGACATCTTCATGTGGAACTATGAAGATGGGTGAGTATTCAGGATGAAATGATTCTCTCTCTCCCTCCCTCTTTCTCCCTCTCTCTCTCTCCCTCTTTCTCTCTCTCTCACTCCCTTCCTCTTTCTCTCTCCTCTCTCTCTCCCTCCCTCTCTCCTTCTCTCTCTCCCTCACTCTTTCTTCTCTCTCTCTCTCACTCCCTTCCTCTTTCTCTCTCTCTCCTCCTCTCTCTCCCTCCCTCTCTCCTTCTCTCTCTCCCTCACTATTTCTCCTCTCTCTTTCTCCTCTCTCTCTCACTCCCTCCCTCTTTCTCCTCTCTCTCTCTCTCTCTCTCTCTCTCTACCTCCCCCCCTCACTGTGACTGGTGTCTGTACTCTGACTGCAGGGGAGATGTGGCGTACTTTGATGGACTGAGTGAAACCATTCTGTCAGTGGGCCTGGTGAAACCTAAACCAGGTACAGTAGATTCGATTATCCCTCACATTACATCTGACCTGTTTGTTTGCTGGGCACTTTAATCCAAACACCAGCTGCTTGCGTTGCGCTCATGGTCTTGTGTTCTTCAGGTATTTTCCAGCCGCACATCCACTTCCTGTTGGTCTTGGCCACCCCGGTGGATGTGGTGATCCTGGGTCTGAGCTTCCCCAAGGCTCAGGCAGGTGAGTCCAGATGCTGCCCCTCACCTGCCCTCCTCCTCACCTGCCCTCCAACACACCTGCCCTCCTCCTCACCTGCCCTCCAACACACCTGCCCTCCTCCTCACCTGCCCTCCTCCTCACCTGCCCTCCAACACACCTGCCCTCCAATACATCTCCTCACCTGCTCTCCTTCACACCTTCCCTCCTCCTAGACTGTGAGGGCCTTAGCTGTCATCACCCTTGTTGGCTCATGTGAAATCTCTCCTCCTCTCCCAGCAGGCCTGAACGACAGCATGTCTGGTGGGATGCAGCTGCTGCCGGACCCCCTGTACTCCATCCCCACCGACAACACCTACCTGCTGGCCATCACCTCCACCGATCTGGGCCGCATCTTCCTGGCGGGGAAGGACGGCTGCCTGTACGAGGTGGCCTACCAGGCAGAGGCAGGCTGGTTCAGTCAGCGCTGCAGAAAGATCAACCACTCCAAGAGCAGCCTGTCCTTCCTGGTCCCCTCCCTGCTGCAGTTCTCCTTCTCTGAGGACGGTAAGGACCCGGAGGAGAACCAGAGGGCCTGGGACTGTCCCTCTACCCTGCCCCCAAACCCTCTATCCTGCCCCCAGATCCTCTATCCTGCCTCCAAACCCTCTACCCTGCCTCTAGACCCTCTATCCTGCCCCAGACCCTCTACCCTGCCCCAGACCCTCTATCCTGCCGCCAGCCCCCCTCTCCTGTCCCCAGCACCCCTCCTTCCCCCAGACTCTAATCACGTCCTTGTGTTTGTTGTCTTCCTCCTCAGATCCAATCGTGCAGATCGCCATAGACAACTCCCGCAACATCCTGTTCACGCTGTCTGAGAAGGGAGTCCTGCAGGTGCACACCCCTCCATCTGCACCACATGGAAACACTGGACCTGCACATCTCCACTAAGACAGAGAGAGTAGCGTTAGTACTAACAGGAGGCGTCTGCTGTGGTTGTTGCTGTTTCAGGTGTACGACCTGGGTTCAGACGGCCAGGGCATGAGTCGAGTGGCGGCCATGTCGCTGAACTCCATCGTGGCTGCGGCCGGGAACATCGCCAGGTAACTGTCCTGACATCACATCCTGTCTCCTCAACCCAACACCTCCACTGCTGTCAGGAGGCAGTGGCTCACCTTTCCTGTCTCCCTCCTTCTCTCCCTCCTTCTCCTTCTCTCTCTCCCTCCCCCTCTCCCTCTCTCCCAGGACGATCGATCGCTCCGTCTTCAAACCCATCATCCAGATCTCTGTGATTGACAGGTCTGAGTCGTCAGACTGTCACCTGCTAGCTGTCACTCACGCAGGTAAGCCATACTGCGCTCCCAATCCTGCTCTCTCTGTTCAAACCCCACCAGCTTCGTCACCCTCCTTTCTCTCCCCCCCTCTCTCTCCCCTGTGTTCAGGGGTGCGTCTCTACTTCAGCACCGCCCCCTTCGCCCCGCCCCATCAGAAGCAGACAGCCAGTCGTCCCAGCCTGCTGGCTCTGGTCCATGTCCGGCTGCCCCCCGGGTTCTCTGCCTCCTCCACCCTGCAGAAACCTGCCAAGGTGCACAAGGCTCTGCACAGCAAAGGTAGACCTCACTCTGTCTATCTATCTGTCTGTCCTCTTCACTTCTCTTCCCGTCCTCTCTCCCTCCCTCCCTCCAATTCCTCCTCCCTCTGACTCCTCTCTCTCCCTCTCCTCCCTCTGACCACTCCTTCCTCTCTTCCATCTCCTCCTCCCTCTAACCTCTCTCTCTCTCCTCCCTCTAACCTCTCTCTCTCCTCTTTCTAACCTCTCTCTCCTCCCTCTAACCTCTCTCTCTCTCCTCCCCCTAACCTCTCTCTCCTCCCTCTAACCTCTCTCTCTCTCCTCCCCCTAACCTCTCTCTCTCTCTCTCCTCCCTCTGACTTCTCTCCCTCTCCTCCCTCTAACCTCTCTCTCCTCCCTCTTACCTCTCTCCCTCTCCTCCCTCTTACCTCTCCCTCTCCTCCCTCTTACCTCTCTCCCTCTCCTCTCCCTCTCCTCCTGCAGGAGTGCTCCTGATGGCGGCAGCAGAGACGGAGGACAGTGACGTCCTGTGGTGCGTCAACCACGACTCGTTCCCTTTCAAGAAGCCTCTGATGGAGGCCCAGGTAGGAACACCCGGCCCCCTGCTGCTCACAATGTCTGCGTTTGGGCAAACATTTCTGAGCTCCATACACGTGTGTTAATGTGTGTGTGTGTGTGTGTTCCTCCAGACCATGTCAGCTGTGGATGGCCACTCCTGGGCCCTGTGTGCCATCAGCGAGGCCCCCCCTCCCAGGATCTCCACCCCCCTGAACAAGGCCCTCGTCCCCCTCACAGATGCTCCCGTGGTGGTGCAGCAACACAGCATTCCTCCCCAGAAGTTCATCCTCCTCTCAGCCAAGGTAACCTTGGCGACCATGACCGTTCTCAGACTTCCACAGAGCTTCATATCTAGATGTATCTGTGGCCCCTGAGGCCCAGGTCTGCTCTTCTGTGCTAAAGAGTGCCTGTGGCCCCTGAGGCCCAGGTCTGCTCTTCTGTGCTAAAGAGTGCCTGTGGCCCCTGAGGCCCAGGTCTGCTCCCCTGTGCTGAAGAGTGTCTGTGGCCCCTGAGGCCCAGGTCTGCTCCCCTGTGCTGAAGAGTGTCTGTGGCCCCTGAGGCCCAGGTCTGCTCCCCTGTGCTGAAGAGTGTCTGTGGCCCCTGAGGCCCAGGTCTGCTCCCCTGTGCTGAAGAGTGTCTGTGGCCCCTGAGGCCCAGGTCTGCTCCCCTGTGCTGAAGAGTGTCTGTGGCCCCTGAGGCCCAGGTCTTCTCCCCTGTGTTAAAGAGTGCCTGTGTTTCCAGGGCAGTCACATCTTCCACAAGCTCAGGCCTGTGGACCAGCTGCGCCACCTGCTGGTGAGCGGAGCAGGAGGGGAGAGCGATGAGATGGAGCGCTTCTTCAAACTGCACAGGGTGAGGCTATGCTCTGTCTGTCTGTCTCTCTGTCTCTGTCTGTCTCCCTCTCTGTCTGTCTCTCTCTGTCTGTCTGTCTCTCTGTCTGTCTCTCTTTCTGTCTGTCTCTCTGTCTGTCTCTCTTTCTGTCTGTCTCTCTGTCTCTCTCTTGCTCTCTGTCTGTCTCTCTGTCTCTGTCTCTCTCTTGCTCTCTGTCTGTCTCTCTGTCTGTCTCTCTCGCTCTCTGACTGTCTGTCTCTCTCACTCTCTGTCTGTCTCTCTGTCTCTGTCTGTCTCTCTCTCGCTCTCTGTCTGGCTCTCTCTCTCTCTCTCTCTTTCTCTGTCTCTCTCTTGCTCTCTGTCTGTCTCTCTGTCTCTGTCTCTCTCTTGCTCTCTGTCTGTCTCTGTCTCTCTCTTGCTCTCTGTCTGTCTCTCTGTCTGTCTCTCGCTCTCTGTCTGTCTGTCTCTCTCACTCTCTGTCTGTCTCTCTGTCTCTGTCTGTCTCTCTCTCGCTCTCTGTCTGGCTCTCTCTCTCTCTGTCTCGCACACCTATACACTCACCCCTCTGGAGATACACACGTGTGAAGTGACGGTGGCTGTTCTTCCCCCAGGAGGAACAGGCGTGTGCTACAGCTCTGATCCTGGCCTGCTCCAGTGCTGCCTCTGACAGAGAGGTGTCCCTGTGGGCCACCAGAGCCTTCTTCAGGTGACCGCACACACACACACACACACACACAGGCACACAGCAGTACACACCTGCCTACATGCTGTGTGTTTGTGCAGTCATGGTGTTTGTTATGTGGTCACGGTGTGGTCATGGTGTGTTTGTGTGGTCACGGTGTGTGTTTGTGTGGTCACGGTTTGTGTGGTCACGGTGTGGTCGTGGTGTGTTTGTGTGGTCATGGTGTGTTTGTGTGGTCATGGTGTGGTCACGGTGTGGTCGTGGTGTGTTTGTGTGGTTATGGTGTGTGTTTGTGTGGTCATGGTGTGGTCACGGTGTGGTCGTGGTGTGTTTGTGTGGTCACGGTGTGTGTGTTTGTGTGGTCACGGTGTGGTCATGGTGGGGTCGTGGTGTGGTTCTGGTATGTTTGTGTGGTCATGGTGTGTTTGTGTGGTCACAGTGTGGTCATGGTGTGTTTGTGTGGTCACAGTGTGGTCATGGTGTTTGTGTGGTCACAGTGTGGTCATGGTGTGTTTGTGTGGTCACAGTGTGGTCATGGTGTGTTTGTGTGGTCACAGTGTGGTCATGGTGTGTTTGTGTGGTCATGGTGTGTTTGTGTGGTCACAGTGTGGTCATGGTGTGTTTGTGTGGTCACAGTGTGGTCATGGTGTGTTTGTGTGGTCACAGTGTGGTCATGGTGTGTTTGTGTGGTCACAGTGTGGTCATGGTGTGTTTGTGTGGTCACAGTGTGGTCATGGTGTGTTTGTGTGGTCACAGTGTGGTCATGGTGTGTTTGTGTGGTCACAGTGTGGTCATGGTGTGTTTGTGTGGTCACAGTGTGGTCATGGTGTGTTTGTGTGGTCACAGTGTGGTCATGGTGTTTGTATATCAGGTACGGTGGAGAGGCTCAGATGAGGTTTCCTGCTGCTCTCTCAGCTCCCAGCAATGTTGGACCTTTTCTGGGTTCACCTGTCCCAGGTAGGAACCACAACGCTACACACACACACACACACACCTGCACATCTTATTCAACAGAGCATGCCTCTTCCAACAAGCTGTTTGTGGTGTTTTTGTGTTTGTTTGTTTGTTTGTTTGTTGTGGTTGTTGTTCTAGGATCCCCTGTGCCTGGGGGTAGTCCCTTCCCAAACCCCAGCTTTCTAGCCACACCTGCCCCAGGTACACCTGCACCCTCTCCTCCCCCTCTCTCCTTCCCCCCCAACCCTGCTGTCACCACAGCAGTAGGGTGAAGACTGTCCGATAATTGATTCACGTGTGTGTTTGTGTGTACCTTTAAGGTCTGATGCCTCCCAGTATGTCCACACCCTTCATCTCAGCCCTGCCATCAGGCTCCGCCTCCATGCCATCAGGCTCCGCCCCCATGTCGTCCGGCCCGGAGGTGGTGTTTTCTGGAAAGCACAACGGCATCTGCATCTACTTCACCCGCGTCCTGGGGTCAGTCCCTTTCACCTTTGACCCCAGTCCCTTTCACCTTTGACCCCAGTCCCTTTCACCTTTTGACCTCAGTCCCTTTCACCTTTGACCCCAGTCCTTTTGACCTCTTGACCTCAGTTCCTTTTACCTTTGACCCCAGTCCTTTTCACCTTTGACCCCCCCCCCACCTCTTTTTCCTTTTCATCTAACCACATGCTGACCTAATGATGGGTGTGTGTGTGTGTGTGTGTGTGTGCTGCTCCCTCAGGAACATCTGGGATGGTAGTCTGGCTGTGGAGAAGAGTGTGTCTAAAGGGAACCAGACTGTCACTATGGTGGGTCCCTGCAGAGACCTGGATCTGACCTGGCTGAAGAAGCTGGACCTGTCTGACTGACTCACTCACCCTCTCTCCCTCCTCCTCTCCCCCCTCTCCCCCTCCGTCCCTCTCTGTCCCCCTCAGTTGGACAGTACAGTCAGCTCCTCAGATCTGGAGGCCGTGCTTCTGGAGCTCCGGGGACTCAAGGACTTCCTGGATAAGAATGCCCAGTTCAGCCCCTCCTCTCTGGGGGCCCCCAGGTAACCCCCTCTCCCCCCTCCTGGCCCCCAGGCCTCATTTCCACATCAGTCTCTGTTGAAGTGCCTCCCTGCCATGCTAAAGGCCCCCCTGCCCTCCCTGTCCCCCTGGTCCTCTGCCCCCCACAGCTTCAGCTCCCCGGCCAACCTGCAGCAGCGTCTGCTGGGCTTCATGCGTCCAGACGGGGCCACATCACAGCAGGTCCAGCAGGAGCTCCAGAGGAAATACCACAGTATGTATCAGACCTGCTGTACACCTTAAATACTGCTCCCAGACACTGCTCACACTGCTCCCAGACCAGCCTTCGCCTGTCCACACTGCTCCCAGACCAGCCTTACACTCTACACTGCTCCCAGACCAGCCTTCCACTGTCCACACTGCTCCCACACCAGCCTTCCCCTGTCC
>CM059329.1:5480938-5510556 GCA_030340685.1 Protosalanx chinensis
ATGGAGAGTTCCTGCATGAGCTGGAGGAGAAGATGGAGGTGAGGAGGGGGAGGAGGAGGGGCAGGGGAGGAAGGTTATGAAGGGGGTGGGGAGTACGGAGGCAGGACAGGGGGGCAGAGAATTGTCTGTGTTGAGGCCACCCCTTCTTGCGTGTGTGCTCATGCTTCTGTGCGTGTGTGTGATCCTGTGTGTGTGTTCCTGTGTGTTCCTGTGTGTGTGTGTGTCAGGTGGTAAGGATCCAGCTCCAGATCCAGGACACGCTCAGCAGGCAGTACTCCCATCATCCCTCTGTGCAGGGCGCCATCGCCCAGCTCGACTCCCAGCTCATGGACATCACCAAGGTAACGGCACGGCAACCGCTCCATTGACAGGCCAGCCTGGCGTGGTGTTCAGCCTGACCTCTGACCTCTGCCCTTGTGTTCAGCTGTACGGGGAGTTCGCCGACCACTTCAGGTTGTCTGAATGCAAGCTGGCCATCATCCACTGTGCCGGTCACTCTGACCCCATCCTCGTCCACTCCCTGTGGCAGGAGATCATGGAGAAAGGTAGGCCTCTCCCCCTTAGGAGCATCCTGATTTTCTGTGCGCTCCTGTCCTGCGTTTCTGATTGGCCATGTGTTCCTCTGTCCTGCGTTGTGGTTGGTTGCAGAGCTGGGTGACAGCTTGGCCATGAGCCCAGCGGACAGGATGAGAGCTCTGAGTCTCAAACTGGTCTCCCTGGGCAAGATCTACGCAGGCACGCCCAGATACTTCCCTCTAGGTAAGCTGGCACAACCACAGGTGTCTCTTCCCCTCACCTCCATCTCTCCTACCCCCCCACGTGGCTCCACCTCGGGGCCCCTGGACCTCCAGGGACCCCTGCTAGGGCCTGGAGGTCTGGCAGAGCGGTTCCCGTGTGTCCTGAGCAGAGGACCAGGATCTTCCAGCTCTAATTGCTTAATTGTTCTCCTACGCCAGTGGCCTGTTTGAGCTTGTTCAGCCGGCGTCGGGAGAGGATTGATTTAAGCACACGCCGACATTTACATGTGAACCCAAAGGCACAAACACAACACAAAGGCAGAAATATATCTCTTTTTGGGGGGGATGTCACTTCATCCTCTCACTGACTCCCATTTCCCAGAATTCCTGGTGAAGTTCCTGGAGCAGGAAGTGTGTCGTCTGAACTGGGATGTAGGCTTCGTCACGTTCACCATGCAGGAGATCGGGGTCCAGCTGCCGCACCTTCTGGAGGTGTACGACCAGCTGTTTAAGACACGGGTACGAGCCCCAGTACAGCTGATAGGGGGGGCTGTGATCCAGCTGATGGATGCAGCCACCTCAGGGGGAGTCCAGGAACTGGCTGATGAGTGGTCCATCAACGTGTCTCATAATTGTGTGTGTGGGTGTGGGTGTGTGTGTGGGTGTGTGTGTGTGTCATCGTGCACTTGCCTCGGAGGTGGTGGTAGGAGGTGCATCCTAGCACCTCTCTTAAACCTCAAACCTTTTCTCCTGTCCTCATCAGATGAGCAGGAAGACTCCACCCAAACATCTCGTTACATTTGAGTCTCGTTAGGTGTTTAAATCCAGAGTGTTTTCTGCTGTAACAGCGTCTCCTTTGCCCCCTGGTCTCCAGGACCCGTGCTGGCAGCGGCTGCAGAAGCCTCTCCACCTGGTGGAGTGTATCCACATCCTGCTGTCAGGCTACGTGGACGAGCCCAGCAAGGTGCCCACCTATGACAGGTAACTTCCTCCTCCTCGCCCAGCAAGGTGCCCACCTATGACAGGACTGAGAGGGGGGCACTGTGATAGGAATTTGGAGAGATGGTGTGTGTGTGTGTGTCAAGCCTATGTCAGATGGGGGCCCCCTCTAAACTGCACCATCCTCATCTTCTCCCTCCTTCACTTTCCCCCTCTACCTCCTCTCCCTCCTCCCTCACTAGGCGCCGGTTCACTAACCTGTGTCTGGATAACATCTGCGGTTACCTGGTGGAGCTGCAGTCCCTGAGCCCCACCTCCGCCCTGCAGCGGACCATCGGAAACTTCAAGGCCCTGCAGGCCAAGCTGGAGAAGGTTCACTGAACCCCCCCCTCTCTGAGGGGGGACGGGTGGGGGAGAGAGGTGGGGCAGGGAGCCTCCCCTCTGAGGGGGGAGAGAGAGGTGGGGCAGGGAGCCTCCCCTCTGAGGAGGGAGAGAGAGGTGGGGCAGGGAGCCTCCCCTCTGAGGAGGGAGAGAGGTGGGGCAGGGAGCCTCCCCTCTGAGGGAGGGAGAGAGGTGGGGGAGGACGGCAGACTCTGTTCAACATGGATCAAACCTGCTTAGACTTGTACGATCCAAAGCTACGAACACGACTTCAATGATTCAGTCTGGAGTGTTTCCTGTCTCTGGCCTGGCTGTGTTTCTCTGGACTGGAGCTGTGGGTTTAGGATCTGGCTGGAGAGGAGAATGTCATGGCCATCTCTCATGATGCTGCAGTGGCCTCTAGTGGACACCTGAGGAACTACATGACTGAAGATTAAATTGACCTCCACAAGTAGGGTTTTTTATTTTAATTTTACAACCTGCCTGACTTCATGCTATGTTTTAACTTATGATACACATACATGCTATTTTTTTGTTTTATGTGTGTGGAATAAAAAGTTATGATCAGATTAGTTTGGATCACGATTATCAACAGAACACTCGGTGAAAGTAATTGGTTGTACCGTTGCCAGTGTAAGTAAAGAATCTGCTGTCAAACCAACATGATGAAATAATCTCCCCCCAGTTGTGTGAAGCACAGTTTGAACCGCACAGCCAATCACACTGCAGGATCTGTGTTAGAGCAGGACACACTATCCAAACACACTCGTTATTCCCACAAAAGCAACCCAAAAATATGTTTCCCTCCCTCCACTGTTGGTTGTGCTGTTGGCTCTGATCAGAGCACATGACCACATCTCAACCTCACATGACCACATCTCAACCTCTACTTTCAAGTTTGCGGTCGAGGTTCTTTTTCTTAGTCACGGATCGGTGTGTGAACCTGTAGAAACACAGAGTTTGGATGAATGTTGTGTTGGATGTTGTGTTTTGGTGAAGCGAGCCTTTGATTCATGCCTTGCTAAAGGGCTGCTGTTTAAAAGAAGCCGTATTCAAAATGATGTGGCCTGCAGTTTTTTATAAAAAGCGGTGTTTTTACATAGTTATTTCAACTTGTCTCTTGTTTTCTTTGTTTACAGTTTATATGGCATACTATTAAATAACAAAGAATAAAACATTTTGCAACATGTTCTTTTTTTGGCATAGAATGGTTGTGTTGTCTGTGTTTTACGCTGATTGATCCTGTGATATTTGATAAGAGTTTAATTGCATGTAGTCACTCATACAAACAGCTACGTTGCTTAAGTTAATTGCAGTTCATTAAGAATAGTCATGCCTTGGGCCTTGTTTACGTCACTAAAGCATTCTAATTGCTGTTGGGCCTTCTTCCTCTAACAGAGGCTGAACGTTTATTTTTAATTGTAATGTTCTGGAAAACGAAGTTGTTTTGACCCCTGAGATGAAGTACAGTAATTACCACCTCGAATACGTTGATATGGAACTTGATGAAGGAAACATGATTTTTTGAAATGAGAGTGTATTTTAGCAGGTTACTCTTGACATTGACACCAGTATTTTAATCACAAATAATGCTGATTAAAGACAGACTAATGCCAAGACTTAAAATACAACAAAATCATAAAAATGTTCTCCATCCTTGCGTTGAATGACGAACATCACGCTATAAAAAGTACAATAAAAAAAATAACATTCAGCAACTGAACTCGCTACACAAAACTACAGCCTTTTAAACGTGTCACCCCAAAAACAACAACCAGACCCATCTGATTCTCTCCTGAAGTTCAGGTCACAGAACAGCATCTTGGAGCAGCTGTCAGCGTTTGCAGGAGCAATTCAGTTTTTTCACTCCGTACAGGAAGATATAGGGGATGATGCTGGTGTAGGAAGCTGCGATGTAGCTGGCGATCTCCAGCACCAGCCCGGAATTACTGACGCTGGTGGTGATGCGCAGGATGAGGTGAGTTAACCAGCACACCAGGAACACTGTCACCACGGCCACCACGCTCTTAGCTGCCCTCACCTGGGAGCCTGAACCCTGGCTCCGCTCAGCGACCTGCGTTCGAACCACTTCAACCACCGGACCCTCCTGCTGTTTAGAAGTCCCGCTGTTTCTCTGATCGTTGTTTGAGCTTCCTGTTGTCAATCAATCAATCAATTTATTATTTAAAGTGCAAAAATCACCATGGTCCATCACTTTACAATAAAATCAGGTTCAAAAATAACATACAGTAAAACAATATTAAAACACCACAGTAAAATGTGTCTTGGTGGGGTGCATGGTTACCTGTGCTGGGGTGAGATCCAGCAGACAGACCCTGGACTTCTTGGTGGGGTGCAGGGTTACCTGTGCTGGGGTGAGATCCAGCAGACAGACCCTGGACTCTGCTCCTGTGCTGAAGAAGCGTCACCACGATCTGGATGCTGGCGAACACCGTGCCGGCTATGGGGATCGCGTTAGCCAGCGTCAAATACAGCGTCTCGTAAGTCACCTGGGCTGTTTCGGAGGGGTAGTACTCCACACACTCGTTTGCCTCCTCGTCCCCTTCCAAATCCGCAAAAAATAAATGCGGGATGCTGAAGGCGATTGAAACTATCCAGCTTCCGGTCAGCAGTGATGTCACCAGCCGCAGGTTATCTAGACGCACGGGCGCCCCGCCGCGTTTTAAAGAACCCACAAGCTTCTGGTACCAGAACACACTGATGAACAAGGTGGAAAAGATGCTGCTGGTCTCGGACAGGTCGGCAAAGAAGAGGAACGTGGCGCAGTAGGGTTTGCCCAAGAACCACCCCCCTGCGAAGTCCGCCATGGTGTCGGGGAGGTCCACCAGGCAGTTGGTAAGGAGGTTGGAGACGGCCAAGTTTAAGAAGAGGAGCTCGTTGGTGCGAAGCGGGGTTTGAGGCCCGGGTAGGGAACGGAAACCCAACCAGCAGTTTCCAATGATGCCAAAAAGGCACATGAAAACTCTGATGAAAGCTTCGATCCACTCATCCAAATCCATCACCAGATTACTTTCACCAATCACAAAACCCCAACCTTGACTTGCTTCAGGTCTGACACTTTAGTCTGTCTACCTGCTGAGCTTGATGGGCGAACTTTTATAGACATTCTAACCTCAAAGTCCTGCCCTCTTAAGTGTGTGTGACAAGTAGGCTATAGCCTAACCACTGTGGAGATCTACGCACCTAATGAGAGAGTTCATCATCATCATGTAGGTTTGACGTTCTAGGAAATCATTTAAACAGGCTCAAAATAGGCTGCAACTTATTGTTATTATATATATTTGTATATAATGCATTGATAAAAATCTACTTGTAAATCCTTATCACCATGCTTCCATGTTCCATCATCGCAAGACATGGAAAAGGAGTGGGGAGGAAACAAGTAAGCGGGGACAAGGACTGGGCAGATGAACTGAATCTGTTTTTCTCTCTCTCATTCCCCTTGCCCCCTCTCCACATCTCCCCTGGCCAGCCCCCCCTCCCCCTTCACTACTCAGCCTGCCACCCTCTACACCTGACCCCCACCAGCCCCCTCCTCCCCCTAAACCAGCTTCAGCTCAACACCAGCAAGACGAAGGAGATGATCGGCAACTTCCGGAGGAAAACATCTCACTTCTCACCGGTGAACATCCAGGGATCAGACGTGGAGTTGCTGGAGAGCTACACATTCCTGTGTGTTCACCTCAACAATAAACTGGACTGGACTGATAACACCCACTCACTTTACAAGAAGGGCCAGAGTCGTCTCCACCTGCTGAGGAGACTGAGGTCCTTCGGAGTGTGCAGTGTTCTCCTCAGGACCTTCTATGACTCTGTGGTGGCCTCGGCCATCTTTTAAGCTGTGGTCTGCTGGAGAGGGGGCAGCACGGACAGAGACAGGAGCAGGCTCAACAGACTTATTAAAAGAGCGAGCTCTGTCCTGGACTGTCCTCTGGACTCCATAGAGGAAGTGGGTGAGAGGAGGATGTTTGTAAACCTGACGTCCATCATGGACAACACCTCTCACCCCCTACACGACACTGTGGGGTCCCTGAGCAGCTCCTTCAGCAGCAGACTGTTACACCCATGGTGTAGGACGGAGAGGTTCCGTAGGTCCTTCATCCCGGCTGCTGTCAGACTCTATAACATCTGCACCACCTGATCATGTTGTAGTCTCTGTTCATGCCATGTTATTTATCTGTATTTATTTTTATTGTATTTTTATCTATTCTATTTATTATCTGTAGGTATTTGTTTTTGCCTTTTCTACTTTTATTCTGCTGTAGCAAGTACATTTCCCTGGTGTGGGATTAATAAAGTATATCTAATCTAATCTAATGCTTCATGTTATTACCAGCAGCATTTTAAGCAGAACCTCCTTCACGTCATTCATCCAGGCTGAAGCTCCACCTCATCTCAGCTGGGATCTGAGAGCGGGACTGACAGAAGATACTGCAGGAACATTTAAGGCTGCTGCTCGACTGTGTGTGTGTGTGATGCCTTCGTTTGCATTTGATATCTGGGCCATGGAGGGGAGCTGGGACACCCACAGAGAAGCAGTTAGGATCGGATCTCTCTCGTCGATTTCGCTGGAATAATGTTCAGATGAATGTGGACCTAACAGGATGCCCAGCGGCAGCGGTCACAGATTGAAACCGAGCGCCTTTATTCCGGTGTCCACCGCTGCCTGTCTCCTAGTGGGATCCACCTGTCTGTTCTTCGTTTTCACGTAAGTTTTACCAACACGCCTAGGATAATAACGATGAAACTTTATCGGCACTGTATCCCGATGTAGGTTATCCTGAAAATCAATTTCCGAAGTTCGTGCGAGCAATGGCAGATCACAAAGACTTATTCCATTCATTAACACAGTACTGACATCGTACAGTAACTTTGGGTCTGTAATCTACTGTTATCTGAATATTCTGTACAAGTATTTCAAATACGGTATCAGAGGCTACAGGTTAACCCGATACCAGAATATTCTGTGCACCAGAACATGTTGAACGTTAGGAAGAACGTCAAGAATATCAGTATTACGTAAAAGTGTTAGTAAAAAAAAAAAAAAAACGATTTCGACTATGTTTGATTTGTTCGACATCAGTTATCAACAGTCTCTGAAGCTGGAGCTAAATTAGTCTGTCATGAAGCCCTAAATGTGCAGGAGCCCAGTGGATATTACCTTATTGACCTGGATCCAAATGAAGAGCTATTGACCCCAAACTTCTTCACATCTGTATCTTTCACAGATCTTTTAACGCCCCTGTTTATTTCCTAATCCCTTCTCACAAGCTGACGGCAGTGATGGATGGAGTTTATTCAGGCCGATTTCCTCAAATTAGATTTAGAAGACACGGTTTACTTGCATTCCGTTTTGAATCTGTCGCTACAGAAACGATGTGACTGTCACCATTTAACCACTAACCATCATTATCAAATATCAAACCAACACTTATTTGAGGTTGTTTCTTTATCAAACCATGATTCTCATCCCAAAATCAAGACTTTGCGTGAGTTGAGTTTCCAAGAGGGCAGCAGTAAGATGCACAACCTCACAATTGCCTGAATCTTCAACCGTTGGAACAGTTCAACCGTTTCCACTTCTCTAAAAACACACACTTTCTTCCGTAACGAAATACAGGAGGGTATCCCCCCCATACAACCTGTTAACATCTTAATAATATCTGTCAGTACCATCCATACAGCCTCATCATATTGTATCAGAGATGGTGAATATTGAGAGCATTCATCTGATACGGGAGTTGAAAAAGTGGGTCATTATGCCTTGAGCTCACCCGGATACAGTAAACTGGATTTATTCCGAAGGCTGACACTCTTTCCCGACATGGATTAACCATTCTGCGTGTCAGAAAGCCTGGAGAGAAAAACGTTTTACTCCTTAGCTTTTTCTTATTGTTGTGATTTTGACTATCTGGTATTCGAAGACAAAACAGGATTTAGACGGGAAGGAAATAATCCACGGTTACAATGAACTAATGCACTTTCTCCTTCTGGTTCCAGGCTGTTACGTGCCAAATATTTATCTTCGTTCATGTGCAAAGTGATGATGATGAGAAAGAGGCTGTTTTTCCTCAGTTCACAAAGCTTCACGTTAAATCACACGTTACTGTGAAGCAGTACGCCTGAGGACTCGTTCCCATGTGTCCGTTTTTTATTTATTTAGTAAAGACAGCGATGCGAAGATGATAGTCAGATTCTTGTCTTTCTGTTATCCTGTTTTAGCAGCGTTGGGTGTCTAACGCAAGTCTAATAGCTGTAAAGCGTTTCGTTTTACTGCTAATTTCATCTGATCCAGAAGATAATCCCAGAGTATCTTGGCCTGTTTGTTGGCCTATACTATAGGGTGCAGTTCGAGATGTTAATATGTCCTTATAGCTTCTTCCGTGTCTGGTTGATGCAGCGGTTTGTGGCATATTACAATTTCCATACAGATATCCATCTTAACTCCCATTCCTCAATTTGGATATGAACATATTTAACTAGACTGACAAAAACGCCACCTGATTCAGCAGTCTGAACTTCCCTGACCCCAGATAAGGTCAAGCTTGGGTATCCAAAGCACAGAAGAAGATTCAGCTTCTCTGTTTGACGACCGTCTCTCACAGGAAGTGTGAAGGATGATAGACAGCCGTGCTCGTTTATTAAAGCAGGAAGCTGAATTTCATTAACTGGAGAGTAATTATGGCCGGGAGCTCGCTGGCCTTTTCCTAATGACATGATGCTTCTTTGATGGCGGTGAACCAGACTAGCATCAGCATCAAACTGTCTGCTCAGCACATCTAGTGACTTTCTCTGAGGTAAAAGCTGTAATGGACAGGGGCCAGGTGCTGTCTGTTTGGCTGCGGTGTCTCACAGCACCGATGGGGGAGGAGGGATGAGTGGGGGGAAAAAGGGACGGATGAGGGAAAGTAATGAATAAGGGGGAAGGAATGGATGAGGAGAAGATGGGATGGATGAAGAGAGGTGGGTCACCTGACTTCATAGAGGCTCCAGGATGCTTCAGAGAGAGACGCTTGAGAGGAAGGACCTGAGAGGCTGTTCTGACTGAGAGGCTGTTCCGACTGAGCGGCTGTTCCGACTGAGAGGCTGTTCTGACTGGAACTGGACTAGAACACCCCTGTAGAATGCTGACAAGAGTTTGTGTGTGTGTGTTTGTTCATCGTCACATGTTCATGCTGCAATCTGGGGTCAAGCTGGTAAAAGGCCAAACTTCAGACAAACAAGTTCAAATTTCTGACCTGTGCAGAAGTTTCCTGCCATTGTTTTCCCAGTCACAACCCCACTCTGTTGCTCTATTCTCTGTGTGTGTGTGTGTTATTCCAGCTCACTGTTAACTAAGAACAGACACATGAGATCTCCATAAACTAGAGAGTTCTGTGTTCTGAGTCCCTTAAAACCAATGTTATGTTACTGTCACAAAGTCTTTAAATGATGTTATCGAACAAGAAGGAACTATTAATACTCAGGAAACCTCTCTCCCTGACCAAGGGCTACAACGATTATTTCCTTGTCAAAATATTTGTCGTTAAAGAAACAGTGACTGTCACTGAAGCCTAGTTGACCTAAAACAGGGATTCTTGACTGGATATCCAGGGACTGATACAGTTCAGTCTCTGCAGTCGCCCTCTGAGTACATTAAGTACAGTATTTATAGACTTCTCCCTCGCCCGCATAAACAGTTCTTTTATAACAGCACCCAGATAAAGCACGTGATATCCCCCCCATACGCCTCTTTCTTTGCCGTGTACTCAAACCATGTTTGACCCCTGCTGTGTCCATTCTCTAAGTTAATCTTTAATCTTCTGCCTCAGAAAAATTCCCATCCTGCCCCCGGGAGAGACAATCGAGATTTACTGGATGAAATGACGAGTGAAGATTACAATCGCTCTCTGTTCAGCTCTATGTCATTCCTAGCTGAGTCTCTTTCCTCTTCCCTCTGGAGGAGCCGGTCAACCCCCCGGCCGGACAACCTCAAATCAGCCAGGGCTCCCCGGGTCCAGGCTCTTCGGGTCCGGGGGTCCCAGAAGAAGCAGAGTGTAGCGTAGCTCAGGGCGGCGTGTAGATTGGAGAGCAGCTTAGCATCCTGGGTGATTTAAGACCTAAGCTAGCGCTCTGCGGTTTCATTAGCCATAGTCACTGGCCACACTGCTGCATAATGAACTCTGCTTCTCTGTGCTCCAGATGGTGATGGCTGGCCCAGCCACAGACCAGCCTCTCCTCAGCCCACCCCAGTAATCCCTCTGTCCAGGCATTGGGGGCTGTTTGTATCTGCTTTATAGGGTCTCCCGCTCAACGGTTCAGTTTGATTGTACGGGAAAGGCAAGGGTTTGTATGCGTTTGTAGGACGAGATTTTATAATCCTCGCCATATTGTGCTCATTTGCTTCATCTGTGTGTGTAAGAGTGTGTGTGTGTCTGTGTGTGAGAGAGAGAGAGAGTATGTGTGTGTGTTTGTGTGTGAGAGTCTGTATGTGAGCGTGTTGCCGGCTAATGAATGAATGGATGGATGATGGTTTAGTTTAAGAGTGATGGTTGAGGAGGGATGGTGAGTGTGTCATCCACTAGCTAATTTACAGTGTGGGACGTAAAGACAAACTACACTTCAACACATCACTTCTTCATCTTCCTGTGAGTTTCCCATGATTCCCAGTGGCATCTCTCCCTAGGATGTGATGAAGCTTATGAGAGCTGAAGTCCGGACCTGCCTGGCTGGACAGCCAGCTGGACAGCCCAGATCCAGTGGAAGGTCTGACCTGGGGAAGGTACAGCTTAGTGGTTAGACTCTGCAGATCAAGAGATTGGATGTTCATATCCCGTTCTGTACATTATGTTCCCTGAGATGAAAGCATCTCCTGACTTAATTGATTATTCTTAGGACACAGTGAGACAGGCACACAGTGAGACAGGCACACAGTGAGACAGGCACACAGTGAGACAGGCACACAGGACACAGTGAGACAGACACACAGGACACAGTGAGACAGTCACACAGGACACAGTGAGACAGACACACAGGACACAGTGAGACAGGCACACAGGACACAGTGAGACAGGCACACAGAACGCAGTGAGACAGGCACACAGGACACAGTGAGACAGGCACACAGGACACAGTGAGACAGGCACACAGGACACAGTGAGGCAGGCACACAGGACACAGTGAGACAGGCACACAGGACACAGTGAGACAGACGCACAGGACACAGTGAGACAGGCACACAGGACACAGTGAGACAGGCACACAGGACACAGTGAGACAGACACACAGGACACAGTGAGACAGGCACACAGGACACAGTGAGACAGGAACACAGTGAGACAGGCACACAGTGAGACAGGCACACAGGACACAGTGAGACAGGTACACAGTGAGACAGGCACACAGGACACAGTGAGACAGGTACCACAGTGAGACAGGCACACAGTCAGACAGGCACACAGTGAGACAGGCACACAGGACACAGTGAGACAGGCACACAGGACACAGTGAGACAAGCACACAGGACACAGTGAGACAGTCACACAGGACACAGTGAGACAGACACACAGGACACAGTGAGACAGGAACACAGTGAGACAGACACACAGTGAGACAGGCACACAGGACACAGTGAGACAGGTACACAGGACACAGTGAGACAGGTACACAGGACACAGTGAGGCAGGTACACAGGACACAGTGAGGCAGGCACACAGGACACAGTGAGACAGGCACACAGTCAGACAGGCACACAGGACACAGTGAGACAGGCACACAGTGAGACAGGTACACAGGACACAGTGAGACAGGTACACAGGACACAGTGAGGCAGGCACACAGGACACAGTGAGACAGGCACACAGGACACAGTGAGACAGGTACACAGGACACAGTGAGGCAGGCACACAGGACACAGTGAGACAGGCACACAGTCAGACAGGCACACAGGACACAGTGAGACAGGCACACAGTGAGACAGGTACACAGGACACAGTGAGACAGGTACACAGGACACAGTGAGGCAGGCACACAGCACACAGTGAGACAGGTACACAGGACACAGTGAGACAGGTACACAGGACACAGTGAGGCAGGCACACAGGACACAGTGAGACAGGCACACAGTCAGACAGGCACACAGGACACAGTGAGACAGGCACACAGTGAGACAGGTACACAGGACACAGTGAGACAGGTACACAGGACACAGTGAGACAGGCACACAGTGAGACAAGTATAAAGGACACAGTGAGACAGGCCCACAGGACCCACGCCCCAGTCAGGACCAGATGTCCCCCCTGCTCTCATCTTTACTGGGCGACACAGCAGGTCTTCCTTCATCTTAAAACACCAGAATCACAGCAGCAACACAGGAATTAGATCACGTTTAATGGATCTCCATCCACATGGCCTGATCTGAGGCGTCCTCAGACACTGACACCATCAAGAGGGGGACTTCTTCCAGCTGGAAGGAACGTGTGTACTGTTTGTGTGTGTTGGTTCTGCACGCTGATGGCAGTGTGTGTGTGTTTGTGTGTGTGTGTGTGTGTGTGTGGAGAACCTGCTGGCTGCAGGGTGTGTGTTCTCGGTGTCTGAGGCAAAGATTCCACAACCCCAAGGCCGGGGCAGAGTGGTCTGTAATCCAGATTCTATAATCTGAGGATTATTGGGATTGCATCTGGCATGGTTTTCTACTAGGCATTCCTCTGGAGGGGGGGGGGGGGGGGCTCCTCCTCCCCCACCCCTCCCCCACCCCTCCCCCACCCCTCCCCCACCCCTCCCCCACCCTCGCTCCTCCATACTGTGGGCTCTTCTGGGGGTTTGTGGGGGAGGGGGAGGATCAGGGGACGCTTATGGATCTAAAATTGGTCACGGTTCTCTTAGTTACAGTTGGCAACACATTCCTCTGGAGGGTCTCTCTCTTACACAAACTCTCTCCTCGTTCTCCATCTCCATCCCTCTCTCTCTCTCTCTCCAGCCTTGATCAATTGCCCCACCAGACAGCTGCTGAGGAGAGTGATATAAAGAGGCAGAGAAAGAGGAGAGGCGGGATGAGAAGGAGGAGAGGAAGATTGACAGAGAGTGATGGGCAGGGTTAGATGGAGAAGACAGAGAGAGAGAGAGAGAGAGAGACAGAGTGGGAGATTATTGTGAGAGAACCGTGTGTGTCCACACAGTTATGTTCTATAGACCAGACCTTTCCTAGTGTGACATTTAATCAAATGTTGAACTGGACAATCAGTGACCCTGATTATTACACATAATCCCAGACTATTCACCGATACAAGTGTGTTCGATCTGTGTAACACACCTGCTGGTATTAAGACATTGACTGGCTGTTTGAAAGCCAGCCTGAACACCAAGCCACATCTAACAAAACACAGAATGCTGAAGGGACGGTACACTTGTTTTGTGTTACCTTTTAGTGTGAGTCTGCTATGTGCTGGTGTGTCAGAGTGTGTGTGTGTAAGTGTGTGTGTGTGTGACAGAGGGTAACCTGCTGTGTTTCTCTGCCCCTCTCCCAGGTGCCCGTGGCTGGCAGTCACCCTGTCCCCGTTCGTGCCACCATGCTGTGCCACCCTCTTCCTCTTCGTCCTGGCCAACTTCACCATGGCAACCTTCATGGACGCCGGGGTGCTCCCAGTGGGTGGGTCCAACGTTCGTTTTTGAGGATTTTGGGTGGGGGTGGGGGTGGTGAACCTTGCGTTGGCTGGTGTTTGACCGGCGGCGGGGGGCGGGGCTTTGTGTTTCAGCCAATGAGGATGAGGACAAGGATGAGGACTTCCGTGCTCCGCTGTACAAGAACGTGGACGTGCGCGGGGCGCAGGTCAGGATGAAGTGGTGCTCCACCTGCCACTTCTACAGACCCCCCCGCTGCTCCCACTGCAGCGTGTGTGACCACTGTGTGGAGGTGAGGGGGGGGGGGGGGGGGGGGCTGGGGGTCAAGGTGGGGATGGAGGGGGGGGGGGTGCAGAGAGAGGGGGAGGAGTGAAAGTGTGAGGGGTAACATGGACAGAGGGTAGGAGGTGAGGGGGGGAGAGGGGAGGCGAGGGGAGAGAGGAGGGGGGAAGGACTCGGGGGTCGAGGTGGAGGCTGGAGGAGGGGATGCAGAGAGAGAGGGAGGAGTGGAAGTTGAGGCTTGGGGGGGGGGCGGGGGTTAGAGGGGAGGATTGGACAGGAGGCCATGGAGGTTCGTGTGGAGGAGAGGCAGGAATAAGAAGGGGGGGGGGGCTGACGGGGTGGAGGGTGTAGTGGAGAGAAAGACAAGTGGGAAGGTGGTGCGGGGGGGGGGGGCAGGAGGAAGATTAAGGTTGGGTGAGTGTTCTGTAGGCAGCTGCAGAAAAAGAGGCAGCCGGGGGGGAGAGAGGAAGGGGATATGAGAAGGGCTTATGTGTGGGAGGGAGGGGGAGGGAGGGAGGAAGGGAGTGGTAAACAGGGAGGGAGGGAGGGAGGGAGTGGGAGTGAGGGAGGGAGGGAAGGTAAATATTTGAGAGGGATTGCTGTGGGGAGGGAGGGAGGGAGGGGGAGGGAGGGAGTGAGCGAGCGAGGGAGGGAGGGAGGGAGGGGGAGGGAGGGAGGGAGATCACATTAATCAGGTTAATCCTCAGATCCTTTGTGGCGTCTGGCCTCAGTGTGTTCCTCCTCATAGCACCTCTGCAGTCCTCTGCCTCACACTGCACCGCTACAGTGGAGCTCTTAGGAATGTTACGCATCAATTCGGATTTCATGCTTAGCAATTATACATCCCTGTATTCACAGTACAGCATGTGTGTGTGTGTGTGTGTGTGCGTGCTTAGACATAAACATACCGCACTGTTAAGAGGTATGTATCTTACTAGAACACCAATGTTTAGTGTAAGAAACATGTAAATATGTACAGTAGACTATAATGTAGCATTGTTCCTTGCAAGAATCCCAGAGTGTTTCTACTTCCTTCAGATAGAATCTGATAAATAGAATTCTGAACCTTCAGAATCAGAAACAGACTCTGTTTTATTCGCTATGCAGGAAATACAAACACAGAATTGACTTAGAACATACATATGTAACATAATATACTCCCGCAGGACTTTGACCACCACTGTCCCTGGGTGAACAACTGCATCGGCAGGCGCAACTATCGCTACTTCTTCCTGTTCCTGCTGTCGCTAACGCTGCACATGGTGGGCGTGTTCTCCTTTGGCCTGCTGTACGTCCTCCATCACCAAGACGACCTGTGGAAGCTGCACTGCACCGTCACGTATCCTCAGGATGGGGGGGATGTCTGGGTGTGAGGGAGGGAGGGAGGGAGTGTGTGTGAATGAGTCTCTCTTGTGTGTGTAAGTGTCTGAGTATGTGTGTGTGTAGGTGTGTGTGTGTGCATGCGTGAGTGTGTGTGCATTTGTGCGAGTTAGTGAGTGTGTGTGTGACTGACTGTGTTTTTTTTTGTGTTAGTATATGCGTGTGTGTGTGTGTGAGTACAAACCTCCTTGACGGCTGTCCTCAGCCTGGTGGCTATGAGTGTGTGTGGCCTGTTCTTCATCCCTGTTCTGGGTCTCACAGGGTTCCACCTCTACCTGGTCGCTAGGGGGCGCACTACCAACGAGCAGGTCAGACACATGGGACACTGCTAACTCACGTTACAAGCACTTTCAAATGTTTGTTTCCATTGAAAGTAATTTTATGACTTTATTTCTTTTTTTCTTCTGCAGGTTACCGGCAAGTTCCAAGGAGGCGTCAATCCTTTCACACGGGGTTGCTGTGGCAACCTGGAGTACCTCTTGTGCAGTCCCATGTCTCCCAGGTGATCTTATAGACCCGCGGAAACATTTAGAAATACTGTCATGTGATCAGCCTGCCTGTCAGCTCTGCTCTGCTCTCTCCTGAATGTTCCACCTCTCTCTGATATCTCTAGAGTGATCCACCTCTCTGCTCTCTCCAGAATGTTCCACCTCTCTCTGCTCTCTCCAGAATGTTCCACCTCTCTCTGCTCTCTCCAGAATGTTCCACCTCTCTCTGCTCTCTCCAGAATGTTCCACCTCTCTCTGCTCTCTCCAGAATGTTCCTCTGCTCTGCTCTCTCCAGAATGTTCCACCTCTGCTCTGCTCTGCTCTCTCCAGAATGTTCCTCTGCTCTGGTCTCTCCAGAATGTTCCACCTCTCTCTGCTCTCTCCAGAATGTTCCACCCTGCTCTGCTCTCTCCAGAATGTTCCTCTGCTCTGCTCTCTCCAGAGTGTTCCAGCTCTGCTCTGCTCTTTCCAGATATGCTTCCAGAGCAGTGAGGAGGATGTCAGTCCGGGTCCAGCCTCCCTTCCTGAGGCCAGAGACCAGCAGACACGCCCCTGTGAAGGCCAGGGACAACGGGGTGAAGAGCCACGACAAGGTGACCCAGGGGCCAGACATGCTGCTGACCCCACACACACACACAAGCACACACACACACACACTCACTTATGCACACAACCTTTAACAACATCACACACATACACACACACAAACACGCGCACACACATACGCACACACACACACACACAACCTTTAACAACATCACTTACACACACATACACACACATGCAAACAACGTCTAACAACATCACACACACATATACACACATCCACACACACATATACACACATCCACACACGTACACAACCTCATAGAAGACCACAAACTCACCCACAGGCCATCTAACCTCTCCTCCCTCTCACACAGCGTTCACCCGTTTCCCTGAACGACCCCGATACCAAGCGTGTGACCCCCACGCCTCCGCCGCCCCCTCTGCCCCCCAAACCCGACTCCAACCTGCTGAAGACCCACCTGGCCGCTCTGGAGGGTAGCTCATTCAGACTGTCCTTACACATATAAGATAATCCTTTATTTGTCCCGCAGTGGGGAAATTAAATAAAAAGTGCAAGATACGAAACACAAACACTTTCACATCACAAAACAGAAATGACAGGATCCTTATAATCCCATTATGTTTACGAGGATCATAATCGTGAGTTCTCCAGTTTCTCTGACTCAGTGTGTGTGTGTCTTTCAGAGAGTGGGCTCCACTCCAAAGCGGTGATCCCTCTGTCCACCCCGACCGTCCAGCAGCTGGTGCCTGTCATGGAGAACTCCTCCAGGGGCCCGTCGCCCTCTCTGGGGGACCAGGTCAGACCCCTCCCCTCTTTAACCTCCTCCCGGTCATCATCCCCCTCAGCCTCGGAGCTGATTTTTGTGTCTGACCGACCCCTTGTGTGTTTGCGTCCGCAGATCGCCAAGGCAGCAGCGGCCGAGGTCAGTGTGAGAGTCCCCGGCCCCCCCGGCCCCCCTGGCCAACATCACAGGGCCTCCTCCCCCCTCCAGCACCGCCTGCCCCCCCACCACCCTGCCACCACCAGCCCCCTGCAGCTCAACTCCCTCACCCTCAACTCCCGCTCCCTCACCCTCAAGCACGCCCAGCGCCACGGCAACCGACCCCAGCAGGCAGGAGGGCGTGCGGAGGCTCTGATCTCCAGCCCCCCCGGCGTGTTCCCCTCCCCAGGGGCGCTGGTCGGCCGCTCCAACAGCCTCTCTTACGACAGCCTGGTAGCCCCAGGAGAGGCCCATTTCCTGGGCCAGAGAGGGGGTCCACTGGGGGGCTACCACCCCCACTACATGACCCGTGTATCGGATGCGTCTGTGTTGCAGCACCCCCCCCTCCCACGCTTACGGACCAATCTTTATGGGAGTTAGCAGACAGTCTCCACAGCATAGGGATCACTCACCATCACTTAAGGGCCTAACATCCAGGGACCCCTCTCCCTCCCTCAAGGCCTTCCCCTCCAGGGAACCCTCTCCCTCCCTCAAGGCCTTCCCCTCCAGGGACCCCTCTCCCTCCCTCAAGGCCTTCCCCTCCAGAGACCCCTCACCCTCCCTCAAAGCCCTCTCCTCCAGAGACCCCTCACCCTCTTTTCACGGCCTCACCTCTCGCGACCTCCCCCCTCCGGACACCCCCATCGTCCGCTACGACAACCTGTCCAAGAGCATCATGGCTTCCATGCAGGGTCGTCGTGAGCTGGAGGATGAGAACGCCCTGCGCCTGCTGGCCCGCTCCCACGCCCTCCACGGCCCCGACGCCGGGATCTACGACGTCCCCAGCCGACGCAGCCTGCCGGCGGACGGCGTGCGCCCTCTGGGGCCACGAGGCCCCACCCCTCCGGCCTACGGGTCCCGGGAGTTCCTGATGAGCACGGGTATCCTAGGTTACGGCGTGGGGAGGGCGTCTCCGCTCGCCAGTTCGTCGACTTCCTCCCTGCCCCGGGGGCCCAAGGCGGCCTGCTCCGCCCTGCAGAGCGCCAGCACCTCCAGCCTGCACGGCAAGAACCGCTATGCTGGCTCGCCAGGTGCCTACTGCCCAGACCCTCTGCCCCCGCTCTCCACCTCCACCCTGCCTCGAATCCCCTCCTCCACCACTACCACCTCCTCCTCCTCCTCCCACGCCTACACCCTCACCTCCTCCTCCTCCTCTTCGAAGCGCCCCTCTCTCACTCACCCCCAGGAGGCCAAGGGTCCTCCTCCTTCTCTGGGGCTGTCGAAGTAGCTTGGGAACTTCATTGTATGTGGGGGGGGGGGGGGGGGGGGGAGACACAGCAGCACAGCTGTGTGTTTTTGTTTTGTTTTTTTGCACTTGTACCTCTTTTATGACAGATACCCTCTGAATAAGGGATGAGTGAACAAGCCACTTCATCCGTCTTCATCCGTACGGACGATTCTCAGGACAGTGGCTTCTCCTCGTGCAGCGAGGGGAGTCAGTAAGCTTAGACTAAGTTTCACAACGTTTTTAGATGATTTATTGTTTTGTTCTCTCCTGTTTTATATATATATATATATATATATACACACACACACACACACTACGGTTATTATTTGAAACTATGTTTGATTTGTTCATGGGAAAGTCCTGTTTTGGCTAAGTTTTATAGTTATTTGGGTAAATAAAGTGTTTTGTTCCTGGTTTCATCACGTGTTCTGTCATGAAGCCATGTTTCACGGTGTTTCACGGTGTTTCACGGTGTTTCACGGTGTTTCACGGTGTTTCACGGTGTTTCACGGTGTTTCACGGTGTTTCACAATGTTTCTGTCCTTAATGATGCGCTGACGTCAGGATCACCAGCAGAGGATCCTCTACCTGAAGAAATCAAGGGTGCACGGTGGCAGAGCGGTTAGTGCTCTCGCCTCCCAGCAAGGAGATCATGAGTTCGAATCTCGGGGTCGACCATGTTCTCTCTGGGTGGAGTCTGCATGTCCTCCCCGTGTTACCGTGGGTTCTCTCCGAGCACTCCGGCTTCCTCCCACCGTTAAAGATATGCATGCGGTAGGCTAATTAGACATTGTGACAACAGAATTGTCCCTAGTATACCGAAAAAAAGTAGGATGAAATCAGAAAAAGAAATAAATAATAATAATACCTGAAGAAATCACAGCGACGGAGTGGAAATATTACCCTCTAGTGGTCATCGTAGGGAAATACCGCAAAAAAATAAAAGCTTCTCAGGTTAAAAACCATATCTAGCTCCTTTACTTTATATTTCAAAAAAATGTATGTATATATAGATACTTATTTTAGCGAGCGATGTTTCTGAGAGTTGCTGGTGAATGAATCCTAAGCAAAGTGAGGGATAATGCTGGTTCTGATGTTCAATGGCTGAGGGCTGGAGGTGGTTGCCATAGCCACAGATGTAGTCAGTACTGCATAGATCTGTTGGACAGGAGGGAACACTGTGTATCAATAGCTGGTTAAATGGGTTCAGTCTTTCTCACACTGCTGAGAAATGAAAAGCCTCCCTTGTTCCTGACAGCCTTGTTCAGGTTACAAATGCAGCAAAACCTTTTTACCTTTCCTTTCTTCTCTCTCTTGTTCTCTCTCTCTCTCTCGTTCTCTCTCTTGTTCTCTCTCTCTCTCTCTCTTGTTCTCTTTCTCTCTCTCGTTCTCTCTCTCTCTCTCTCTCTCTCTATATATATATATATATATATCTTGCTCTCTCACTCTACCTCTCTCCTGTTCTCTTTCTTTCTCTATCACTCTCTCTCTTGCTCTCTCTCTACCTCTCTCCTGTTCTTTCTTTCTCTATCACTCTCTCTCTTGCTCTCTCACTCTACCTCTCTTATTCTCTTTCTTTCTCTGTCCTCTCTCTCTATCTCTCTTGCTCTCTCCCCCTCTCTACCACTCTTTTTTACGTGGCATTGATGTTAGCTGAAGTATGATTTGACCTGCAGCTCATACATGAAGAGATTTCTTCTTTTGAATCCATCTATGTCTGTGTATTGCTTTGGATAGCAGCATCCACTGACCGGAAACACCTTTATTACAACCCTTTGTCCAAAACAGACTCTCAGTCTACATCCTATCCAAGGGACAGTCCTTGAACACATTTGAAAAATGTCCCCCAAAATCCTGGATTCACACAATGTTCGTCGTCCTGTAAGAATGGCTTTTCATCTTGTCTCATCAATCTCTCCCATGAGATTATGCATTTATCAGACGCCCTTATCCAGAGCGACTTACAGCAAGTACAGGGACATTCCTCCTGAGGCAAGTAGGGTGAAGTGCCTTGCCCAAGGACACAACGTCACGTTGGCACAGCCATGAGTCAAACCAGGAACCTTCTGATTACCAGCCCGATTCCCTTACCGCTTAGCCACCTGACTCCCTCATGACCCCATTACCCCACCACCGATTCATCTCCAGGTCTGTTTGCTTCTTTCATCCAGACTTTCAAACCCTTTCATCACTTCCTGTGTCACATGACAGTGCTGTCCTTGTCCTGTGTCTGATCACGAGTCCTCCATCTCTTCATCTGTAACATCAAGACGAAGACATGGCAGCGATGTGAGCGTTCACCATGGGGCCGTTTTAGATGCGCTTGATGAAATGTTAATTTCACGTGTGAGATGTGCATGTCTTTTTAAGACGTGGCCCACTTAATGACCGTTTGATATATTTGAGTTCGTTTTGCTCTACCTCTGCTTTCCCATTTCACTTCCCTCCCTCCCTCCCTCGTCCTTGCTGTATCTTGCCCTCCCTCTCTCTGTCTCTCTCTGTCTGTCTCTGTCTCTCTCCCTTCCTCTCTGTATCTCTGGCTCTCTCTCTCCCTCTCTCTCTGTCTCTCTCCTCTCTGTCTCTCTGTCTCTATCTCTCTCTCCCTCTCTCTCTCTCTCTCTCTCTCTCTCTGTCTCTCTCCCTTCCTCTCTGTATCTCTGGCTCTCTCCCTCTCTCTCTGTCTCTCTCCTCTCTGTCTCTCTGTCTCTATCTCTCTCTCCCTCTCTCTCTGTCTCTCTCCTCTCTGTCTCTCTGTCTCTATCTCTCTCTCCCTCTCTCTCTCTCTCTCTCTCTCTCTCTCTCTGTCTCTCTCCCTTCCTCTCTGTATCTCTGGCTCTCTCTCTCTCTCTCTATCTCTCTCCTCTGTCTCTCTGTCTATCTGTCTCTCTCTCTTCCTCTCTCTTCCTCTCGCTTCCGTTCTTTATCTCTCTCTTGCACTCGCTCTCTGTCTCTCTCTCTCTCTCTCTCCTTCCCTCTTCCTCATATCATCCAAGCCTGGGGTGAAATGCTGATGAGTCTGAGGCAGTGAGGATCTTCGGTTGGTTTAGGAGTCAGAAATAAAACTCTGATTCTGGACTTTGCCTCCATCTCCCTGCCAAGCAACCAACATCGCAACAGTTTTTCGTATCAATTCAATTAACTTCAGTCGCAGTTCATCCCAACGTAAATTCTCAGTTATCCTGTGACGGGTCCTAATCTAAAATAAATAAAATGTTATCAATATCAAATGTTTCACACATATTTTCTCTTAAAGCTGGGTTAAAGGATGCAAATTGAACATAGAAGTTTGGTCAAACTTTAATGTTAGTGAAGCATGAAGCTGAAAACTTGCTGCCTTTTGAGGGCAGAAGCAGCCACCTGTCGCTCTTGGGAGCGTTCTGGATGTTTCTCTGACAGGGTTCTTCAGCGCCGCTGGTTTCTGGTGGCTTCAGGACCCGTCTGTTTGTGACGAGCTCCTCCGTAAACGCTTCCCCCTTAAGATGTCAGCTCGTGGTTTCATCCGGTGAGCACCTCAGCTGTTAGTGTGCCAGAAGATAAGAGGCAGGTTGACAGACGGATAGACAGGCAGACAGGCAGACAGGCAGACAGGCAGACAGGCAGACAGGCAGACAGGCAGACAGACAGACAAGCAGACAGAAGGGCAGACAGAGAAACAGACAAGCAGGCAGGTCATTGAAGTCCATTGAATTTGCAACAATGGACTTTAGAACTCGATCGGTGGGCTTCTTGTCCCAGTGTTCCAGCAGAACTGTGGTTTTCTGTAGATTCTCCTGATTAACCGTTGCAGCAGGTGTTAAAAGCCCCACAGAGAAAATGGCAGGTGAAGCATCATTAGTAATCAGAGGTAAAGGTTGGAAGACCCAGGATATCTGCCTGTTTCTCTCTCTACTTCCCTCCCTCTCTCTCTTCCTCTTTCTAGCTCTCTCCCTCTCCCCCCTTTCTCTATCACTATCTCTCTCCCTCTCTCCCTTCGCTCTCTCTCTATACCTCTCCCCCTCTCTCCTTCTCTCCCCTCTCCCTCTCTCATGCTGCCTCTCCCCCTCTCCCGCTCTCCCTCTCCCTCTCTCTCTCTCTCTCCCTCTCTCTCCCCCTCTATCCCTCTCCCTCTCTCTCATGCTGCCTCTCCCCCCTCTCTCCCCCCCCTCCCTCTCTCTCCCCCCTCTCTCCCTCCCTCCCTCCCTCTCCCTCTCTCCCTCTCTCTCATGCTGCCTGCCTCACTTTTGTCCTGAATCTGCACTCTGCTCTGCCCCTGACTCTGCTGACAACATATTCGATGCACAATTCTTTTCACTAATGTATTTTATCGGCTGAACCAATCAATATGGGGTAGCCAGGCCCGTATTGTGGCTGAACGGTGACCTTTTCTATTTGTTTCCCTTGAGCCGAATCCTCGTTTCCGGTCTGAGTTGTGTCAAGATATTATCTCCTGCCCTTTTCGGGCTATTAGCAGTGTTTTGAATGCCTCTGGGTCCTGTGTGTTAACTCTCCTAATGAATTAGCAGAGGTTCATCCCAGATTCGAGGCGGTGGAGCGGGGGCGGGATTTAGCAGGGGATGAAAGGGAGGCATTGACTCCCTGTTTATGCGAGATGAGAATCCGTGGGAACGAGAGCGCTGTGCTGAGGGTGGCAGAATAAGCGTCTGTTTCAGCACATGAGCGTTAACGACAGCGTGCTGCGCTGTAGCACAGAGCAGAGGACTGTCCTCTGCTGTGCTGTGCATGACTGTGATGTTACTGGGTCTGTGTGGGAGGGGACATGTACAGTTATGTAGGTCTAAGGCTGTTTTTCTTCTCCTTTTTTAATGTATTTCTTTTTGCCTGGCAGTCACAGTATAATTGCGGGCTGCAATCCTAGTGTGCATGGAAACAGTAACAGTATTGTTCTTTCCATCAGAGCAGAAGTTGTTTGTGTCTGAACTCATGAGCTTGTAAGAGACATTGGTGACTTGACCACCCCAGACTCTCATCACCTCTGGTTCGTCTCTCGTCCGTGGATCATTTTGCTCGAGCGTTTTCGACCTCATAACCAGCTACCCAGCAGACGGTCAGTGAAGGATGTAGTCCTGCCTCCCGTAGTTGGCTCTGCATGCAGCGAGAGGCTGGGATGGCCAGGGAGCTGTTATTGGGATTTAAGTGGATTTGTCTTGTGTCAGTGTGTCAGGATCTCAGTGTGTGGAATAACTCTGTTAGACTCATCCCTCATCCTTTCACAACTTCATCCATTCATCCCTCCCTCCCCCTCCTTCTTTCGATTCCTTCAATTTTTTTTCCTTCTTATTCCTGCTCTCTCCCCCCTCCTTCCCTCCATAAACCTCCACTCTCCATCTCTCCCCCCCTTCTTCCCTCCACAACCTCCACCCTCCATCTCTCCCCCCTCCATCCCCCCCTCCCTCCCCCCTCCTTCTTTCAATTTCTCCCTGCTCTCCCCCCCTCCTCCCCTCCATAACCTCCACTCTCCATCTCTCCCTCCTCCATCCCTCCCTCCCTCCCTCCCCTTGCTGTGGGGAGTACAGGGCTGGGCTGGATCGTGTCCCTCCCCTCTCCCCAGCTGCATCATCTGTTGAGCCCAGAGGGGGTGATGCCAGCGTGTGTGTGTTATACGTGTGTGTGGGCTTGTATTTACACGTGTCACTTCCTGTGCAAATGACAGAGAGACAGCAGAGATTACAGAGCTTCTTTCCCTCCTGAAGCTCTTTGCTCTCCCACAGAACATCTCTCACTTTCCAACCCTCCAGCAACATTTCCAAAACCCCTGGACTCTGCTGCTGTTACTATGACAGCAGAGAGGATGTGTGTTGTGATGAGGGTTGCCTGTTTGTTGTTGTTGTTGTTGTTGTCAATTCAGCACCTCTTTCACGAGGGAGAGGGCAACATTCATTTGAGCTCGCTGCGCGATCGTGTGAGAGAGTGCGTGTGAATGGTGTGTGTGTGTGTGTGTGCGCGTCCGGTGTGTGTGCGAGCGCGGACGTGTGCTCGGGTGAGCCAGGAGGAAGGATGGCTGCTCATGTCTGAACTGCCTCCACGTTCGTAGGGGGAGAGCCGAGCCACAGACGCACCGGCGGAGCGGGGAACCTGACGCAGCAACTGTCCGCTCCGCAGCTCAGAGAAGAGGGGATCATCTGCCGTCATCTGGGGACGAGATAATCAGACACATCCGAGCGATGCCCGCTGAGGTGAAGGAGGTAAGCGTGGCTACATTCCCCCTCCGCATCCTCCCTCTCGCTCTCTCCCTCTCTTGCTCTCTCTCTCTCTCTCTCTCTGTGTCTCTCTGTCTCTCTCTCTCCCAGGTTTTTCGATTCGGGGCTCTTCTGTTTTCCACAGCTGCATGGTTTGTTCGGAGCGCTTGTGGTTTTGTCACGCTGCGTTGTGGGGAGTGAGGGGAGTGTGTGCGGGTGTCCTCGTCGCTGCGGTGCGCTTGTTTGCAGGGGGACATGCGATTAACATCTCTCTGTCAAGCGCGTGCGTGTTCGCTGTGCGTACGAGGCGCGCGTGTGTGTGCGCGCGCCGGTGCGTTTTTGCCTGCATGCACCTTGGTGGATTGTGTGTTCGCGCGGGTGTGCGTCCGCCTGTGTGCCTACATTCCTGTGTGTGTGGCTCTGCCTGTGTGTATGCCTTCCCCCGTGTGTGTGTGTGTATACTGCAGACCTATTGAGAGGGTATTAATCATGATAGTGCTATGAGTAGCACAGCCTCTCACAGGGGAACATGCTGCATGCTGGAAGCTCAGCCCAACGTCTGTTACTGGGAGCTCAGAGGTTCAGCACACATGACCATGCAGTATCTAAATGCTTTAATGCTCCACACACACCACACACACACACACCACACACACACACACCACACACACACACACCACACACACCACACACACCACACACACCACACACACCACACACACCACACACACCACACACACACACCACACACACACACCACGAGCTCTCATCCTCAATGAAAAACGATGTGTTTGCACAGCAGTGGATGGAATATTCCGTTGCGCCCACAGCTGTCCAGACGCCTCAACTGGAAAATGAGGAAAGAAAACGCCCTTTTCAGCATTTCTTTCTGCCTTCCCCGTCTTTCACCGGAAACAATCCCGATCTGAACCCCCTGATAGAGCTGCAGCCACGCCCCCCCCCCCCCCCCCCCCCCCCAGTGACGTGTCACACACACACACACACAGTCCCCCAGTTCCAGACCTCCGTGGCACAACACTCCTTCAAGCCACGTCAGCCGCAGGAAGCGTAACCGCCGTTCGACTCATCATGCTTGTTTCATCAAAGACAAATTGTCCATCCAATTGTTTTCCCTTCCGGAGATCGCCTGGCCCATCGCCACAGCGACAGCGTTCTGGCCCCTTCCTCCCTCCCAGTCTCTCCCACGTGATTTCTCCATCTTAATGAGGTTGTGACATCGGGAGTGGCGTCAGGGGCGCCCCCTCGAGCCGGCCGCTCTCGGCGGAGGATCTCCGTGACGACCATGTGACATTGGGGGGGGGCGGGTGGGGGGGTATTCGGCCTCACAGTTGAACCCTCTAATCGTGTCACTTCCTGCCTCAGTGCCTCCTAAACGCAGCTCCAATGCATCTCGTTGGTAAACGGTCACGCTAGTGGGCGAATGGAGCGGACGGGGGGGGGGGGGGGGACGGGGGGGGGGGGGGGGGGAACTGTCTGGATCGCCTTCATGAGTCCCGAGGGCCGACGGGGTGGACGGGTGGGTGAGTGAGCCGAGGGTCACTCCCCCGGTAATGGCTTCGTCCTGGCGCTGGTCAGCCTCAGCCAGCTCTGATTGGCCTTCATGTTCCAGCTTCCTGTCTGAGTGTTTTCATCCAGCTCTACTTTGTGGACACCAGCAGCATCCCTGGGTCACACTGAGATGAACCACTCCAGATTTCAGTTGAATCCTTTAGCAGATGCTCTTATCCCAAATGACGAGTGTCTCATATGTCTCTTCCTGTTTGCATGTAGAAAGATAGATAGATAGACAGACAGACAGGCAGACAGGCAGGGCAGACAGACAGGCAGACAGGCAGGACAGAAGAGGGCAGGTCTGTGGTCTCCAGTGTGACCACCACAGACTCTTTCATCTTGGCACATCTCCATCTCTCTCCCTCTCTCCCTCCCTCTCTCCCCTCTCTTCCCGTCCATCCTATTGGTATGGAGATGAGCGCTGTCACCTTTTTGTGTCGTATTTCAAAACGTCAGAAGCGGAGTAATTAGAAGCGGTGGAACACAACATCGATCACGTCCTCCATCCAACTCTACCAGGACGTAAGAGCGGGCTGGAAAAACGACCCTTCATCCGTGTGTCGGGAACACGTGACACACACGCGTGATAATTCTCTCCGACGCAGCACAGGCAAGAGTTCTTTCATGTGCGCCGATGGCGAGAGAGTCCTCGTAAGGCTGCTTTAATACCGATGAGGATGATTGGATGAAATGGTTTGTGATTTGAATGGAGCTCAGCTCATCATAATAGCCTGATGACACGACGGTGTGAAGGCTGATTGTTTAGCCATGATTTGCACATGAATTATCCTCGTATGTCTGTTGCAAATGCAGAAGAGTCATTTGAAGATGGCGGGGAAAGAGCTGAGATGCTTCGCTGTTGTGATTATCCTGGCCCCCTCTGACGCACGAACACACACCGCACACACACCGCACACGCACGCTACACTAGCTGTTCCCTGCGTCAACAACGACATAAACAAGATCACACTGATCTAAAATAACATGAAGTTTACAAAACAAGTGTAAAAAAATCATGTTCACCGTGCCAGACTTTAGTCTACTGTTTTTCCCTCCGCAAACACTTTGTGAAGTTGCGGCTGAATAATTAATGGCCCTTTGGAGAAAGGTTGTGGAAAATAGTCCTCTGAGGGGAGGCGGGGGGGGGGGGGGGGGGGGGGGGGGGGGGGGGGGGGTTGGTTCATTTTTAAGTCCATGTACATAAATCACTACATGACCTCCATGTGTCTCGGGCTACTGCAGTGTTGATTACAGACCAGATATAGCTACATTTGAGAAAAATCCCTCAAAGCTATTTCCCTCTTGTTCGCATGAACTCCACCCCACCCCCCCCCCCCCCCCCCCCCCCCCCCCCCCCCCCAATGTGTACCGAGTTAACAGTAATCACAACACTCAGAATGACCCAGTCAGGGAGATGTCGGTCTTGTGCTGAACACAAGACCTGCTTTGTCAGCGGAGGGTTAGTAGGGGTGGGAAAGGTCACACAAACATCAGCAGGTTGTTCTGTAGGGCTAGGGGGACCTTAAGACGAGCAAGAAAGAGAGAGAGGGAGAGAGAGGGAGAGAGAGAGAAAAGAGAGAGGGGAGAGGAGAGAGAGGGAGAGAGACGAGGACAGACGGCATCGCTTAATTCAATGATCCTCACACTTAGGTCCTACTTTTTATCTTGATGAACTGCTCCTTCGAATTCTCTGTGTTTTCTTTGTCTCTTTGTCTGTCTTTCACTCTCTCTGTCTCTTATCTCTGTGTGTGTCTCCCTCCATCTGTCTCTCTCTCTCTGTTCATGTCTCTCTTATCTTTGTGTGTCCTTGTGTCATCTCTACTGTGACATTAGTCAGGAGGAACCAGGGGAAGGGGACAGCATGGTTGATGAAGATGCTGGGAAACCTAGGGGTTTCCTGTGTGTGTGCTTAACATTGTGTGTGTTATCGTGCGTGTGTGTGTGTGTGTGTGTGGTGCAGGAACAATGCTCGGAAGGCCCTTCTGCTCTAGCTCTGAGCCAGGAGCCCAAAGAGCCACCAGCAGGGGAGCCAGCGGCGCCCAACGATGACCTGGACACGCCCACTTCCAACGCTTCAGTCGTCCACCTCCACCAATGACAGCCTCCACAGAGACCGACACACCTCTGCAAACAGACGCTGAGGTCAGCACCTTCACATCCACTTGCCCGTGACGCGAATGCATGCAAAGTAGTTTTGTATTCTGATCCACAACGCGACATCTTTGGCACCGACCGTTGACGATGGCGGAGTCAGATACTGCGTCTCTCGTTTTTTTCTTCTTTTTTTTAACTCCACTCAAGATTTGCACTTATATCTAAAAACCTCTTTAATCTGAGACATCAATTACGTTAATTAGTGAGATATCAATTATGTGAATTAGCCTTCGTCACAATACACATCTTAATTTAATTTAAAGACGGTCTGTTTTTAATCCCAACTGCACGCTTGCGGATGCAAGAAAACTCAGTTTCAGCATTTAATTAGCTGAATCTGCTCCAGGGTTATTAAGAAAGAACGGTAGTAAAGAAATAACTCAAATGCCAATAATATTTAAATGCAGCATTCAATAATAATGAGGTGAAGGTTTTTAGAACAAATTCCCTTTCCCCGACGAGTGACTTAATCCCCAAGGATTTACCACATCAATTGACAATAGATAGATCTCTGGTTGTTTGATCATAATCCAATCTATTTAGTTTTCTACAGTGAAAATGAATTATTCGCTGGCAACTAGGTATTATCAGGCATTTACAGGGACGGAAGACTGCCAGGAAATATTCTGGAAACAGACGTGCTGATTGGTTAGTTCCAGGAGACGACGTGTCTTGTGTGTGTGGCTATAATACTTATTTAAATCACCATGCCTCAGCTTCTCTAACAAGTTTAGACAGAGCTAATAGCTACACCTGCAGTGTTGGCAATGATCACTGATCCGCAACTTGAGTTTGTAGTTCGAGGACTGCAGTACAATTGCTCTGTTTGTGAGGGATGAGTGCGTGTCCTCAGAGCCATGTGAGGTAGTCCTCTCTATCTCTCTACCGACTATTCCTGTCACTTTCAAACGGTTTTATAAAGCATAAGAGACTCAACGAATATGCATGTTTAAAACAGGCAGCTGTGGTTAGGTGTCAGGCTGGTGTTAAGATCATTGTGAGAGCCTTATTCTCCTCAGGAACCCAAGCTTGGCCAGACCCCAGACACCTGCGTCCCCCTGCTCCCACCAGACATGGAGGACCCCGTCCCCCCTGACCAGCCCCCCGAGGAG
>CM059329.1:5511056-5612530 GCA_030340685.1 Protosalanx chinensis
TGCGCTGTAGCACAGAGCAGAGGACTGTCCTCTGCTGTGCTGTGCATGACTGTGATGTTACTGGGTCTGTGTGGGAGGGACATGTACAGTTATGTAGGTCTAAAGGCTGTTTTTCTTCTCCTTTTTTAATGTATTTCTTTTTGCCTGGCAGTCACAGTATAATTGTGGGCTGCAATCCTAGTGTGCATGGAAACAGTAACAGTATTGTTCTTTCCATCAGAGCAGAAGTTGTTTGTGTCTGAACTCATGAGCTTGTAAGAGACATTGGTGACTTGACCACCCCAGACTCTCATCACCTCTGGTTCGTCTCTCGTCCCGTGGATCATTTTGCTCGAGCGTTTTCGACCTCATAACCAGCTACCCAGCAGACGGTCAGTGAAGGATGTAGTCCTGCCTCCGTAGTTGGCTCTGCATGCAGCGAGAGGCTGGGATGGCCAGGGAGCTGTTATTGGGATTTAAGTGGATTTGTCTTGTGTCAGTGTGTCAGGATCTCAGTGTGTGGAATAACTCTGTTAGACTCATCCCTCATCCTTTCACAACTTCATCCATTCATCCCTCCCTCCCCCTCCTTCTTTCGATTCCTTCAATTTTTTTTCCTTCTTATTCCTGCTCTCTCCCCCCTCCTTCCCTCCATAACCTCCACTCTCCATCTCTCCCCCCCTTCTTCCCTCCACAACCTCCACCCTCCATCTCTCCCCCCTCCATCCCCCCCCTCCCTCCCCCCTCCTTCTTTCAATGTCTCCCTGCTCTCCCCCCCTCCTCCCCTCCATAACCTCCACTCTCCATCTCTCCCTCCTCCATCCCTCCCTCCCTCCCTCCCCTTGCTGTGGGGAGTACAGGGCTGGGCTGGATCGTGTCCCTCCCCTCTCCCCAGCTGCATCATCTGTTGAGCCCAGAGGGGGTGATGCCAGCGTGTGTGTGTTTATACGTGTGTGTGGGCTTGTATTTACACGTGTCACTTCCTGTGCAAATGACAGAGAGACAGCAGAGATTACAGAGCTTCTTTCCCTCCTGAAGCTCTTTGCTCTCCCACAGAACATCTCTCACTTTCCAACCCTCCAGCAACATTTCCAAAACCCCTGGACTCTGCTGCTGTTACTATGACAGCAGAGAGGATGTGTGTTGTGATGAGGGTTGCCTGTTTGTTGTTGTTGTTGTTGTTGTCAATTCAGCACCTCTTTCACGAGGGAGAGGGCAACATTCATTTGAGCTCGCTGCGCGATCGTGTGAGAGAGTGCGTGTGAATGGTGTGTGTGTGTGTGTGTGTGTGCGCGTCCGGTGTGTGTGCGAGCGCGGACGTGTGCTCGGGTGAGCCAGGAGGAAGGATGGCTGCTCATGTCTGAACTGCCTCCACGTTCGTAGGGGGAGAGCCGAGCCACAGACGCACCGGCGGAGCGGGGAACCTGACGCAGCAACTGTCCGCTCCGCAGCTCAGAGAAGAGGGGATCATCTGCCGTCATCTGGGGACGAGATAATCAGACACATCCGAGCGATGCCCGCTGAGGTGAAGGAGGTAAGCGTGCTACATTCCCCCTCCGCATCCTCCCTCTCGCTCTCTCGCTCTCTTGCTCTCTCTCTCTCTCTCTCTCTGTGTCTCTCTGTCTCTCTCTCTCCCAGGTTTTTCGATTCGGGGCTCTTCTGTTTTCCACAGCTGCATGGTTTGTTCGGAGCGCTTGTGGTTTTGTCACGCTGCGTTGTGGGGAGTGAGGGGAGTGAGGGGAGTGTGTGCGGGTGTCTCGTCGCTGCGGTGCGCTTGTTTGCAGGGGGACATGCGATTAACATCTCTCTGTCAAGCGCGTGCGTGTTCGCTGTGCGTACGAGCGCGCGTGTGTGTGCGCGCGCCGGTGCGTTTTGCCTGCATGCACCTTGGTGGATTGTGTGTTCGCGCGGGTGTGCGTCCGCCTGTGTGCCTACATTCCTGTGTGTGTGGCTCTGCCTGTGTGTATGCCTTCCCCCGTGTGTGTGTGTGTATACTGCAGACCTATTGAGAGGGTATTAATCATGATAGTGCTATGAGTAGCACAGCCTCTCACAGGGGAACATGCTGCATGCTGGAAGCTCAGCCCAACGTCTGTTACTGGGAGCTCAGAGGTTCAGCACACATGACCATGCAGTATCTAAATGCTTTAATGCTCCACACACACCACACACACACACACCACACACACACACACCACACACACACACACCACACACACCACACACACCACACACACCACACACACCACACACACCACACACACCACACACACACACACCACGAGCTCTCATCCTCAATGAAAAACGATGTGTTTGCACAGCAGTGGATGGAATATTCCGTTGCGCCCACAGCTGTCCAGACGCCTCAACTGGAAAATGAGGAAAGAAAACGCCCTTTTCAGCATTTCTTTCTGCCTTCCCCGTCTTTCAACGGAAACAATCCCGATCTGAACCCCCTGATAGAGCTGCAGCCACGCCCCCCCCCCCGCCCCCCCCCCCCGCAGTGACGTGTCACACACACACACACACAGTCCCCCAGTTCCAGACCTCCGTGGCACAACACTCCTTCAAGCCACGTCAGCCGCAGGAAGCGTAACCGCCGTTCGACTCATCATGCTTGTTTCATCAAAGACAAATTGTCCATCCAATTGTTTTCCCTTCCGGAGATCGCCTGGCCCATCGCCACAGCGACAGCGTTCTGGCCCCTTCCTCCCTCCCAGTCTCTCCCACGTGATTTCTCCATCTTAATGAGGTTGTGACATCGGGAGTGGCGTCAGGGGCGCCCCTCGAGCCGGCCGCTCTCGGCGGAGGATCTTCGTGACGACCATGTGACATTGGGGGGGGGCGGGGTGGGGGGGTATTCGGCCTCACAGTTGAACCCTCTAATCGTGTCACTTCCTGCCTCAGTGCCTCCTAAACGCAGCTCCAATGCATCTCGTTGGTAAACGGTCACGCTAGTGGGCGAATGGAGCGGACGGGGGGGGGGGGGGGGGGGGGGGGGGGAGACGGGGGGGGGGGGGGGGGGGGGGGGAACTGTCTGGATCGCCTTCATGAGTCCCGAGGGGCCGACGGGTGGACGGGTGGGTGAGTGAGCCGAGGGTCACTCCCCCGGTAATGGCTTCGTCCTGGCGCTGGTCAGCCTCAGCCAGCTCTGATTGGCCTTCATGTTCCAGCTTCCTGTCTGAGTGTTTTCATCCAGCTCTACTTTGTGGACACCAGCAGCATCCCTGGTCACACTGAGATGAACCACTCCAGATTTCAGTTGAATCCTTTAGCAGATGCTCTTATCCCAAATGACGAGTGTCTCATATGTCTCTTCCTGTTTGCATGTAGAAAGATAGATAGATAGACAGACAGACAGGCAGACAGGCAGGCAGACAGACAGGCAGACAGGCAGACAGAAGAGGGCAGGTCTGTGGTCTCCAGTGTGACCACCACAGACTCTTTCATCTTGGCACATCTCCATCTCTCTCCCTCTCTCCCTCCCTCTCTCCCTCTCTCCCTCTCTCCCTCCCTCTCTCCCTCTCTTCCCGTCCATCCTATTGGTATGGAGATGAGCGCTGTCACCTTTTGTGTCGTATTTCAAAACGGCAGAAGCGGAGTAATTAGAAGCGGTGGAACACAACATCGATCACGTCCTCCATCCAACTCTACCAGGACGTAAGAGCGGGCTGGAAAAACGACCCTTCATCCGTGTGTCGGGAACACGTGACACACACGCGTGATAATTCTCTCCGACGCAGCACAGGCAAGAGTTCTTTCATGTGCGCCGATGGCGAGAGAGTCCTCGTAAGGCTGCTTTAATACCGATGAGGATGATTGGATGAAATGGTTTGTGATTTGAATGGAGCTCAGCTCATCATAATAGCCTGATGACACGACGGTGTGAAGGCTGATTGTTTAGCCATGATTTGCACATGAATTATCCTCGTATGTCTGTTGCAAATGCAGAAGAGTCATTTGAAGATGGCGGGGAAAGAGCTGAAGATGCTTCGCTGTTGTGATTATCCTGGCCCCCTCTGACGCACGAACACACACCGCACACACACCGCACACGCACGCTACACTAGCTGTTCCCTGCGTCAACAACGACATAAACAAGATCACACTGATCTAAAATAACATGAAGTTTACAAAAACAAGTGTAAAAAAATCATGTTCACCGTGCCAGACTTTAGTCGACTGTTTTCCCTCCACAAACACTTTGTGAAGTTGCGGCTGAATAATTAATGGCCCTTTGGAGAAAGGTTGTGGAAAATAGTCCTCTGAGGGGAGCGGGGGGGGGGGGGGGGGGGGGGGGGGGGGTTGGTTCATTTTTAAGTCCATGTACATAAATCACTACATGACCTCCATGTGTCTCGGGCTACTGCAGTGTTGATTACAGACCAGATATAGCTACATTTGAGAAAAATCCCTCAAAGCTATTTCCCTCTTGTTCGCATGAACTCCACCCCCCCCCCCCCCCCCCCCCAATGTGACCGAGTTAACAGTAATCACAACACTCAGAATGACCCAGTCAGGGAGATGTCGGTCTTGTGCTGAACACAAGACCTGCTTTGTCAGCGGAGGGTTAGTAGGGGTGGGAAAGGTCACACAAACATCAGCAGGTTGTTCTGTAGGGCTAGGGGGACCTTAAGAGAGCAAGAAAGAGAGAGAGGGAGAGAGAGGGAGAGAGAGAGAAAGAGAGAGGGGGAGAGGAGAGAGAGGGAGAGAGAGAGGACAGACGGCATCGCTTAATTCAATGATCCTCACACTTAGGTCCTACTTTTTATCTTGATGAACTGCTCCTTCGAATTCTCTGTGTTTTCTTTGTCTCTTTGTCTGTCTTTCACTCTCTCTGTCTCTTATCTCTGTGTGTGTGTGTCTCCCTCCATCTGTCTCTCTCTCTCTGTTCATGTCTCTCTTATCTTTGTGTGTCCTTGTGTCATCTCTACTGTGACATTAGTCAGGAGGAACCAGGGGAAGGGGACAGCATGGTTGATGAAGATGCTGGGAAACCTAGGGGTTTCCTGTGTGTGTGCTTAACATTGTGTGTGTTATCGTGCGTGTGTGTGTGTGTGTGTGTGTGTGGTGCAGGAACAATGCTCGGAAGGCCCTTCTGCTCTAGCTCTGAGCCAGGAGCCCAAAGAGCCACCAGCAGGGGAGCCAGCGGCGCCCAACGATGACCTGGACACGCCCACTTCCAACGCTTCAGTCGTCACCTCCACCAATGACAGCTCCACAGAGACCGACACACCTCTGCAAACAGACGCTGAGGTCAGCACCTTCACATCCACTGCCCGTGACGCGAATGCATGCAAAGTAGTTTTGTATTCTGATCCACAACGCGACATCTTTGGCACCGACCGTTGACGATGGCGGAGTCAGATACTGCGTCTCTCGTTTTTTTCATCTTTTTTTAACTCCACTCAAGATTTGCACTTATATCTAAAAACCTCTTTAATCTGAGACATCAATTACGTTAATTAGTGAGATATCAATTATGTGAATTAGCCTTCGTCACAATACACATCTTAATTTAATTTAAAGACGTCTGTTTTTAATCCCAACTGCACGCTTGCGGATGCCAGAAACTCAGTTTCAGCATTTAATTAGCTGAATCTGCTCCAGGGTTATTAAGAAAGAACGGTAGTAAAGAAATAACTCAAATGCCAATAATATTTAAATGCAGCATTCAATAATAATGAGGTGAAGGGTTTTAGAACAAATTCCCTTTCCCCGACGAGTGACTTAATCCCCAAGGATTTACCACATCAATTGACAATAGATAGATCTCTGGTTGTTTGATCGCAATCCAATCTATTTTAGTTTTCTACAGTGAAAATGAATTATTCGCTGGCAACTAGGTATTATCAGGCATTTACAGGGACGGAAGACTGCCAGAAATATTCTGGAAACAGACGTGCTGATTGGTTAGTTCCAGGAGACGACGTGTCTTGTGTGTGTGGCTATAATACTTATTTAAATCACCATGCCTCAGCTCTCTAACAAGTTTAGACAGAGCTAATAGCTACACCTGCAGTGTTGGCAATGATCACTGATCCGCAACTTGAGTTTGTAGTTCGAGGACTGCAGTACAATTGCTCTGTTTGTGAGGGATGAGTGCGTGTCCTCAGAGCCATGTGAGGTAGTCCTCTCTATCTCTCTACCGACTATTCCTGTCACTTTCAAACGGTTTTATAAAGCATAAGAGACTCAAACTAATATGCATGTTTAAAACAGGCAGCTGTGGTTAGGTGTCAGGCTGGTGTTAAGATCATTGTGAGAGCCTTATTCTCCTCAGGAACCCAAGCTTGGCCAGACCCCAGACACCTGCGTCCCCCTGCTCCCACCAGACATGGAGGACCCCGTCCCCCCTGACCAGCCCCCCGAGGAGAACGCCACTGCCACCAAGGACCCACCGTCCAACGAGTCCACCACCCCCAGCCCCACCCTGAACCCCACCCCCACAACCAGCCTTACCAACACTACCACCCCTACCAACACCATCACCACCACCCCCACCAATGTCATCACCACCACCCCCTCCAACGCCAACACCACCGCCATCTTCAACATCACCACCAACTCTGTACCTTCCATTGTCACCACCGTTGACGACCCCCCCAACGCCAACCTCACTGCCACCGCCTCGACCATCTTCCCCCTGCCGACCCCTTGCCCCTCCGACCCCCCTCCAACCCCTCGCCCCTCTGACATTCCCCCAGACATTCCTGATGGGCACGGCCGCATCAACCTCCCTGGCTCCTACGGAGGTTTAGGGGGGGACCTGTGTATCGGGTACGGGAGCCTGTCTAGAGGGGTCCACCACAGCTTCTGGCCACCCAGGAACTACCCTCCAGGGGGCCACTACACCCTGCCTCTCCCCAGGGAGAACTACGGGCCTCAGGCCCAAGGTGAGCGGGAGGGACCCAGGGAGACCCAGGAGGTGAAGGCTGAGTACCCAGGTGGCAGCTACCCAACCCTGGGCGGAGTCCACCAGTTCAGACCCATCACCACCATGGAGCTGCTCAGAGAACCATCCAGAACCAGGTCAGGCAAAACTTTTCGATTTGTTGTTTAAGTTCCCCTTTTATTATAGCAGGCAAGTCAGTTAAGAACATGTTCAATATCCTACAGTTTAAGAGTAATAAACTTTAGTTCAGGGCCAAATTAAATCTCACACATACAACATGACTACAATGGTGTGGGTATTCATACAATGTTATTGATTCGTCTATTGATTCATGGTTCAAATTCATGATTTCATTTATCTTTTGAGTGAAACAGTGTTGAGTTTCTTTGGTCAAGAGGTTGGCTATGTTGTGTTCTGTCCAGATGATGGTGTGTGTACCTCCATGCTTTCTTATGATTAGAGAGAACAAGGCATTCCTATAGGCCTTCATCGATCCCTATTCATGTGTTTCAGACATGGTGCGAAAACTGTTGGCTGTGCAGCCTACACAGATCAATATCACGGTTTATGGGCTTTCTAAAAGCTAATGCGTCATCTACATATTTACTCAGCAGGTTGTCATTCCTTAGAAGAAAAAAACGGAGATACATTGCTGGTCGGTGTATCTGTACATCAGAGAGAATGTTCTCTTTACCGGCACAAATGTTGAATTCCGCAAGAATAGGCTACTGCTGCAGTTGACGCGTCTATTCGCATCAAACCAATGAAACATATCTTTGTCACACTGTATGAACACGTATTGTAGATAGATAGGCATACGGCAAATTGAGAGTTAATGGAGGAGAAATATAGAGAGAGCGAAGGAGAGAGTCTAGCACCGTTACATTCCAGTTTCCCTATTCGGCAGAGGTGTTTATCGAAAAAAAACGTATAAATAGTCTCCATATGGAGCTGGTCATGTTGGCCAATTTGCGTGGAGCCTTCCGCAGCTCAGCAGGAGATCGTACTCACTTCAGTACACACTTCCCCGGTCGGGTCCTCCATCCAGACGGACGCACGACAGACAGATGAGCAGCAGTTTAGGAGCAGGTGGTATCAATCAGCCTGCCGCTTCGTCGATAAATAAGGAGGTTTTTTCCGGTGTGTGACGGACAGAAGTGTTTCCCATCTGCTCGTAGACGGAAGACGGATTTGTTGACAGCGCACGGTACACTTAATCTGCCCTTCCGTCTTTCTCTAACTGACAGGTTAAAATATCCTCAACATGAAAGAAACCTACCGTTTCTAAAATGCCTCATCAAAACTGATGGAGTGACATGGAATATCATAGCTCTTTCCTTCCCCTCTCCTCCCCACCACTCTTTCGCTCTACCTCCCATTTCTCTCTAGCATGTTCATAAGTTTGTTTATTTTTGTGTTTTTTGTTTATTTGTTTGTTTTTTTCCTCAGAGGGGGCTACGAAGACGGCATTATCCCCCAGGTGGAGGTAGAGCCAGGATCTTTCTACCACACCATGTCCAGGGCCCAAACCCTCCAGTTCCCCCACAAGCGAAGCAGCATGGTCAGCCTGGACGGCATCCGCAGGGACCTCCGCTGGAGGGACCCTAACCTGCGTGAGGTCATCACCATGCTCAGCCACCCCATGGACCCGGTCAAGTCCAACGCGGCCGCTTACCTGCAGCACCTGTGCTACGAAAACGACCGCATCAAGCAGGACGTCCGTCAGCTGAAGGGACTTCCTGTTCTGGTGGACCTCCTGGATCACCCCAAGGCTGAAGTCCACCGCAAGGCCTGCGGTGCCCTGAGGAACATCTCCTATGGGAAGGACCACGACAACAAGGTGGCCATCCAGAACTGTGACGGCCTCCCTGCCTTGGTCAGGCTGCTGAGGAAGTCCAGTAACATGGAGGTTAGGGAGCTGGTCACAGGTACGGAGACACAGAAGGATCAAACTTAGATTTAGATCAAACGCTCTGATCCGGTGGTTCTCAATCCTGGTTCAAGTGTTCCTTGTGTTGCCCTGCACGTTCTAAATGTGTCCCTGCTCCAACACACCTGCTTCAAATAAATTGGTCGTTATCAGGCTTCTGCAGAGCTTGATAAGGACCCTTTTTTTATTAAACAAGTTTCTGATAAAAGAAACAAACGATGTTCTCCAACTCATCGTCCTCCATTGTGTTCTCCATTCAAAAGGTACCCTCTGGAACCTCTCGTCCCACGAACCCTTGAAGATGATGGTGATCAACCAGGGTCTCCAAACCCTGACCGATGAGGTCATCATCCCGCATTCTGGTTGGAGGAGAGACCCCACAGAACATTCCAGGCCTCGGGAGACGGAGTGGACCACGGTCTTCAAGAACACCTCCGGGTGTCTGAGGTGAATCCAAGATCAGATCACTAGGATTTTTTTTTTTTACAAAAAACAAACGAATGGAAAAATGTGACTGAGCCCAAATGTGTGTGATCATTTTAGCAGAAAAGAAGGGATTCGAATTTGGGATACGGCAATGTATAGTCCAGGGGTGTCCACTCCTGGTCCTCGAGGGCCACTGTCCTGAAGGTATTAGATTTAGATTTGTTTTCTCGGTTCTAGCACACCTGATTTTTTGGATTTTTGGATGAGTCATTATCAAGCTCTGTGGAAGCCTGATACAGTCATATGAAAAAGTTTGGGAACCCCTCTTAATTCTTTGGATTTTTGTTCATAATTAACTGGGATTTCAAAGAAGCAAATTCCTTTTCATAAATGACAAACTTTAGGGAAACAGGAGTATTTCAGCAGTGTCGTTTTGTTTATTAGAATAACAGAAAATATGCAATAGGCATCATAACAAAATTTGACGGTGCATACATTTGGGCACCCCAACAAAAAAAATGACATCAGTACTTAGTTGAGCCTCTTTTTGCAAAAATAACAGCCTCTAAATGCCTCCTGTAGCCTGTGATGAGTGTCTGGATTCTGGATGGAGGTATTTTTGACCATTCTTCGATACAAAAGCGCTCCAGTTCAGTTAAGTTTGATGGCCGTCGAGCATGGACAGCCCGCTTCAAATCATCCCATAGATTTTCGATGATGTTCAAGTCAGGGGACTGTGACGGCCATTTGAGAACATTGTACATTTCCCTCTGCATTAATGCTTTTGTTGAATTTGAACAGTGTTTAGGGTAATTGTCTTGTTGGAATATCCAACCCCTGCGTAACTTCAACTTTGTGACTGATGCTTGAACATTATCCTGAAGAATCTGTTGATACTGGGTTGAATTCATGCGACCTTCGACTTTAACAAGGGCCCCAGTCCCTGAAGTAGCCACACAGCCCCACAGCATGATGGAACCTCCCCCAAATTTGACAGTAGGTAGCAGGTGTTTTTCTTGGAATGCAGTGTTCTTCTTTCGCCATGCACAGCGCTTTTTGTTATGACCAAACAACTCAATTTTTGTCTCATCAGTCCAAAGCACTTTCTTCCAATATGAATCTGGCTTGTCTAAATGAGCTTTAGCATACTCCATGCGACTGTACCTGTGGCGTGGGCGCAGAAAGGGCTTCATTCTCATCACCCGGCCATACAGATGTGCTTTGTGCAAATTGCGCTGAATTGTTGAACGATGTACAGATACACCATCTGCAGCCAGATGTTGTTGCAGGTCTTTGGAGTTGATCTGTGGGTTGTCTGCAACCATTCTCACAATCCGCCGCATATGCCGCTCCTGTACTTTTCTTGGTCTTCCAGACCTGGGTTTAACTGCAACTGTGCCTGTGTCCTTCCATTTCCTGACAACATTTCTTACAGTCGAAATTGACAGTTGAAACCTTTTGGAAAGCTTCTTGTAGCCTTCCCCTAAATCATGAAAACGAACAATCTTTGTTTTCAGATCTGTGAAGAGCTGTTTTGATGATCCCATTCTGTCTCACTTCAGCAGAGAGTCAAAGAGAAGTGCAACTTGTATTTGGGCACCTTAAATACCTTTTCCCATGATTGAACACACCTTTCTATGAGGTTCAAGGCTTAACGAGATAATCCAACCAATTTGATTTTTCAAGTCATCCGTTTTACATGCTGTTACATGCATTCAAATCAGCAAAATCATAAGGGTACCCATATTTTTGCACAGCCAGTTTTTCACAATTTATTTAATTTCATACAACTAAAAACTGCTTTGCTAAAAATCTTTGTTTGGAAAACACCCCAGTACTTAGATCTTCCTGGTTAATGAAAGACATACCACTTTTATCTTTTTTTGCGTGAAAGCAGAGTCAATTATAATGCCGGCTGAGAGGGGTTCCCAAACTTTTTCATATGACTGTAATTACAAAAACAAATGTGTGCTGGAACAGGGAAACATCTTAAAAGGTCAGGACAGTGGCCCTCGAAGACCAAGATTGGACACCCCTGGTATAGTCCAATACTCAACCACCAAGCTATACTCGCACCCCCATACTCCATCGCTGACTAGTTACCGACAGGGTCTTTGTTGTGGTTTTCTCCCCAGGAACGTGAGCTCAGATGGGGCAGAGGCTCGTCAGAGACTGAGGGAGTGTGAAGGGCTGGTGGATGCTTTGCTTCATGCCCTCCAATCAGCAGTGGCCACCAAGGACACAGATAATAAGGTAGAGACCCATGACCACCTGATAGGAATTCCAATTCAGATTAACTAAACAGCAGCACTGACTGCAGATAAGGGCAGAACTAGGAAGTGTCGTGACCAACAAGGTCAGGAAAGGGATTTAGGAAATTGATTTTATTGTCCTTTTTGAGATGTTGTAGATATTTATATATATATATTTTTTTTATGTATTATTATTATTATTATTATTATTATTATTATTATTATTATTATACAAATATATATATATATATATATATATATATATATAATTATTATTTTTATTCCCAGTCTGTGGAGAACTGTGTCTGCATCTTGAGGAATCTGTCTTACCACGTCCACAAAGAGGTCCCGGGGGCAGAGCGCTTTCAAGAGCCTCCGGCCAATCACATCCCCCGATCTGGAGTACACCAGAAGAAGAAGACAGAGGCTGACTGTTTCGGAGGCAAAAGGGCGAAAGGTTTGTTGTTGGTGTAGCAAACAAACAGGGGTAATGACAAGTGGGATTAGAGATACAGTAATTGTGCCAGAGAAACTGGATTGGCGGGAAAATGATCACCATCTGCCAAGCTTTATTCATTTGTACCTGTACCACATTGTTTTGGATCAGTCAGTGTAACCACTGGCAGCGATGGGTGTTAAAGTTAGCCTGTGATGGACAACGAGAGACAGAGGGTTAATTCAATCAGCTGCCAAGTGCATGCCACTTTCATAAATTTCGAAGGACAAATTCAAGAAGGAAATGTGTAACAAATTTGTCAGATTAAACCCATTAAATTAGCACAACAGACCTTCAAACGCTTCTCACTGTTCCATACTGTGCAGTCTTGATCCCCGTCACAAAGCTTTTCTAGAACTTTCTTTCTATTTCCCTCTGCTGCTAGAGGAGTGGTTCAATCAAGGTGAGTCTCGCTGTCTTCTACGAGCTTCCTTTTGAAGAAGTTTTCAAAGGAGGTCTCGTTGTGTGTGTGTGTGTAGGAGTTTGGTCTTTCCAAATGCAGAAGTGTTTTTGTGTGTGTGTGTGTGCGCGCTTGTGCTTGTTTTGCAGGTTGGAGAAATGGTCTTCTTGACAAAAAGTATGAAACGCTGGACTTGCCAAAACGCAGAGAACCAATGAAAGGTACGAAACACTATTGGGATCAGTCATACTGACAAACTAACAATAATGAATCTGGATAATTCTTCTTCGCCTGTCAATGTATGTAAAAAAGGCTTTGTTATGGGCCTTCAAGGTTTAGCCTTTCACAGTGAAGACTTGCTTTTCATCCACTCAGCGTTTGCTTTAAGTTTTTAGGGTGTTCATTATGGAATGTGAATTAGCCCCCCCCCGGCACAGGTGCACCAGAGGCAAAAGAAACATGAGGTCAAACGGTTGTCGCGACAACCTTGTCAGCTTTTTTTTCTTTTTTTTTTTTCTACACGCGTGTGCTTCTTTGTCTGCCTGAATTGACATCTGGTTCTGGGAATAATAATGCACTGCAATTATGCTACATTGAGCATCATATTGCAGACTCATTAGATATGTCCATTGTGTTCCCAGATAGACATTTAAATTCAGCGTTTGTAGCTCACGCCTGCGGCTGAGTACATGGTCTCCATTATCGTCATTGAAATGCAGTAGAGTAACCCTACGACTGGACCTAATGAAAGACAGTATCCCCCAATATCCGACAGAACATGGACCAGTACTTCTAACTTGTACCTGAACTTTGCATAGAAAGCTGTAGGTGTGTGTGTGTGTGTGTTTGTTTGTGTGTGTAGACCTGGACAGGTGTGTGTGTGTGTGTGTGTGTGTTTGTGTGTGTGTGGACCTGGGCCCAGTTGCCCCAGGAGCCCATCCCTCCTCCTACTGGAAGCTGCAGTGGAGGTGATAAGGAGGCCTGCTGAGGATCACACAGCAGCTGACATCCCCTGTGGACCAAACTGACTGATCACCGGCAGCTTCTGAAGAGACAATCAGAAGATTCCAGAACAGGCTGCCTGTCTGGGGTCCTGTCCTGTTAGTCTAGCTGGAGTCTCTTCCACTGGAGTAGGAGAGGGATGTTGTTTCAAAGAGTTGTCTTTAGATGGGATTATCCTCATGTTGTCTTTAGACAGCGGTGTCTTTAAGGAATGTTAGGGAGGATTGTATCGTTATAAAAACCGTGTTTTACTGGAAGAGCATTATCCTTAACGTTGTTTTTGCCTGATTTTATCATCCTTGGATAATGTTTTCTTTATACTTGAAGGAGATGGAGGTCTGTGTAAACTATCCATTAATGAAAACAACGGGTGATGACATGTCAAATGGAACGCTGGTCTTATTTTGCGTTCATGGCAGACATTTTTTTTCTATTGATAATTTATACTTAATAAGTTGATGTGATGCACAAGCACACACACAGTGTCTCGACAGAAAGAAGCAGAAGATTTTTACCCAAACAATGTGCCCCTGTGGATAATCCTAACTTCAACTATAACAGTGAAAGCCTTGTATCTGTATTCTGGAAAGTTCTTTTCAATTTGCACCGATTCTTTTGTTTGTTTTTGTAGGCTGAGATGAGTCATAATAACAAAGTATGATGAAATAACCCACTTAATTATTTATGTTTCATGGCTACTGCTGTTTTAAGACAGCTATTCTTTCCTATATGGACAATATCTGTTTGTCTTTATTAGCCTACAGTGCTGTTAGCTGGAATAATCCGTTTTCGTTTGGACAGAGATTGTTCATGTACTCATTCTTAGAGTGTTTGAATGGATAGTGCTTCAGTAATGCCTCCTCCTATCTGCAGCCGAGTGTTGAGAGTCTAGCTTCTGATTGTCAGCCTCAGTATGTTTCACAGAAAGCTCTGATGGTTAAGGGTCTGTGTGTCTCCTCTCTCTCTCTGCCTGTCTTTCTCTCTCTGTCTGTTTTTCTTTCTCAACCTCTGTCCTCCTCCCCCCCCCCTCTCTCCGTGAAGGTCTGGATCTGCTGTACCAGCCTGAGGTGGTGAGGTTGTATCTGTCCCTTCTCACCCGCAGTCAGAACCACAACACCCTGGAGGCTGCAGCCGGGGCCCTGCAGAACCTCGCAGCTGGACACTGGGCTGTGAGTGTGGGGGGCAGGGGGGCAGGGGCTGGATCATTGGAGTGTGGAGGGGAATGGGTGTGCAGAGGGAGTGGGAGAGGCTTTGGTGTGTGTGGGGGGGGGTTGGTGGTGATTGTGTGCGTGGGGGGGGGGGGGTGGTGGTGGTGGTGGTGATTGTTGGGGGGGTGTGCCTGTGTCTGTATGGTGTCTAGCTGAGGAGGGGGTAGCTGTGTGTCTGAATGCAATCTTGCTTGTTTGTGTGTGTGTGTGTGTGTGTTTTAGTATTTTATCTGTCTGGTTAAGCTCAACCCCCCCCCCCCCCCCCCCCCCCCCCCCCCGAGGTTCTGGTCCCCTGGGCTGACATGGTCCCTGTCCACCAATCACCCTCCGTGTCTCTATATCTGTGCTCACAGTGGTCTAGCTACATCCGAGCTACAGTCAGGAAGGAGAAGGGTCTCCCAGTTCTGGTCGAGCTCCTGCGTTCTGATGCTGACAAGGTTGTCCGTGCTGTTGCTATAGCTCTTCGGAACCTGGCCATTGATCGCCGCAACAAAGACCTTATAGGTAAGAAACTCGTAAAAATTCTCATAATTAAAAAGTTCCACCATGAATATCTTTCAAGGTTATGTAGCCCGATGTTTAATTCAATGTGACGCACACAGAGTGCCGAAAGGGTAGCATCATCTAGCTGGCTAGCAGGAATGGTGAACTCTTAAGAACATTACGTTAATACAGCTCAACTAGAACCTGTCAACTACTTAAGTTAAAAAAGTGCAGCAACAGCATCTTAATTTCAGCTGCAAGCTAAGATGCACAGTAAAAAAAAAAAATATATATATATATATATATATATAACGACGGCGACACTTTATTATAATAATAATAATAGCATATTTAGCAGATGCTTTTATCCAAAGCAACTTACATTAAGTACAGGGACATTCTCCCTGAGGCAAGTAGGGTGAAGTGCCTTGCCCAAGGACACATCACATAGCCACAGCCGGGGTCTATCACACAACCTTACGCTCACGAGTCCAACGCCTTAACCCACTGAGCCATCAGACTCCCTCATCATATTATAGCACAGATCCTTGTACACAGACGGTGTCTTTCCCTGTTTGTTCCCAGGGGGCTATGCTATGAGGGACCTGGTCAGCAACCTGCCCTGTGGCCAGCAGAGGCCAGCCAAGAATCTTGAGGGGGACACTGTGGTGGCCATTTTGAATACCATCCATGAGATCATCACAGACAGCGTTGAGAACGCTCGAGGACTCATTCAGGGACACGCAATCCAGAAACTGATCGCCATTAACAAGACCAGGTACACTGGGAGAACACTCGCATCGCATTCGTATTCATATTCATTTATCGGATACTTTTATTCGAATCGGTGGTACGAGTTGCGTAATTGGAAAACGCAGCAGACGTAGAATTAGAAGATTCAATTCAATCAAAATAATTTTGGGGGCGGGAGTCAAGAAGCTGTCCTAAATCACCCATGCGTGTTCTGGGTCGAGGTAACAAGATTGTGGAATTCTGTGATGTACCCTGCCTCTCTTGTCTCCCATGTTTCTGGGGCGTGGCCTATCCGTCAGCCAATCAGTGCGTGAGACGAAGGCGGCCTCTCACGTGTTGCAGACCGTGTGGGCCTACAAAGACCTGAGGAACAGTCTGTTCAAAGCTGGATGGAACAAGAGCCACTTCAAGGTAACCTCATTATGTCACTTCTGACTAAATGCACTATTATACTGTTGTTTTTTATTAATTTAGCGGAAGCTTTTCTCCCCCTCCATATCCTCTTGCAATATATGAATCCAAAGCGATATTTTGATCGGTATTCAAATGCTCTACTTTACCACTCAATTTACCTTTTCATGCTTTACACGTAGAAATGGAAGTTTATAGATGTGACAGCAGAAAATCCAGGATCAGAAGTGTAAAGTTTGAGTTATTTCAGTGGTTAGAGTCAGTAATTTTTTTTGTATTTTTTTTTTTTTATCTGGCTTGGTGCAATAATAACTCAACAACACCGCATCAAACCATTTTACACCACAAGATTATATGGTTCAGCATCATGTCGAAAAGTCATTGTCTTGTTTTATGTTCTGTGTGTGCTAGCAGGTGATTAGGGGCAGCATTAGTGTGTGTGTGTGTGTGTGTTTATACTAAACATGTAATCCTTTTCCTCGTTGTTCAGCCCACAACGACCGGAATGACGAAAAAACCCAAGAGTACGAAGCAAGGCTGCGACGACATCACCCTGCCTCTCATGGAGAAGAACCAAGGTCAGCAGAACATGGCTGTGCTGAAGTTGGATGTTTTCCTATTCTTTTTTCACAAAAGAAGTCCCTGTTGCTGCAGAACCTCATTCATCAAGTCAGGAGTGATTCTGTGGTGCAGACAAAGCTGGTTAAATACATGATTGTGACACTTCTTTTCTTTTTCCTTTTAATGCATTTTGTCTCTCTGGGTGTTTACAGTTACATAAACATTTAGTTACTTGTACACTCTTATCCAGAGTGACTTACAGGAAGTACAGGGACATTCCCCCTGAAGCAAGCAGGCTGAAGTGCCTTTCCCAAGGACATATCATTTTGGCACGGCCGGGATTCAAACTCGCAACCTTCTGATTACTAGCTTGATTCCTTCACCACTCAGCCACTTGACATTGACGTGTTTGATGTTAACCTGGCTCCTGAACAATGACCTTTCACCCACAGAAGGATACTCCATGTCCGAGCAGTCGGACAGGGTGGCCGAGGGGCCTGGACACATGTTGGAGAGAGAGGCCTTCCAGGTAAAGCGTTCTGCTCGGGAACAAGACTATCTTCATGTTGATCACGTTGCCTTGATCTTGTACGCAGTTGATTTTCTCAGACATGACAACAAACAAAAAATATACTGCAGAAGTATGAAATGGTGATGCTTTACTCATGTGGCAGATCATTAAATTAAATCCCCTTTTGTTTTATCCTGGAGGAGGTGCAAGATTTATTAAACTGGAGGGGGAAAACTATCAACCATACTTGGAGTAGAACAGTCGGATACTCATTTTATACGACAACAACTAACGTTATATTTGTGTTCTTTCAGACAGTTCCAGAGAGGAAGCACTTTATCAGAGCTGTAAGGCCGTCTGTGGGTCTGGTGGACCGCAAACCCCCTCCTCTCGATTCCTGGGTGTAAAAACTGCTGGGTGGACAGTAGTGCAGGTACATTCCCAGTTTCACCTCAGACAGTACATCCTCCTGAGGGGGTTTCAGGTGTGGTTTCAACTAGAGAAGTGCTGAGATGTGAGGTGTGTGTGTGTGTGTAATACTGTGAGGTGACTGTGCAAATATGTACTGTTGTACAAGGGGAGGGGGAAGGAATGTTAGTTTTTATTTTTTTTTTCTCAAATATTTTCTTTTTCCTTGCAGGAAACCATATATTGCAGATACATCTAGAGGAAGACAGGCATTTGTAGAAGCCATTTGTGATATGGATTTTACATGGAGGAAGAAGATAGATCCTAGAGAATAGAAGCCTATTTCTTCAACAGATCTGAATAGTGTGTGTATATTTGGTCTTATATTTCATGTCAGTGTCATCAAAATAATAAAGGAGAATTAATACTACATTTTATACACATGTTGTATCATAGTCCAGTAGGATAAGTGGAATTATCCAGCAGAGTATTCAGAATTCATAAAGCATTACAGAATCTATGCGATTAAAATTAGTAAACTCATGTCAACACTCCTTTTGAAGTTACGTTGGAGACTACTTTTTCGAATTTCCTGACCAACCTTTGACTAGTGATATACACTATGTTGGCAAATTTTCCTCCAGTTGTGAAGAATTTCCTTATTTATTAATTGAAAGGCCAGTAAAAATGGGATTGTAAATGTGTAATAAAAGATTGTTAATATAATAATATTCTAAATGAAGGCATTTATATTGTAATATTCATTGTAATACTCATGTTATTTATTAGCAATTGTGGATGTTGTTATCTTCTACCCAGAAAACGGAATGGATACATTAACATCAAAATACTAGTGTCATTTTAACAGAAGCTGAAATTCAAGATTTTTGCTTAGTGTTCGTTCTTGCATCGCTATGTTGAATGGAAATGGAAGTAAATAAAAATCGATAATTTCTAAATTTTGTATATATTTTATTGTTGTAAAAAGAAATCCATAAAAATACTTTTTTTTTTATGGACTTTTGATCTTGTTGAAAGTTGTTTCAGCACTGGACAGCTCCTCTTGAGCCGCTTAATACGATTAAGGGCTTGAACTCTCGAGCGCATTGAAGTGCATCTTTTAAAAGGAATTTAACGTTTCTTAATAAGAATCTTATGCAAGCTTCCCATAATCCGTGCAATGCCATAATATTATGCTTCAGGCTGGTTTTGAGTTTGCTATATTCTGCTTGCTAACATGAAGTTAAACGATTCTCAGCTACTGGCACTGAAAGGGAAAAGGTAGGCGAGTTATCTAGCGGTACTTTGTCCTAACTAAAGCAATGTAAATTATCTAGCTCTACTAACAACAGTGTAGCAACCGACCACAGCTAGCCTAATACATTTGCTAGTCTTGAAGTTAGGATCATCGTAAATTAAATCTGTAATTAAAATTAACCTGACAAAGTAGACCACATTTGATAACGTTAACAGCAGCAGTTCAAAGTGCGGTTGAATTCAGGGTACTTTTTTCTGTTTGTTCTTTTCCTGTTTTGCGAAATAGAGTCCAAAAGATGAGCGACCATCATCAGAGAGCAAGTTTGCGTTTGGCAGGTGAGGATACAGAACCGTAATGGTGGAAACATTTGAGAAACAGCATAAAATATTAAACGTCAAAAAAACTATCCTAACTGATCAGCCCGCCATACAAGACCTTTGAGCTAATACATTATAGACGATTAAATGGCCGGATACATAATTTATATAATAATAACCATCATTGTTTTTTTAGCTGCTCAATTGAGCAGCTATGCTAGAAAGATGCCCTCAGTACACTTCATCTGTGCTCCCTGATCTCTAAGCTAAGGCCAAGATTGCCATGCCTGAGTTCCCTGGCTGGAAAGGAGAGCCTTACCCTAAACCGCTGGTCAGATACACTGAAGCCTTGCCTATTGGAAGCTCATCCATCGTCTGTCTGCACCCCTCACGGCTCAATCCTAGGAGACCTATACCAATCTCAAGCACCAGGACAGTCAGGTTCTCCTTCCCTGAGAAGACCCAGCGTCTGATCCCGGCCTTTAGAAGGCAGAGAAGCTCTCCCAGGGTCCAGGCTGGGGGGCGGCAGGTCAGGCCGCTCACACCCAGACCCCCCAAACGCAAGCTGGGTCACTCTGGTAGACGGAGACGTAACGCGTCCCTCACGGAGGACCAGTTGGCTGGACGCGGTAACGCCGTGTCCCTGTTCCGTGCTGTCCGAGACCAGTTGCTGCTCACCCCCAGCTCTGAGTCCTCCCCCTCCCCTCGCTCCTCCCCCTCCTCTCCTCCGCATCGGTGCCGTCGTACCCCCCCGGCCTACCTCACTCGCCGCTACGTGACCCAGTTGAAGCTGTACCAGGCACTGAGTAATGAGAGGAAGAAGAGGACCAATCAGGTTTAAACAAATATGGCAAATTCACACAAACACGAAAAACGTTTTAGAAAAGCTAGGAAATTGAATATTATCAATAATTTCAACTGATCTATAGACTGTATCCGTGTATCTATACTCTAATACTATACTACTTCTTTGTAACAAAAAAATATATTAATTTATCATGCAGTGCTTTACTGTGTGGACACAATAACATGATATAACCTTTTTTTCCTTTTAATTTCTCAGGGGGCTATTGAGGGGAATTTGATTCAAAAAGGTACGATGGAATTAACCATGTAGCACATTATCCGTATACTCCATACACGCATGATTTAACACATTGCATAATCGTCTACTGGCAGCTACACAATAGAGTATAGTGATAATGACTACAGCAGCCAGATTATGTTAATAACAGTAAAATGGTGAAAAAGAGAAGGACAGTTATAATAATTAGGTCCTCCGGTCCTCCTCTCGGGTAGCTGCCTCCTGTCGTCATGTGGAGCCGCCTCTGGGAGGAGGGGAGGGCGTGTCTTCCTGCAGCCTCTGCAACGTCACCAAGAGGAAGAGAAGCCCCCAGTCTGGACAACAGCCCCCCCAGCCGCCCGCACGGCTGGCCAGGAGATCCAGGGCGCGTCCTTGGCATCGCCGGTTCGACAGCAGCCTGTCGTCGGACGGCAGCCCCATCCTGGACAGTGGTCAGTCGCCCCACTTGGCATCCCCAGAGACACCGGACGGCTGCGGCCCTGTCCCGGGTTCAAGCACGCCGCGTCATTCCTCCATGGCCTCCCAGTCGCCATCCAGCCCTCTCTGTGGGGCCCTCATGCCTTGCGAGACTTCAGTGATCATCCAGTCGTTCTCCAGTACTCCCTCTAGTGCCCCCACCACGCCACTCTACCCCCATTCCTTCACCTCCAGTGCCCCAGGCACCCCACTACGCAGTCAGACACTGCCCTCCGACGCCCCTGGCACCCCACTGAGCACCACCTTATTTTCACACAGTACCCCTACGACACCGCTCACGAATAAGGTGGGGGGCAAGGGTCTAGCCAAAGAGTCTAGCGACAAAACAGGAGACCCCAAGTCAAGACGTAGAGACAGGAGTCACACTGGCAAGCCGTTTGGAAATCCCCACATGGGTCCTACTGCTGAGACTTTGAAAGTTCCTGAGAAGAAAGAGAAGAGAAAAGATTACTCAACGCCGAGAACACCTCAGAACGCCGGCGGAACAAGACAATCAGCAGACGCCCAGCAGACGCGTCTCAAAGCCCCACCTGACTTTCCCTTATCTCTTCGGAGTGGCCTTTTAGACTGCGAGCTGTCTCCATCTTTCTTCTCGTACGGCCACCAGGAGACTTCTCGTCGCCCGAGAGGCCCCGCCCACAAGGCCAGCAGGAAGTCTCTGGACAAGCCCCCCTCAACATCCTCAAACTTGTATTCCTCAAAAACGACGCAAACAGCTGACAGTCACCTAACAGCCAAGCTTTCGATGTTGGTCCCTACGACACCCACATCGGCAAAGTATTTCGCTCCGCCTTCGAGTCTTTTCAAGAGGCCTCCGACACCCTGGACTTTATCCAGCCGGAAGACGGGCTCTGGAGCCTATCACTCACCTCCTCCCCTGTGTCCCAAATCTCCCGACACAGGTGCCGGCCAGCAAACCAGGAAGATCTCCTTCGCTGGGTACAACATGACGACGAGGTTTGCTGGCAAAGCCTGGGTGCCGAAAAGAGGAGAGGATTTGGGGAACCGTGTGGGACGATCCCTGTCCATCGCCAGAGACGTGGAGAGCAGGCACTCTCCTTACGCTGCAGGCCGTCACAGCCAGATATCAGTGTTGAGCAGACACTTAAGCCCAGCTGTTCAAATTTGTGCGGATAAACAGGAATTACCCATGACCCCAATCAACAGTGGGTCTGTTTACCCATTCCATCGTCCCAGTTCAGCCACTTCCTCCGGTAAGCTCCGAGACTCCAGCGTGACCTCGGACGGGAGACTGAGGCACTCCTATCAGAAACCTGACACCCCGAGACCCCACAGCAGCCATTCAAAGACTCAGCCCTCCGGAACGCCGGTCTGCCGTCGTCCCTCAAGCCCCGGCAGGAGGAGAGAGAGGAAGTCCACCACGACCTCTTCGTTCGACCTTGACCGCCGTTCGAGGCCGAAGACTTACCACAATAAAAGGTCCCATCGTTCCCCCGGCATCGCCTCCTCTGAACTGCCACTTGAGAAGGACAATTTTACCAGATCTGCATGTGTGAGGCGTCAATCCGGTGAATGTCAGCGCCGGTACGGAGAGAGGACCTCGCTTCCAGAGACCCGGGCAGAGCGGAATCCTGAAGAGAGCTTCAGAGGCGACAAGAAAGCGAAAGCATCTAAGGGTCAGGAGCTCTTTAAAGCTCCGTTTCCACGAGCACCCAGCCACAAAGTGCCTGACGCTCAAAGGTCCACATTTAGGAGGAATGACACCCACCGAAACTTCAAAAACACCCGCTCGCCCCCGGCTCAGTCGAGATGTAAGTTCCCGGTGCCTGTGCTCCATCGCCATTTACATTTTCCCTAGTGTGTGTGCGTGCGTGTGCGTGGAAATGTGTGTGTGATGAGATCATTCAGTTGTAGTCATCACTGAACAATTTATTCTTAACCGTCTGGTTGCAGTGGAAGAATTCGGAGACCATCTGCCCCTTCAGACCCCCTCCCACCCCCCTCCTCTAATGCCCCCATGCCTACCCTTTTCCCCCACCAACCCAAACCTCTTTAACGCCATTGTGAGCGCCATTACCCTCCTCATGGGTCTGTCCTCCATCTCCTGCCCCCAGCTCTATCCTGCCCCTGCTGTTCCCCCTGCTACCCCCTCCACAGTGGAGCCCTCCCCTCCTTCCTGTCACCCGGACCCCGGTCCCAGCACCTCCATCACCGCAGCAGGCCCGGCCTGGACCCTGTCTGACTCAGGGATGAGCCTTAGGTCAACAGACACACAGCAGGTGACAAGAGAACTACAAGAGCATGAACACTGTATGCCACCATAACACTGCATCATTTTAGAAATATACATTCTCCTAACTTGTATAAAAATTGGATATGTATGGTGAACATACAGTATATATATACACATGTGTTATCTTGTACAGTAATAGTAAAATATGTGATTAATTTATTTGGATGTTTGTACCCGAGTGAACAACAATACAGGAATGGAAAGACTGTCGTCCTGTTTCAAGGATGTGTGAAGCATTTGAATGAGATACAATGAACGCATGCAATTTGTGAATACGATATACGCAAACGGTGGATTGCTATCTTTGATTCTCAGAGGTTTCCATGGCAATTACATGTTCTGTTCATCTAGTGTTGACCTTATCGCCATACGCCGTGTCCATGTCAATAATGTGCTCACTCTGGTTAGTCTGTTAAAGAAAAATGAACACAGAGGAAAGCTATTTGGCGTGTGCCGTGCACCGTGCGTGCGCCGTGCAATTCCAGGTGTCAAGTCCAGAGGAGGCCATAGATCTGACTGACAGCAGACAGGGAGAGGAGGTTGGTGGTTCCGAGGAACAAGTCGACCGTCATTGTTTCAGTCAGTAGGGATTCAGACACCACTGTGAGTCCGTGTGCAGGAGAAGCCTCGAGCTGATTCACTGTGGCCCTGTTCGAAAGCACGGCCGCTAGATATCCCTAATGAATTCCTGATGTGAAGACAAGACAACACAAGATTAAGATATGTCAGTTGGAAGTCGGGCGCTGCTGTTTCTCTGCTTCTTCACAGTCCAACTCCTGCTCTCACGATGAGAGCGTCTGTCCGATGCTACCCTTGGTTACAGCCGCACAAATGGAGCAGAATTATGTTTTCCTCCATCCAGCTCAATAGAACGTTGACGCTACTGTCCTGATGCTCCCGGCAGGAGGGCCTCATTATGACTGCATGAAACCAGAAGAGGGCGATGTCACGCCTAGAAAAAGAACTGCCTGGGACACTGTAGTCTTAATCTTTCTTGAATAAAATACTTAAATAAAAACGCATCAATAAACAACAAGCCTTCAAGTGTTAGACTACAGCACAGGTGTCAAGATCCAGTCCTCTCCTGAAGGTTTTAGAGGTTTCCCTGCTCCAGCACACCTGATTCTAATGAAGGGTCGTTATCAAGCTCTGTGGAGGTGTGCTGGAGCAGGGAAACATCTAAAACCTTCAGGAGAGTGATGACTAAATCTTGACACCTGTGCTGTAGTCTAACACTTGAAGGCTTGTTGTTTATTGATGCGTTTTTATTTAAGTATTTTATTTAAGAAATATTGAAGTTTTGAATTGATTAAAATGAATCCTCCAGTCTTCATGACACCAGTGTAGACTCTATGAATATTCAGTGTTGACGCAAAGTCATGCATCAATGCTGCTTGGCTTTCACTAGATGGTTATTTTGTTTGCATTCTCTTAAGATACCCTGGGGCTAGCTGGCCCCAGTCCAGGGTGTACCCTGCCCAAAGTCACTGGGATAGGTTCCAGTTACCCTAATGGGAATAAGCTGTAGAAAATGAGATGAGATTGTCTTATGACCTGCTTTGCTGTTGACATTTTTTTAACAACCAACCACAAGCTATAACGCAGGACGTTTGATGTGAAGTATTCTCATGGCTGTTACAACTGGAATTTCAAGGTGCAACAGAAATGAAAGTTTATTCAACTAAAGTTAAAAAAATTCATGGTCATGCTGGTTGGAGTATATATGTGTGTGTGTGTGTGTGTGGATTCCACATCATAAATGACATTCAGCATTCAGTAATAGGAAATTGGTCAGCCAAAGAACATTGTATTAAACTCTGTTTTGTTAATTGTTGAGCTGAAGCAGGCCTATACTCAGCTCTAACTTTCAAAGAAGCGGCAGGAAGCAATGTGCTGAGGCCTCAGACCATCTGAACGTCTTTCTGAACCATTCTGAGGTAGTGTTGGGTCAAATGTTATGAAATAATATCATCTTTCATCGGCGTGTTTCTTTTTGTTGAATTAAATTACGCCACAACAGAGAACTGAAAAGAAAAGGTGACCATATACAGATATCTAGGAATGTACTGATAAATGGATTAATTCACCATGAAATAATTGCCTTCTTCACGGAATATCATTGCGTACAAGACTGAATGACCAAAGAATTTCTTTATTAAAAATATTTTTTAATTGGTCTAAAATAGCCTACAAAGGTTTCTTCCATATAGATGATTTCAGGGCGATGTTAATAGTATGTGTATTAGTATCGGTGAAGGTCGGAGCTCCTGGGTTGTACGACAGAGCCTCTGTACAACCGGGTACAATCGGTCCCTCCTAATTGAGCCAGGAGCTGTTTACTGTGCGCCTCCCTCCCTCCCCCCTCCCTCCCTCCTCCCTGTCTGAAGCGCTGCACAGCGCTATCAGGACACCACGCTGATGATGGTACAGAGAGTGCGTTTATAAAAGCCACTCACATAACCTTCGCTCAGTCGGCGACATGGCATCTTAAAGGCTGGATTTGTTTCATAAACCAGGACAAAGTTCAACTTATTCAAGTTTGACCAGCGATTGTTGCAGGCGTCTTCTGATTTTCACTGAACAAAAACCGCACCTGACCCAGCTACTTATCAGGTAAGAAACATCTGACTATTCCGACTATTCCGAGTGGAAATTACTTTTTAATAACGATGTGATATTCTTATTAAGTATGTTCATCCGTTCTACGTTTATTTCTTATTGGAAAACATTTTTTCGTCATGAGTCTGTATTGTTTTTATACTCTTAATTAGGCTGTTTCTGCGTGAATGAAAAACAATTATATATTGTTTCGATTGAATTGGTCGATTACACTCTCATCCACCGTCTTCTAAACAAAGTTCATCAGAGATGATTATGATTCAACCTGTGTCAGTACATGAGCACAGTCATAAGTCTATGAGTATCATAGGCTCCATGTGGTATTCAGCATTTATCATAATATTTGTAGCCCACTTCAGTCATGTTGACGCTGTAATGTTTTCGTTACATCTAAACAGTAGCCTTGATGGTTAATTTCGCTCTGCATTTGTCATCGTTGGAAAATTGGAAATCGTTTTTACATTTGTCTTTCATTGTTCCCGTATAGACAGATTGTCAACAATTTGAGATTGCGATAAATAGTTTGGTTTGCTATGAGGATTCATAATTGATCATCAGGCCACAGATTACAGACGAAGCAATCATATTTGCGTTACCCCCAAAATAGTTGCGTTACTAAACGAGATTTAGTCATTAGCCAGCAATTATCTATTCAAATGACATCGAATGTGTCAAAAAGGGAAGACATTAAACCAATCTCCCCATTGAAACCGCATCCTATTAATTGGCCGTTTTTTGGGGGATGTGCTTCGGTATGAACATGAGCAATTTGAAATAAATCCGTTGCTCGGATACCTTGATTTGAGGTCATTCAAATACCTGTGACCGGTGTTCACTTGACTAGATTTCTATTTGAGGAATGCACAGGTCGAAGACCCATTGGTATTTTCATCATCAACTGAACTGTGTACACATTCCACTTTGAAGTTAGCTCCAAGTGATGTGGAAATATTAGTCTGTGCGTTCTCTAAACATACTGCCAGTGCACCCTAGCCTTCAAACGTAGAATTGTAAGATAATGGTGCAGTGTGTTCATTTAGCAGATGCTTTATCCAAAGCAATGTACACATGTAAGGGCGGAGGGTTGGAATTTGAGTCTAAAACATCTTGATTTGCATTTCAATATTCTACCACCATGCCTGACTTCCCTCCCATTGGGTGTTAATTGTTATTGTTGTTTTTAGAGGAATTCACGATGGGAGATCTGTGGCAACTGACCACTGTTTATACGACCTCTGACCTCTACAACTTCACTGGCCTTAGCAACCAGGAGAACTTCACTAGATCCAACTGGGACATCAGCATCAAGCTCTCCCCTTACTACCAGCACTCCTTAGCTGTGGCCATCTTGTTCACCCTGGCCTACATGTTCATCTTCCTCCTGTGCATGGTGGGAAACGGTTTGGTGTGTCTGATGGTGGTGAAGAACCGCCACATGCGCACCGTCACCAACCTCTTCATCCTCAACCTGGCGATCAGCGATCTGTTGGTGGGAATCTTCTGTATCCCGACCACATTGGTGGACAACCTCATCACAGGTGAGGCTCGCAGTCCAGATCTTGCTCTAAGCTTGCGTGACACGAAGAGGTATTCTTGAACGGTGTTATTTGTTCGCTTTTGTTGTTTTGTCTCGCTGAATGTCATCTTGACACATCCTGTTGCCCGGGCTTGTGTGGATGCGAAGAGAATATTTCCTGACCATTTGCGTGCTGTGTGCTGTGTGACTCATGAGTTTACTGTGTATCTGAGGGGGATAGTTGCTTGTTTGAACAAAAACGTCAGGCTTAGTTCATCTGGAGAACATAATCAACGATAAGCTGTCACTGTTTTGGTTTCTCATCCATGTTTTTCTTCCAAATCATTTCGTCACCAGACAAAATGAGAGCTTTGATAATCATCTTTTACAAAAGAAGAAAGACTGAAGAAAGACATGCTGGCAGAAGATTATTTTCGATTATGATAAAAGAGAAAATACTTTAATCACATTAAATTTCATGTAACATCACAAAGCTTAAACCAGTAAGTGGCAAGCTATGTTCATTATTGAAACGCGGATAAACAACTGTGCTGTAGTCCAACTCCAAATTTCTTTAGACCTGAATCAGTCAACAAACTCCACAACCGTAGTATTGAATCGGCAACAAAAGTTGCCATTGTTGATTAACGAATTATCACGGCTGTGACTCAAACCGATTACAGCGTTAATTAGTAGTCAATTTTTATGTAATTAATACTGGCAGCTGAATCATTGATATTTAATTACATTTTCATTTACAATTAGCCCAATGAAACCGCTAGTGTCAAACTCTATTTGATGCCGTCTTTCAAGTCAACAATTTTAAGTAATTGCCATAGTACATTTAATCAATAAGGGCTATGTACATTGGTGAGCAACTTTTAACTTACAAAAAATGATGCAATTGTACTTCCAACTGTCGAAGGTGCTAGAATCTGGCTGAAAACTTCTTCCAAATTCTAAACTTTAGCTTTTTGCGATTGATTTTCGCAGTGCCACTTTGGATATCGGTGTCTGCTGCCAAAGGAATATATCCTCAAAAATATATCCTTACTTTCCTTCTAGGTTGGCCGTTCAGCAACGCAGTTTGCAAGCTGAGTGGTCTGGTGCAGGGAATATCTGTATGTGCGTCAGTCTTCACTCTGGTAGCTATTGCCATACACAGGTAAGTCATTCTGGCCTTGCTGGAACATTCAACATACAATCCTTCCTTGGTTGAGGGTTTTGCAAATTGTTTGAATTACTGATGGAAACATCTGATGGAAGGTCGACAATCCTGATCGATACGTCTCCTATGTTGTCTTGGCAGGTTCCGTTGTATTGTTTACCCTGTCAAGCCCAAGCTAACTCTGTTTGTTGCTAAGGCAACTATAGGTTTAGTGTGGGCTCTGGCGTTGGTGATAATGGTGCCTTCGGTTGTTATGCTGACGGCCGAGAGAGAGGAAGGCCACTACGTTGTCTCCGAGGACAACCAGACCCTCCCTCTTTATTCGTGCTACGAGACGTGGCCCGATCCAGAGATGAGGAAGGTCTACACTGTGGTACTCTTCACCCACATCTACCTTGTCCCTCTGGCCCTCATCATGATCATGTACGGCTGCATCGGAGCCAAGCTCTATTCCACGGTCATGACGTCCAGCTTGGAGACTTCCGATGGCGGGCGAGTAGGCAAGCCTCCCATCTCGCAGAGGAAAGTAAAGGTCATTAAGATGCTAATCTTGGTGGCTCTGCTGTTCACGCTATCTTGGCTTCCCCTATGGACCCTCATGCTGATCACAGACTACGCCAGGCCGGAGGGAGCCCAGCTGGATCTCCTGACGGGCTACATCTTCCCCTTCTCCCATTGGCTGGCCTTCTCCAACTCCAGCGTCAACCCCATCATCTACGGTTACTTTAATGAGAATTTCAAGAGGGGCTTCCAGGCAGCTTGTACCCCCGGCTGCTGCTGGTGCGATACACTCCCTCAGGAGCACCGCGGCGCTGCTCGCCAGGATCTACCCCGCAGCAAGACGCAGACCCAGACCCAACGGGACACGGCCTTGAGTGCCAATCCACTGATCCTGGGCGTGAGGAACCGCATCTACACAGGCAGCGACCCGACTGGCTGCGTGTGTCTGGAGATGGAGCCAAGAAGAGAAGAGGGAAGCGCGGAGGCGGAGGGATCGGGGGCAGAGGGCAGCAATACCGGGCTAGCGATTAAGAGGAGTCCCTATGTGGACGATGGGGATCGGGTGTCTGCTGTGGGGGCCGTGGTGTGTCGAGCGTGGGAGCTCTGAGAGGAGGGTGGTGGGAGAGGTGGAAGATTGTGGAACGCTTTGTCTCTCCAAGGTCCTTCGAGTGGGGGGACGTTTTCGTCTCGGATGAGACTGTTTCCAATTAAGGCTGTTGGCTCAGCATTGTGGCTTTCAGGTGTCCAAGCCTTTATAAATTGTGTTTTAAGGGAACTTTGTTCATTGTTTACGTAAGGCAGAACTTCCTTAATTGACATTCTGGAAGATTTAAAGATGATTGTATGTTGAAATCTTCGACTGGATATGGCACTACGACCAGGATATGGGTATTTACATGACAAAGAAATGCTACTTGATGTTTACATGCGCTTAGTTCAGTCTCGTACTGCTGTCTAGTTTTTTGCTTTGTGAAAGCAATTACGACGTGTTGTGCCTTGTTGTTGTACAGTATTATTATGGTTGTTTATTAAGTGTCAGTAAATGACATTCCTGTAAATTGACTTTTTGTTTCAAAATGATTGTCTGTGCAAAGTCTGTAAACAGTGGTGAATAATCAGTCCATGCCAGTGTTGTGAATTAAACAATATTATTTGTGAATGACTCGGGTTAGCTGGCCCCCTTTTGGGATTGAAATTCACCCCGTTCTATTCTGTCCTCCCTAATTACCAATCAGACATTGTTTCTTTAATCATACTTCCTTTCTCCTTTCAGACTGACAGCATATTTTCAGCAGTAAATCTTCAGAATTTTTTGGGGGAGCTTGTGGTAGAAAGTTTGCTCGATAAACGGAAAAAATGTATCATTGCGAGGCCCCCCCCCCAAAAAAACATTTCACTGCTGTAAATACGGCCTAATTAAGGCAATTTTCATTGCTCTACTAGGGAATCCTTTTGATCCAAAAAGACACTTAGTATTCTGACGTCAATGATCTATGAATGAGGAATGAAATTTGCAGGCCATTTTAACCGACTCATACTCTATATATTACAAATGGCGCTGTGTTCTCAGACCATCTCTTCCAGCTTTCTGCTCTGCGAGTTTACAGACCTGCTATTACAACTTAATCACCATAACAACCAGGTGCCCTACAACCACAGCTGATTGAAAAATGGTCCGAAGATGTTTTTCGTCCGTATGGTCAAACACGTCAAATTATAAAATGTGAATGCCCAGAATGGTTGGTTGGTTAAATGGTTGATTTGTGTAGAAGCGGACGTAATAGCATGTCGGTCGACGATCCCGTCCGAGCCTGATGGGGTTCTGACAAGCCAGTTTACACAGAATCACTTGAAACCGATAATTGTCTGTTAGCATGTTCACTCACGGAAACATTCAAGGCTCCTTAAATAGACTTTCTACAATTTATTATTTCATGCAGTTCGAGCATGCATGTGCATGTTTGACAAATGAATGTTTTTCTTTACATGTTTCAGAGTGATGTTGACCTGGAAATTGTGTTGTTTCTTTGCTGTTGTGATTTCACATTTTGTTTTGTATTGTGTTCACTGTAATGTCCAAAGCCGTCGTTATGCTTAGCATTCATCCGTGTTTGGCCTTCAACGGTTCGATGTACCTAAAGTCTTGTGTTTGTTGAGGAACAATAGGCCAATATTTTTTCAAGAACATTAAAACATTAAGAACAATGTGGCTATTAATTTGTGTTCTGGGTTTATAGGTGATGTAAACACGAGTGATGACATGATACACATAATGTCAGAAGCAAAGTTTATCTGAGGCATGAAGGTCAGACCACAGAATTCAGAAATAGAAAAACGAATCATGTTCATCCAACAGGTTTGGACACACAAAATCCCCTATTCATGCCTCACCACTAATGTTCCTGGTTTTTCAAAGACCAATCCTTTCTATCACACGAGATGTAGCCTTTTTTTAACATGTTACATTGTGTGCAACTTCAATGTCAATCGTTTATGGTATGTCAAGACAAGCATGGTGTGATTTGTTTTTCATATTATTAATTACATTCATTTGCAGTTTTTGTGAGCATTGGAGAACGGTTTGCTTCCAATTCATGTTCAAAGCAAAGTAAATAAAGATGGCAATGATGAAAAACAGGTAGGAGTGATTTGATTACAACAATCAACAGGAACATGTTGAACTGTTTTGAAAAGGGACAGTTAGTCAAGGAACACATGCCAACCAGGGGATGACATCACAGGAGCGTTCAGCACGACTCCATCATCGAGACAATCACAATAGCTCAAGATTGGACAAATCAAAGTGGGCTGATTATTTGATGATCAAAGAGTCTGCCCTCTTGCCACTGAAGCACTTGGAAATCCTCTTGGCTTGTTTATCTCGTTTCGTTATCGAAGAGTTGTTATTTGTCTATTTCTTGATGAGTAGTATTCTGGCAGTAGCTTGTTTTGAACAAAAAGGTATGGACGTTGGCCTCAGGCATCATGTCTGATGTCTTTTTTCTTGAAAGAAAAACAAACCTAATGAGCAACCGCTATTTGCCAATTACTGACTCATTTCTTCCTTGTCTGTACATACATTAAAAGATTTTAAGGAAACAAATTTTTCGTTGCTACACACAGTAGAGAAGGCTATCATAGTTTTACCACAGTTTCAAACATCAGAGATTCAATTGATTGAACTGAGGCCTAGAATGTATCTAGATTCCGGATGTTTCTAAGGGATTCTGGATAAGAGTGTGGACATTTTAATGAAGCTGTGCTACATCCTCTCACAGCCTCCCCTCTGCGACTGAAATATCACAACGACCAAGGCAGAATTTCCACACAGCAGGAATTCCACAGTGGATTTGATGACCTGTCAATCAATCACGGCTAATTATTCAACAAGCTTCAATATCCAAGGTCTTTTTTTAGCTGGAAAATGCATGCAAATGTCAAGGTAGAATAAAAAAATCTAGAAATATTACAGCATCAACCATGAATACAAATGCACTATGACATCTTGTGGGGTCCTTGCAGTACTGCATTAACTGGTTATTGCTAAATAAATAAAAAGTATGCAATAACAATAACAGAATAATTTCAACCTAATACAGATACCCCTGGGTTAAACCTGAAGCTACCCCGTTGGCATCAAATCTTGACCTATAGTACAGACCCCAGAAGGTAGTTATATTTTGATTATGCTTGAACCAACTACTGATACTGAATGATTTGTTTGAATCCATTTTTGACATCAGCTTCTTAAATATGGATCAAAGAATACTCTCAGGCATCTAGCAAGTGATCGATATGGCCAGAAACTTTTCAGTAAGTTCTCAAAACAAACAAAACCAAATTGATTGCAGTAACGATTTTTTGTTGTTGTATACACATATCTCAGACTCCCTTCCATAGTAAGTGATAAGAGAGAGGCTGTAGTTTTGTCATGATGAACAGCAGCCGGGCTCAGTAGAGACAGTCTGGAAGCATGAGCAACAGCAAGCATGGAAAGCAGATACAACTCGAGGGGGTTTGTGTCTGTCCCCCACCCCGGCCCAGGAGGGGGGGGGGGGGGGGAGGGGGGAGGGGGGGCAAGGGGGCGAGCAGCGCCTTTGTGACATCTCCAAACATGTCACCAGAACACATCTGACAACATAGTCCGGCCCTCTTCACCCAATCACAAGCTGCACCAGGACAGAGCTATTTTTCCCTGGACCCCCTCACGCCTGCTAGATAGCAGGACGTACTTCTCACAGGTGTTCTCTGCAGCGGATTCTTTCCTATTCCCATATCTGAAATTCTCTTCGGACCTGAACCTGACCTTGACTCAACTATGGCTGCTCAAGTGTCTTGTAGACCTGTTTATGGCTACGCTCTGAGCTTCTTGCTAATGCTACTGCCTGGAGCAAGCCAGCCCAGTCCCATCATGGCCCTCCAAGATACTGACCGCAGGCCTGGGGAGAGAGGGGTTCTGAACACCCCTCTCCTGGAGCAGGAGGGTGACCTGGATGTCCAGGACCTTTTGGGACAGTTTCTGTCCACTTTCAACCTCACGGAGTTGGGGCACTGGCCAAAGCCCCGCGCCGTCCGCAAGGAGCCACCGGAATATATGCTGGAGCTGTACAAACGATTCGCCCACGATCGAACCCTGGTACCGTCAGCCAACATAATACGCAGTTTCAAAAATGAAGGTACAACTTTTTTGTGTAGGGGGGGGTGGGTGGAAGAAACAACACAAACTTAGTAATGTATTCATTCCGTTGATTATAAGCAATTTAGTTGTCAAAATGCTTGTATTAAATTTGATCCAAGCAAATTTGTTTTGTATTCAACAAGAGTTGCTCTGCCTATCTATGAATTTCTAAACACACTTATGGCATTTAGTTTTCAAATAGTTTTCTAAGAATTTAATGAGTAGACTTATCGTTTAAACAAATAAATGATAGAATTTTGTCTCAAAGGAATTACTTATATCAGACTATTGTTTTTAAAAGATTGCATTCATTAATTCCATTCATTTAAATTATTCCCACGGCTGTTGTTGTTGACAGCCAAAGTAGCCAAAACAATCAATTAAAAATTCAATAAAATCTCATTTTACAAATCTGTATGTAAATTGTATTCAGACCTCTATTGATATTTTAATTCCAGATTCCTCCCCCTACAGTGTGACGTCCAAGGGAGTGAGGAGACACGCCCTGCTGTTCAACATCTCCATCCCCCCAAACGAACGCATCACCACCGCTCAACTCCTACTCTACACCCTGGTGCAGCGAGACCGCAGACGTTTCTCTGGCCTTGACCGCCAGGTAACGGTGTACAAAATACACAGCGTGGGGGTGTGGAAGGCACAGGGGGGCGCAGGGAGGAGAGGGCAGGAGGAGGAGATCAGAGAGATGGAGGAGCTGGCTTCCCGACACATACGCAGCGAGGAAGACGCCAGGGTGTCGTTTGATCTGACTCTTGCTCTCCGCGCTTGGCGGAAGATGGGTTGCACTGCCCACAGGCTGGAGGTCAACATCGCCAGCGTGGAGCCCGACCACGAGGAGACCCATCAGAAGAGCACAGACGAGGGGGAAGATGCAGCGGGCGTGGACGCAGAGCGGAGCTCCGAGTGGAGGCACAAGCCTGTGGTCATCGTGTTTTCGGATGATCAGAGCCTCCGCGAAGACAGGCAAGAGATCCAGCAGCTCGCGGAACAGGACGCCGACCTTCCCGCAAACCTAGACATCAGCCAGCAGACACTCAGGGCCGGTGACAAGCGGGAAAGCGGCGTCCCTGACAACGCGGAACAGGACAAACAAACGTCCCTCGCCCGGCTGCACTCCAACCTTATCTACGACACACCTCCCAGAATCCGGCGCAATGTCAAGGGTGAGTCCTGCAGGAGGACGCCTCTCCGTGTGGAGTTCAAGGACATCGGCTGGGATTCCTGGGTCATCCAGCCCCTGGGCTACGACGCCTACGAGTGTAACGGCGTCTGCAACCCCCCTATGACCTCGGAGGTATCGCCCACCAAGCACGCCATCGTCCAGACTCTTCTCAGCGTCAACAGGCCCCAAATGGCTTCTCGAGCCTGTTGCGTACCCACGAAGCTGGACCCCATATCCCTCTTGTATGAGGATGGAGGGGTGGTCACGTACAAGCACAAATACGAGGGGATGGTGGTGGCTGAGTGTGGCTGTAGATAGTCCATACACCTGTGCTTGCAGCAGACACAGACTGCGGATCAATACGAAGACTGAGCATCTGTCAATTTCACTATCCAGTTCATCAATAATGGCCATGTACCACAAAGGCATAACCGTAACTACCCTTGCTTTGTCAGTTAACAATCAATAACTAAACAGCTGCTGTGTCATATTTAAAGTGTCGACCCTTTTTGTGGGCAGGATGCTGAAAAACCAAGGACAAGTTTGTGCATTACCTGTTGTAAATTGTTGCTTTTGTATAGAAGGTATATTAACATGGTATGAGAATAACTTTAAAATGCTATTTAACATAGAGAACAAAGTCGTTTGTCTTTGCACATGGTGTTACTATCTGATGTATTTTCTTTACATTTAAACATTTTTATTGTCACTCAGCACAAAAGCACAAGAGGGAAAGAGTCTTGTGTTTGGTTCCAAGCAGTGTTGCAGTGTGTGCCAGAAACAACTTTTACACATCCGTTATACAACACCACGCACAGTGTATACCCCAGAAAATACATCAAACATTAGACATAATTAATACAATAAAAAAAACTATTAGCCCAGAGCCCTGTAATTCCAGGTACTATTGTATACAATGAAGGATACAATCTGCTGAATGTTTTTTTCTCTTTGTGCTGAGATGAAAGGGAGGGGAAAAAACCATTCACTTCAAAAAAAAAACATATGTAAATGATTTGATTTACATTTCTCAAGAAGAATGGTTGGCTTTACCACTGTTAAACCATGGCAGGATAAACCAAAGAAGCACTCGCTCGCTCTGAAGAGCTGTGCTGTGTATATGAACCCTGCATCTAAAGCGCACTAGAAATCCCTATGAACATGTTTTCACAACTTCCACCACTTAGGCGCTCATTTCAGTCAGGGTAATTGTGTACCATTTGTGTGTAGCTCAGGCTCTGAAGTGTGATTCTGGAGAGGGAGATGAGAGCCATGCGTACAGACACCCCCCAAGAGATGGAAAAACACTTTTACAATTCTCAATACATCCTCAATACTTAATTGTTGCTCATCAAGAGGCTTGTACAGGATCCAAAATGCCTTCTCCAGCTCCCAGAACATGCAGCCTGTGTCAGCTTCAGATTCATCCTCAATTCCCCCGTCGTTCAGAACCGCCTAATTAACCATGCCAATCGGATATTTGTAGCTACCAAATCCACTTTCCAAACCCCTTGGCTTGTCAGGTTATTTCTCTCAACCTCCAGTTTGTTTCGCCTATGCTGCTCCCCTCCTCCCCTCCACTCCCCGCCCCCCCCTCCCAACATGCCAGGCCTCCCCTCCCCCTTCATGCCACGGTGATAACGAGGTGTGTGGACCTGCCAACTCGTTGGCCGTCACTCAGGATGAGACGCCACTCGAAGTGGGCAGCGGTGGGGAGAGGGTGCTGTCAGATTGCTGCTCCGGCCTCTGATCCTTATAGACTAGCCTTCTTCCCTTAGTTGACGCGGACACACCGCTATCGTTATCAAGTAAATTAATAGAGGAGAAAAAAAAAAAAACATAAAATCTTCATTACATCACCCAGCTTCATCAACAGCTAGATCATGGATAATGATGGTAATAACCCTCACGGAAAATCGCAATGAAATAGACGTTTTTTTGGGGTCTGGATGTTCATTGCCATGAATTCACTTTCGAATTCACCTCTTTTCTTTCCTATTGTGCTGCCTGAAGTTAGAAGCTGTCAGGCTGTTTTACCTTTGAAGCGGTTGAAGTGGTTGACATAGAGGTGCGGGTAGATGAGATTGCTCCCTCTAACAATTCCCCCATTTTAGTCTGTGGTCATTTCCTTGGCGTCCAGGAGAGAGAGAGCATGTATTCAGATTTAAGTGTCGGACCGATTATCTCAGTGGGTTCTAACCGGAGTACCCTGTGTGGTGAAGAGGAGTTTGTTGCGGTTGCAACATTATGACCGATGCTTGTATGCAAGTATGAAGTGAGAAGTGAACTCCAAAAGCACAAAATACACAATTTGAAAATCCGTTGTGTCGAACTAATTTGAAAGCTTGTAAATTTTGTGCAAGCCAGAGATAGACATTTCTGACCAAATATCTAAACATGTTTGAACGTCTGTAAACATTTTGTTTAAGTCTTCGATGTTTTACAAAAAGTTTTTCAGTATCAACTGAAAGAAATTAAAATAGACAATAATTCAGCCTTCTCAGATTAGTAAAGTGACAAACATCGTGGACCACGGGACCAACGGACAAATGCCATTGGTTGGATTGTTCTTAGATCCTAAGCGCATAGAGGACTATGACAATAAATGTACCAAAGTAAAAAAAGAAAAGAACAAGTTGACTATATAAGTTTACATGACTAAATACAACTTTATTAAAATGTGAAACGTTTTTTTGGGCTTCAAAGCTCTATAAATATTTGTTTTCATGAAGGCTATTTATTGTATGACGTCCATCTACGTTTCCGTTCTTTCGGATCATGGGATATAGTTTCCAGGCTTGTTTACTTTCTTTAGCAGTTCTGCTAACTCGTTAGCTATTATGAGCTGTGCGCCAATGCTTATTATAAATTGTTTATACGCGTTTTGTTTATAGATAAACCTTACATTTATTTAGCAAACTAGATAAAAGCAACATAAAGTGGTCTTTAAATTCAAATCGATGTACAATTTATAAGTTAATATCCAGTGACTGGGCTGGGCGGGCACGCGAGCTAGCGGCTCTTCTCTGTGTGAAGAATACATTACTATAAGGTAACACTTTATAACTTAAATATTCCTTATTCAAGTACTTCTCTAGTAGTATAATTCTTTATTTATTTGATCAAATGAATGCTCAATAGAAAATTAACTTAACTGTAATAGTTACAATGCAAACAAGTTTCCAGTCTTATTAGCTAATGTTGGTTAGTATGTAAGTGGGACTTAATTAAAAAAAATAAAAAAACAATTTAAGGTTCTAAATAACAATGTTCTGAATGATCTACTTGATCATTACAGTCATGCAGTCAAATAAAACTACATGCTAGATTTTCTATGTGCAATAACCAAACATAGGATATTAGCTAGTCTAAATAACCTGACATAACTTAGCATTCAGTTGGAACTTAAATGAAGAGCAACATTTATTATTGTCCCACAGTGTATAGCTGACTGTGTTCTTTCTTTGCAGACTGCACTCTGTGCCAGCATTGAATCGCCCAGTGTCAAATACACCTAATGCCGTTCTCGCCCTAGTGTTATCCTGACAGCCATCTGAACAAGAGGGCCTTTACGGCTTTTTTAGTCCTTCAAACCTGTCGTAGTTTCACGAGCAGGATGTCGCTCACCAACACTCCCACCAGCAACGATGCGTGCCTCAGCATCGTGCACAGCCTCATGTGCCACCGGCAAGGCGGCGAGAGCGAGACCTTTGCCAAGCGCGCCATCGAAAGCCTCGTGAAGAAACTGAAAGAGAAGAAGGACGAGCTGGACTCGCTCATCACCGCCATCACGACCAACGGAGCCCACCCCAGCAAGTGCGTGACCATCCAGCGAACCCTGGATGGACGCCTGCAGGTATAGCTCTCTGCTTGTGTTGGAGATCTTAGAAACATCCAGCTGGTTAGTATGATAATAACAACTTCTAACACATCTGCCTTCCCCGCACTGAGGGGGGGGGAGGGCTCACTCATCTTACTGGCAGGAAACCAGCGCTTTAACAACTCGCTGTTGATTGGTTGTTTCAGGTTGCCGGTCGCAAGGGGTTCCCCCACGTGGTTTACGCACGACTGTGGCGATGGCCTGATCTCCACAAGAACGAGTTGAAACATGTCAAATACTGCCAGTTTGCGTTTGATCTCAAATGTGACAACGTGTGCGTCAACCCGTACCACTACGAGAGGGTGGTGTCACCAGGCATCGGTGAGTCAGAACTGCTGTCCAGACTCATGGTTGTCACGTGTGTTTCCTGCGTAAACCCCCCCCCCCCCCCCCCCCAAAACAAAACGTGAATCTTGTTTGTTTACGGTTACAGATCTGTCAGGACTGACCCTGTCGAGCTCAGGTATGGTGGAGTCTGCATTCTTCCCAAACGCTGTCCCGCTGTGCGGATCACACACACACACACACACACAGACACACAGGCACAAACACACACACTCGACTAGCCTAATAGGAGCCCGAAGCTCAGTGGTTAGAGCACCTGGACTAGGTACAGTTCTATGGGCGACACACATTAAAAAGGGGGATAGGACTGCAGATTACAGAGATTACAGGTTCAAGTCCCCCCCTGGTAAACTACTGTACTGTGTGGATCAACCGAATAACTGTGAATTTGCCGAATGAACACATTCCTCTTCTTGTCTCCCAGGCAACTTCACAGTCAAAGACGAATTTGATTACGACAACCAGCAACCTCACACCAGCTCTGAGGTACACCTCCCCACCGTCCAGCACCCCCCCTCCAGACCTCCAGGCTCCCAGGAGCCCTTTGGCAGTCCCACCCTGCGCTCGCCAGCCGAGGGCAGCAGCTCAGCCTCCACCTCGGCCTTCTCCAGCATCACCACGGCTGGGTCTTCAAGTGAGCTTTCCTCTCCTCTCTCTCTCTGTCTCTCTATACCTCCCCCCAGCCTCTCTCTCTCTCTGTCTTTCTTTCTACTTCCCTCCCTCCCTGTCTCTCTAAACTCCCTCTCTCTTTCTCTCTCTCTCTCTCTCTCTCTCTCTCTTTCTCTCTCTTTCTCTCTCTCTCTGTCTCTCTATACCTCACCCCAGCCTCTCTCTCTCTCTCTCTGTCTTTCTTTCTACTTCCCTCCCTCCCTGTCTCTCTATAACTCCCTCTTTCTCTCTCTCTCTTTCTCTCTCTCTCTCTCTCTCTCTTTCTCTCTCTCTCTCTCTCTCTCTCTATACCTATACCTCCCTCTCCCCAAGGCCTTCAGCCTTTGCTGTAGCTTCCTGCTTCTAAGGTTGGCGCCAGTATTTCTTCTTCTTCTCTCTCTCTCTTGCTTCTTGCTGCTTCATTTCACCAGGATGAGCGCTGTACCCACACAGGGTTGAACGCAGCTGTCACACCTGTTCCTTGTTGCTTGGCCACAGTCAAACTTAGCCGTTACGCACGCTTCAACTCCGAGCTGTAACGACCACCTGTCTGCCAAGATGCAACTAAACACAGTTTTGACTCACCAAAGGCCTTTTGTGTGCAGGTTCCGCCCCCGACTGGACGCGGAACGGGAGCTTTCCGCCCACAGTGTCTCACCACCAGAACGGCCACCTGCAACACCATCCTCCCATGCCCCACACAGGACACTACTGTGAGTCTTCTGCCCAACACCTAGCCCCACCCACCCCACCTGACCCCACCCACCCTCCCATACCCCATACCTAACCCCACCCACCCACCTCATCTAACCCCACTCTCCCATACCTCATACCTAACCCCACCCACCCTCCCGTACCCCACACAGGCCACTACCATTACCTCTGTGGAACGTTCTGGAAATGGGATGGGTGGGGAGATTCGGTCCTTATTGAAGGATGCCAAAAGTTTTCATAGTGTAATATACCTAAGAATACTTTTGCGATTCTGGAGTACTGGGACCATGTTAAATGAATAACATAACATCTACATGCATAGATTAGTTGTATCAGAAAAGTATCCGAGGATGAATTTATAATGCGGTTCCTGGGTTTTTAATGAGCTACTGTTCAGAAATATCCATAGTGTTAATGATGTGTTTCCTTAACCGTGTGGGTTTGTTTTGATGAAACAGCCCACGCTTCATGTAAACATGGCAGCGCTCTGAATGACCACTGTGGATTAATTAGTGTAACCGGTTTCTTTCTGTAGGGCCGGTAGCCAATGAGATTGCATTCCAGCCTCCCATATCCAATCACCCAGGTGAGTGGACCTAACGGAGAGCGGTGATGTCACTTCCTCTGGCCATCTGGGAGAGCGTGTCTGTCTGTCCGTCTGTTCGTGTGTCTGTCTGTCTGTTTGTAGAAGGTGCTAGTGGTGTTTCAGAACCAGTTTGTTGACTGATGATGGAAACGGGGTTCACCGTTTCAAAGAGTCCGCTCCGCATTTCTCCGAAGAGTCAGTTACCACGGCAACACGCTCCGTGCGGCTAGCCTGCTCGCAAGCAGGTTTGATTAATCCAACCCAGAGTTTCTCCAGCTCTGCTCCTCAGCTAAAAAAGCTGCCCTTCCGAATGTGTCAGTCACGTTGAGTCCTTTCCTCAGAGAGCTTGTTGATTTTGAAGCACGAATCCTCGGCAGAAAGCTGTGACAGAAGAGGAAGAACCTGATTGGATGTGGCGTCATTCCGTGATTACCACGCGTGCGGAACGTGACAGTTCTGTCTGCAGTGCCATTTATCCAGACATGCTTACAGCTGGGAACATGATGGGGAGCAGTCAGATAAGACAGAGAGAAATGCTACAATCATTCCTAATTGACCCATCACAACCCAGTGTCGTTGAAAGACAGTGCGCCTTTCAGTCTTTGTTTCCTGTTTCTGGGGAATTGGAAACATTGTAACCCGTTTCCAATTGGCTGTAATGGATGTCGAATTTGAATATGTTCAGGAAGCAGACATTTGAGTCTGTACTCTGTACTGTAATTGGACAGAATGGTCTGACTATGTAGCTTCTGAATGCTACGTACGAAAGGTTCATATCACAATTGCGCTTATACCTTACCAGTTCAAAATATATGTTTGTGTTCCATCATCTGTTGTTACCAAGTGTATTTTACGCCTTTTGGGTTGTAGAAATGTACACATTTAATATTCATACTCCACATAAGCATTGATAAATATTTCTAATTCCACCGTGGAGAGTATTTTTCCTCTCCTGTTGCCATGTGGAGAAGTTGTATGTGTTTTCCATAGATGAGGTCTTTTTATATCCCTCCACCACAGCTCTATTCTGGGTTCATTAAACTCCTAGTTGACTGAACTCGTTTTCACCACCTGTTCTGAAACGCTCCTCCCTGATTTTGACAGGTAGACAACTCGGTGAAGTGAGGCTTGAACTCGGAATACTGCAACGCTGCTCACTCAGACACATTACCAGCGCTCTGTGGGGGGGGGGGGGGGGGGGGGGGGGGGGGGGGGACACGGAACACGGTTATTTTCAGGATGAATGGGTTGGAAAGAACATCCTTCAACAGAAAACACTATTATAATAATTTATAATTATTGTTATTATTATCATTGTTATTATTATAAGGAGATGTGATGCCATGGTTGCTTCTCCAGCTCCTGAGTACTGGTGTTCCATCGCCTACTTTGAGATGGACGTGCAGGTGGGAGAGACGTTCAAGGTGCCGTCCAGCTGTCCTGTGGTGACGGTGGACGGATATGTGGACCCTTCAGGGGGAGACCGCTTCTGCCTGGGCCAGCTGAGCAACGTGCACCGGACAGCGAACATCGAGAGAGCCAGGTATGGAGCCTGAGGGACCGCACCCAGACCACCCAGACCACCTCCCCGTCTACCCAACCCACCACCCCACCCACCCAACCAACCCACCTCCCCCTGACCACCCAGCCCACCTCCCCACCCACCCAACCCCCTCACCAGCCGCCCATCCCCCTCGCCACTCGGCACACCTCCCCCTTACCACCCGCCTGTCCCCCAGTCCACCTCCCCCTCACCACCCAGCACACCTCCCCCTCACCACCCAGCACACCTCCCCCTCACCACCCAGCACACCTCCCCCTTGATTGTGTGGTTAGGATGCACGGGGCTAAAGGGTCAAGTACCGCTTCTGTCTTGGAAGAACAGTTCAGTTCAGCGCTGCAGGGAGAACCGCAGTCCATTGTTCACTTCCTCAATGGCCTTTTGATTACTTGGAGCTCCTTGGTCTTGCAGGCTCCACATCGGTAAAGGCGTTCAGCTGGAGTGCAAGGGGGAGGGGGACGTGTGGGTGCGTTGCCTTAGCGACCACGCCGTGTTCGTGCAGAGCTACTACCTGGACAGGGAGGCAGGCCGCGCCCCCGGAGACGCCGTGCACAAGATCTACCCCTCAGCCTACATCAAGGTAAGGAGGCGGGTAGCTGGTCCCCTGAAATATCAGCAAGGGTCAAAGAGGTCCTGGATTTGGTTAATATTCAACTTAATGGAAACCTTCCCACACATCTAAGGATCATGGCTGTGCCTCATGTTGCCTCCTCTGCCTCTTCATGCCCCCCCCCCCTCCCCTCACTGGCAGGTGTTTGATCTGAGGCAGTGTCATCGTCAGATGCAGCAGCAGGCAGCCACAGCACAGGCGGCGGCGGCTGCCCAGGCTGCAGCGGTGGCTGGTAACATCCCTGGGCCAGGCTCCGTGGGTGGCATTGCCCCCGCCATCAGTGAGTATCTCTCTCTCTCTCTCTCTCTCTCTCTCTCTCTCTCTCCCACTCCACCAATCATGTCCCCTGATCTCTTTAAACCTCACACCTGCTGTCGAGTGCGCCAACCAATGAGTTAGGATCTCAGTCAAGGCTTTCTCCTGATGGTATTTCCAGTACTGTCTGAGCGACAGGAGATAGTCAAGCTTTTTTTTTAAAGCTCTGACTCATCCTTCTGTAGTTGTTCTGCCTCCTACACACCCTCCTGGCAGGTGCCTTGTTCTGCTCCTCTGCCCTGTGTCACCTTTAAGGACGGCCCCCCTCCACAGCGACACCCCCACTCCCCCTTACCCCCGCCCTTCCTGCCCACCGCTCTCATCTTCTAAGGAAATATCTTCGGAGCCCTGAGAAGAGCCAGGGAGCCGACTGGAGGTGCTGGTTGTGGTTTGATCCTTGTCACCACCTGCTCTCTTCCTCTGCAGGTCCTCAGCTTCGGGGCCTCACAGATGCTTGTGCTCCCCCCCCCCCCCCCCCCCCCCCAACCCGTCCGCCCCCACGTGACTCCTGCTTCACAGACCCCTCAATGTACCTCAATCCCCCCCCCCCCCACAATCACCTTGAAAAAGAATGGTTCCACAGTGGACGTTTCCACGGCAATGCCACCTAGGCTCGTCGACGGGGAACCGTGGCATTCATAGAACGGTGGAGACGGGGGACTAGAAACTGTATTCAGTCAGACAAGTGGACGTTTATATATATGTATTTCCTTTTTTCTATCGCTGTAAGGAATTCAGTTCCTGTGTGAAAGAGCTGTGCCTATTCTGCTCTGCTGGGGCCCCCGATTGTTCAGGGCTGGCCTGTCACGCTTCAGTGCTGTTCGAAACAATCCACCTCAACATCCCTCCTCTCTATAGCAGTGCCCGTCCACCTTGATTCTCAGAGCCCAATGTCCTCCATGTTCTAGAACAGGGGTGTCCAATCCGGGTCCTCTGTCATGTCACATTCATTAACATTACATTAATAACTCACTCACTAAGAACCTATGGCTTAGTTCCATCACCTGTATCTAAACTATTAACTCTGGAGTGGAGTCATGTGATTCAGCAGTTAAGGCGTTGTGCTAGTGATCGGAAGGTTGCGAGTTCCATGCCGGACTGTGGCAACATGATGTTGTGTCCTTGGGCAAGGCACTTCATCCTACTTGCCTCAGGGGGGAATGTCCCTGTACTTGCTGTAAGTCCCTATGGATAAGAGCGTCTGCTAAATGACTGAGTGTAACCTCCAGTTCTCCCCCCAGGTCTGTCTGCAGCCGCAGGGATAGGAGTGGACGACCTGCGCAGGCTGTGTATCCTGAGGATGAGCTTTGTCAAGGGCTGGGGGCCCGATTACCCCCGGCAGAGCATCAAGGAGACGCCCTGCTGGATCGAGATCCACCTCCACCGGGCCCTGCAGCTTCTGGATGAGGTGCTGCACACTATGCCCATCGCCGACCCCCAGCCCCTGGACTGAGCCCATCGCTGACCCCCAGCCCCTGGAATGAGCCCCTATCCTGACCCCCAGCCCCTGGACTGATCCCATCGCTGACCCCCAGCCCCTGGACTGATCCCATCGCCGACCCCCAGCCCCTGGACTGATCCCATCGCCGACCCCCAGCCCCTGGACTGATCCCATCGTCGACCCCCAGCCCCTGGACTAAGCCCCTAGCCTGACCCCAACCCCTGGACTTAAGCCCCTAGCCTGACCCCAACCCCTGGACTTAAGCCCCTAGCCTGACCCCAGCCCCTGGACTGAGCCCATCGGCGACCCCCAGCCCCTGGACTGAGCCCCTATCCTGACGCCCAGCCCCTGGACTGAGCCCATCGGCGACCCCCAGCCCCTGGACTGAGCCCCTATCCTGACGCCCAGCCCCTGGACTGAAGCCCATCGCCGACCCCCAGCCCCTGGACTTGTCTGACCCTGAGACTAGCATGAACTCACCCTGAAACGGAAATGGACCCAGCCTCTACCCTACCCTGAAACCACGGTTTGGTCGTTTTTCCATTTTACGACGGTCAACCTTGAATAGTTTTTAAGGGGTTGTGACCGTGTATTATGATGATATTATGATGTAAACAATGGTGTGGGTAAGGAGCTTAATGAGGACAGTCCTGGTGACTCACTGGATGCCTGCTGGTCTAACAGTGGTTATCCTTCCCTAATGAACTCAACATCCGTCAGCCGTTTCCTACCATCTATAATAATAGTCTAGACCTATCAGAGTACTGAATTGAAAGGTTTCGAAAAATGGCTACCATCACTAGTATATATTTTGTAACTTTTGGTTAGATGTTAGCTACGAATGTTAGCTACGAATGAGCATTTTCTTATTTATTTATTTTTATGTTGGGAGTGATTTGATGTCACAAGGGGCTTCAGTCCGTTTTTGTCACACAAAAAGGATTTTAGCGTTGAAATAGCATCGCTACATCATGTCATCTCTTTTGATCTTCTTAGTAATCAGAGGTGTATGAACTTTGATGATGGAGGAACTGAGGTAGGAGATGGAAGCCATACTGAAGTCAGGTTGAAGGTCACAGATTATCAGATTAGGATTAGAAAGACTGAATGCTTCATTTCTGGTTGATATCAATGAATCCAAACATACTGTAGAGTTTGGCTCAGTGTTCTCAAATATTGTCAGTATTTTGTACTTTTTAGTATATTTACAATGACTAACCCTAAAAAAAACTATAGTTATACCAAAACAATCTATTTAAAATGTAGTTAAACTTGTGCTTGAAAATGCTTGTAAATCGCTATACATCATTTAACCGTTACCCACAATGTATGACAATAAACTCTGAATACTGTTTTACATCACATCTTTTTATGAGCAATATGACTCTAGTGGCAGTCTAATGCTGCGTTCACGCCGGACGCAAATGGGCGAATTGAGCGTCTCATTTACATGTATATTCAATGTAAAGACGCGACTCGAAATTACAAAAAGGTAATTTTGCCAGATATTTGCAGGGGCGGATACCAATCAGAGGCTCTGCTTTTGGTAGTGATGTATCGTGACGTGTGAAGTGATCCGATCAGAAGGACCATGAAGCAAGATAAATGACAAACGGTATGTCCACCATTCAATTCAGCCCAACGGTACGTGTAAATCAATATCTGAGTAGAAATTAGATGTTATATAGGAAGTGTAGTCTCTGAAAATGTGCTTATTTCATTGATGAAACGGCTCATTTGTAACTTTGCTCCGACATTTGGATCACCTTGCTAGAAGTGCTTTGCAGTTTAGACGCTAGTTCACAAATTCGTGTATATGAACACTTTGGCGTCTTTAACCCTCCTGTTGTGTTCGTTTGTGGTCACTACTTTTGTGTTCCCGATCAAAAGTGACCGCCTCATTATAGCTGATTATAATTCCATAATAATACATATATTATCAACTAATGTTGTGTTAGATGTTTTAAGCAACTTAAGTTCTTGTTAATATCACAAGTTTTTAACTTTTGTTTACCCTTTATGGTCTCTAGGCCTCATTGACCTTAGCTAATGCAACTCATTTTTGAGTGAAAACAGCAAAATTATGGATTATTTTGAATATAACAAGTGTCCAGATGATAAATATTGTTGTATTTATGATAGACTACTTTGTATAAAGATCTGACAAGGACATGAATATCATTTCAATGGACTCTGAACAGTTCCAAGCAGGATTTGATGTCATCAACCTGGGAGATGGCCTATCTCATGGATGTCCAATCCTGGTCCTCAAGGGCCACTGTCCTGAAGGTTTTAGATATTTCCTTGCTCCAGCACACCTGATTCAAAAGAAAGGTCATTATCCAGGCTTCCACATAGCTTGATAACAACCAATTCATTAGAATCAGGTGTGCTGGAGCCAGAAATATTCATCTTGTTTTGGGACGGTGAGGCTGTTAGCAAAGCCGAGCCCGGTGACTTTAGTAGACGCACAAGCGTCACGGCAATAACTGTACGATAGAATGAGTCCAGCAGATGGATGTATAGGTTAGTATAGCAGGCAGGAGACTAGGAGACTGTGGGGAACAGTTCCAAGCAGGATTTGATGTCATCAACCTGGGAGATGGCCTATCTCATGGGTGTCCAATCCTGGTCCTCAAGGGCCACTGTCCTGAAGGTTTTAGATGTTTCCCTGCTCCAGCACACCCGATTCAAATGAAAGGTCATTATCTAGGCTTCCACATAGCTTGATAACAGCGCATTCATTATAATCAGGTGCTGGAGCAGGGAAACATCGAAAACCTTCAGGACAGTAGCCTTCGAGGACCAGGATTGGACACCCATGGCCTATCTGGTTGGCCCTGGGGTCATCCTGATGACATTTTCTGTCGACAGTCGACCTCTCCTCTCAGGTGGTGATGAACCCCAGGACAAACTCCCATTTTGAAACTCCCCACTGACACTCATCAGTGCCAGGGTCAAAGATGTGATCAATATCCTCACATACAGAATACAGTTTGGTCATCGTGCTGCCATAGCATGAATTATAACCAAATCCAACAGGTTTGGTTCCCGTGGGTGAAAGATTGTATTTGGGCATGGTTACCATGGGTGAAAGATTCTATCTGGGTGTGGTTCCCATGGGTGAAAGATTCTATTTGGGCAAGGGTCTCGTGGGGGTAGCAATGGATGCCAAGAAGGGGAGTAATGTGTGTGTATGTAGTATGTTTGTGCATTTTGGGGGCTGGGAGTGTAAGTGTGTCCATCTGTTGAATGGGTGTGTGCCTGGACAAAATTTTATATATTTTTTTTTGTCCTAACCATTCATTTGAATGACCGGTCATTTTTGACCGGGAACATCATGGGTGTAACAAAGTTAAATAAAACACCCAGGTTTTTTTGAAATTCTAAAAAAATTATCTTGGCTGTTTAGATACCGTGTGTGAACAAAGTCATGGAATCTCATGGCAATCAGAATGAATTCAATACATGTAAATCGGTCACTTTTGACCGGAACACAACAGGAGGGTTAATGTTGTAGCGCAGTGGTTCTCAACTCACTGTCACACTCAGTCACACACTGCAGGCACCTTTCAGAAGTCAGTGATTGTAGACCTACTTCCATAGTAGGCTAGTTCCAATGGATAAGTTTGTCACGCATGCGAAAAGGATGCGCCGTCAGCACCAACCACTAAGTCCAAAACACGTAAATATGATGGTAGCTAACTGTGGCTGGGACACATTCAGAACCGCTGCCCCAGTGTGTAATTTACGCGGAATTGCTGGCTCTCTTTTTGGTTGAGTGTGGTGACTGAATATCCTTAGTTGAATGATGCCGTCGTAAAATTACTTCTTCCATTTGCTTCGACTTATCTGTGCGAGGCCGGGTCTTCAAAATTGACTGCCTTGAAAACCAAGTACAGAAACCGTCTCCAGAGGGGTATTGCACAAAAGTAGAATCAATAACTTTTTCTGCAAATGTTACGTACGTGTACAGTACATATTACAGTAAACCGCAACTTTAGTGATGCACAGTTAGAGAAGACGCGGAGAGACTGTTTAGCCAATCAGAACTCAAAAACATGATGCACGAGGAAAATCCGTGAAGTAACGAAAAAAAGTGAACCGTGAAATCGCGAGGGTTCACTTTACTGAACCGTGATATCGCGAGGGGTTCACTGTACTGAACCGTGATATAGCGATGGTTCACTGTACTGCAATAAAACACATCTTTATGAAACCTCTGAAGGCATTTTGACAAGCAGTCTTCATCAGCATATCAATATAACACTTGGCCAGAGTAATAATACCACTTAAATCAATATAAAACGACTGTTGTAGATTTAAATGAAATGAGAAATTACAATATACTATATATATGTAAATCTTTTATGCAGTATAATTAAAATGATATATATTTAAAAAGACATGCTGTAAAACACATGAATTCCTCACAGGATTGACGGTGGAAATACAGGTGAATCACTAGGATTAATTTTAGCCTGGCTGTTAGCCTGGTCCGGAGCAGGCTAGCTGCAGAGAATAAGGCTCCTTTCACACATACACCGTTTAGGTCGGCCCAAATGACGTGTCGCTCCGAGTACGGTTCGTTTGGGTCAGTGTGAACACAACAGCCGCACTCTGGTGCGCACTAAACGGCCGCTCCGAGACCGCTCTAAACAGGTGGTCTCGGAGCGGTCTCGGAGCGACCCATCTGTGGTGTGAACGCTGCTCGACCTCGGGCCGAACCAAATACAGGAAGTTCTTCACATGTCACTGAGATTCGCTGTCTACTGGATATTTGGAGCGATTATTTTATTAATGCACAGTTGTCTTCCACCCACACAAACAGGGATGTTTACGGGGTGTTTAGCAAACGGCTCCGTGAAAAAGGGTTCTCATGAGTCGTCAAATTTGGCATTGAGTCCTGTAATGCATCAGCACGTTCCTCTCCCGACGTAGACGGGTCTCATTTTCAAACTGACCAATTTGCCAAAAGTTTAATAAACAAATTATATAAAAACTAATAACCAGCGCAAGGGTAAACAGACGTGCTTTGTTTATCTCCATCTCGCTAGCTTCTGCGTGTTAGGCTGGTTGTCATGGAAACGTGTGGGGGGTGGTCATGGGGGTCAGAGCTGTCAGAGACCAATGACAGCGCTGACAGTTGTCACATGGTGTACGGTGCGGCATTTCGAGTACAGTAAAAAAAAAACATGTGAACACCGACCGCACTAACTGAAAAATGATACAATGTATTTTGGAGCGCTCCAAAGCCGCACCACGGTGCGCACCAACATATGTGAAAACAGCCTAAATCACCATGGTAACTTGACCAGGCTAAATTGTATCTGCTTTCATGCAACCGACCTGAGGCTAAATTCAGCCAGGATAACCAACATATCCCGGCTTAATCCCTTATCTTGGTTTTGTGCAATACCCCTCGGGTGCAGGATGACATCAGGCTTGCGCTGTCTGACATTGAACCACGAATTGCGCTTCTTTGTAAAAACAAGCAAGCACAGGTGTCCCACTGATAGGCCTGCCATGATGTCTTGGCCAATGAGACAGGTCACTCTCATATGACTTGTATGCGAAACCTAGGGTTCTCTTGTTGTCAGTAGCCTAGTTCAGAAGCATTTGTCATAATTTGAGCATGTTTCATACATGTCAGTTAGTTCTATAGTTGAATCAAAGTTCTCAAATCTTAAAAGTTATGAAAATTTATAAAAATAACATAAAAAACATATCCACCCACCCATCTACCCATCCACCCATCTAGCCATCTATCCAAGTAATTAAAAAAGTACAAAAACACAATGTAACATATCCTTCTATCTATCCATCCACCCACCCACCCAAAATTTTATTTAAATTTAAACATATACTTCCATACATCCACCCATCTACCCATGTAATTAAAAAAGTACAAAAACACTTGTCCTTCTCTATCCACCCAAACCACCCACCCACCCACCCACCCAACCACCCACCCATCTATCAATTGGAAAAAGTACAAAAACACAATAAAACATATCCTTCTATCCATCCATCCATCCACATGTAATTAAAAAAGTACAAAAACACACAAAAAACATATCCTTCTATATCCATACACCCATCTACCCATACACCCACCAATATATCTATTATCAATATAGGGTGTGTGCGTTTGGGGGGATGGGGGTGTGACATAATGTGGAAGGCTTGTGGAGGGGGGGGGGCTTTAGTTCCAAAACGTTGAGAACCCCTGTTCTAGTAGATATGCGAATTTCACTGCAAATTCGCATCTGGTGTGAAAGAAGCATAATGACAAAAATAACTAGCAAGACTTTTCAACAAGGAAAAAGTTTATTAATGTAAAGACAAGCCACAAATCTTAAGAAAACCACACTAATAAGCTAGCCTGAGCTCAAGTCTGAAATATTCAGAAAACCAAACTACATGTGTCTTTTAATATTTCCTATATTTTCCATCGTTACGACACACTAAATGTTATATACCTTTATAAATATAAAAGTTCCCAAGTGTTTCCTCAATGTTTTATGTAAAATACACGATACAAATCACCCTACACGTATTGTTTTGCTCTTGCCGATTTCAGAAGATATATACGAAGAGGTAACTTGAAACAAGACATAAAAGAAAGTCACTTGAGATGTGTATATATATATATATATGTGTATATATATATATATACTGTATATTTAAATACGATACATTATCCAGGAAAAAAAAAGATCAGATGCCAACTTATCTGAGGGAAATAAAATGCATTCAAAACTGAACAAATAGTTAAGACAAATAAATATTCTTCCTTCCCATGTGGACGTATTTCCATAATGTCAGTGATGTGATTTGTGTAAAACCTGCAGGTGGGTAACACCTCCAGATGATTCCTCCACAGCTGAACTCTTCTGCTTGCTACAGCAAACTCCTGCTTGTCTGGTAAATGGCACTTTAAAAAAAAGATTGTAAATCTAATATGAACTGAACGAAGCAGAGGTTAGTAAGCACCCTAACGATAGTCATACAGTGATCGTAATAAAACAATGATAGTTCAGTATGATGGATATCCTACTCCAGTGTGTATTTAAATATTCCTGTTGTGATATCCTGATGTTGTGAAAAAAAAAAATCTATAAAATAGTCCCTTCCAGTGTTAACGATTATTGGACAGTTTGACTGAGAAGCAGTAGAGAAGCTTAACCTGACTAGCTTGTGTAGTTCAGGTTGGGTGTGTCTATGAGGACTGTCTGTTCTGAGGATCTGGGGAAGCGGCCAGCGCCTGGGGCCCTCAGGTCCGGTCCCCCCAGGGGCCCGGTGCTACCTGAGGGTCGGGGGGTAGCTGCTGTGATGCTGGCCGGCCTTCTTGTCTAGCGAGGGGGTCAGAACAAGCTGATATGTTAAAAATCAAAGTATTAATTGGCAGTGTTGGCTTCAGTCCAGCGTTGAACAGATAAGATTTGTGAGGTCGAGCAAGTCTATATTTACTGTCTGGCACATGTTCAAATAAATCGTAAATGTAAAAATAGACCAACAAATAGATTCTAGCAGCACAAACAAGGCATGCAGAACATAACAAAAGCACTTAAAAAGATAATAAAGCACATATTTAGGGTAAAATGGAGAAAGAAAAAAAACGGATCAGTTAGCAGTTTGCACTCCAGGCACAAATGATCACGCAAATTTACATTGACAGTATTTTTTTCTTTATATGACAACCAGCCATAAGATTTCAGTTCAAGCCTTCTGTAACTGCATGTAGGGTGACTGTTGAACGAAGGTTGTCCAGTTAAGATCTGTCCTCCAATGGGGACAGACATGTAAACAAATGTCCAAGGTTGTCAGCTACCTGTAAGGTCACTCATTCACAACACTGGTCAAGTACAGAACAGACCAGGCATCGAATGCACACAACAAACATGATTGCCATGTAGAAAGTACCAAATAAATCTAAGAAATGTATTTGAATTTATACCTTCACTGACGTGTTGTGTGAAACATAAATATCAACAAACAAAAAAAATCTTTTTTTTTGTTAATTTAGTTTCAAACTGCAACGGTAGAATTAGTTATCAATTTAACTTCTAAGACTCAAGCATGAATGCAGGTGTGTAAGCGTACACCACGTACTTAGTAAAACAAAAGCACAATAAATATCAATAAATAAAGTCTATGCAGAGCATTGGTGCAGACAGTTTTTCAAATATGAAGCAAAAAAATCAATCATTTCAGTAGTAAGATGATTCTCATTCAGCACATTTCACTTTTCGAGTTTTTCCATGACGCAAAAGCTATCAAGAACAATTCAAGTACAAAATCCCTCCAGTTTATATAAACGCTGGTCTCCAGGCCCCTCCCATTTCACAGTCAATCCACCAATTACAAAAGAGCTACTAAAGAAACCACCACAGGGAACAAATCAGATAAACCGTATCAACCACGTGAAAAAAGAAACAAACTCAACAAACACATGGAGCGTTTCATCCTCATATATATATATATTTATCTTTAAATATCAGAAAATATCTACTTTTGGTCCACTATATAAAAGATGCACTTTAAGCAGAGACAGACAGGTTGGGATGTGTGTGTGTGTGTGTGTGTGTGTGAGGACAGTGTAGAATTAGTGGCGAGAGCAGAGAAAGGAACTTGGTTTAGTGTTTAAGAGATTAGTAGAGTAAGATTGACTGTTTGTGTGTGTGTGTGTGTGTGTGTGTGCGACTGCTGCATGAATTGAAAGGCTGGCACCACTGGTGTGAGGTAGGGGGAATAGTGGATGTGTACACACACACACACACGCGCAGGAACAGGCAATGAAGAGTGAGAGGCCACAGACCAGTGTAAGCACAGACAGGCGCTCATTAGAACCCCCCCCCCAACACACACACACTCCCCGCCTCCATGCTGCTGAGCCCGCCTCCAGCCCCGCCCCGCCCCGCCCCCCCCTGCTGGGACAATCAGTCAGGACTACATCCACAGCTGCAGTTGAAAGGGTTAAGGCACTAAGTTAAAGCCGAGGTACGATGGATCCCCTGACTGTCACCTCCCCGCGACAGGAAACCCAAACGCCACATCACTTACTCCTCCCGTTTGCAGTTTGGTCCAATCAGAATCCCCCCCCCCCCCAAAAAAAAGTATCCTCAACTTTCTCCACCCCCCCCCCCCCCCCCCCAACAGGTCAGACAGGTTCAGCCAATCCCAGCTCCTCTTCTATCTCCGAGGATGAAAACCCACAGCAAAGGTAAGATCAGGATGATGGCGTCAGAGCGCAGAGGGGGGGAGGGGGCCAGTGTTGGATTAGTGGTTCAGTACGGCCTGTCTCATCTCAGGTTCTTTGTACAGTAGCAGCGGGAGTTCCAGAAGGTTCCTGTTCAGGCTAAAAGGCCGCTTCTCTCTCTCCACAGAATCGGGGCTAGCTACGCTACACAGGATCACTCAATCACAATACACACTCATACACACACACACACACGGCTAACCTCCATTTCTGATCTCACCACAAAGAAATACAAAAACAGCTAGGTATACAAAAAACGAATGCAACTAGAATCAACTCCACCCTCTCTTCTCTTCCCCACCATTAAAAAGTCTTGAGATTTCTTCTCAGCTCAGTTGAGTGTGACAGCGGGGGTCTGGTCCTGACAGGGGTGCCTGCTTCAGTCAGCTGATAGCACCAAAACATTTAGCGTTTGATTCGTGTCAAAAAAAAGAAACCCAACAGAAACTATGTACACGCTCTCAATCCAAAGTAGAAGCATCTCTTCAGTCAGCAGGCAGGACTGGGCGTGTCCTCTGGAGGGTTAGGGGTGGAGCTGTGGGACAGGGACTCCTCTCTCCAGCCCTCGCGCCCCAGCAAGAGGCCTCGTCTCTGGGTTCCCTCATCCTCCCTCCAGACCCCCTCCACCTTAGCTTCTAGCGGCACAGGTCGCTCAGCCCCTGCATTCCTGCCCCCCCCCCCCAGTCCTCTCTGACCCCCTGGGAGGGGGGGTGCCACACACACACACCTCACAGCAGACAGACAGGCCAGACATGTCAGTGAGATCTAGACAGCAAGAACAGAATAGGTGAGGAGGATCGCAGAGAAGAGACGGACACACGCAGATCTTCCAGGTTGGAGGCTGGTTCAGAAGTACAGCGAAACAGACTGACAGACCTTCAGGCTGTAGCTGGGTCAGAGACAGACTGACAGATCTTCAGACTGTAGCTGGGTCAGAGACAGACTGACAGATCTTCAGACTGTAGCTGGGTCAGAGACAGACTGACAGATCTTCAGGCTGTAGCTGGGTCAGAGACAGACTGACAGATCTTCAGGCTGTAGCTGGGTCAGAGACAGACTGACAGATCTTCAGGCTGTAGCTGGGTCAGTGACAGACTGACAGATCTTCAGGCTGTAGCTGGGTCAGAGACAGACTGACAGATCTTCAGACTGTAGCTGGGTCAGAGACAGACTGACAGATCTTCAGGCTGTAGCTGGGTCAGAGACAGACTGACAGATCTTCAGGCTGTAGCTGGGTCAGAGACAGACTGACAGATCTTCAGGCTGTAGCTGGGTCAGAGACAGACTGACAGATCTTCAGGCTGTAGCTGGGTCAGAGACAGACTGACAGATCTTCAGGCTGTAGCTGGGTCAGAGACAGACTGACAGATCTTCAGGCTGTAGCTGGGTCAGAGACAGACTGACAGATCTTCAGGCTGTAGCTGGGTCAGAGACAGACTGACAGATCTTCAGGCTGTAGCTGGGTCAGAGACAGACTGACAGATCTTCAGGCTGTAGCTGGGTCAGTGACAGACTGACAGATCTTCAGGCTGTAGCTGGGTCAGAGACAGACTGACAGATCTTCAGGCTGTAGCTGGGTCAGAGACAGACTGACAGATCTTCAGGCTGTAGCTGGGTCAGAGACAGACTGACAGATCTTCAGGCGGCTGATGGGTCAGACAGAGGCGTAGGTGTTGCCCGTGGCGCTGCAGTGGCGGATGGTGGGCGTGCCGGCTGAGGGGGTGAGGATGTGCTCTGCGTGATCCTGGGGGGGCTGAGGCAGGGAGTGCAGGATGCCTGGCTGAACCGCCCCCACCACAGGGCTGGAGCTGGCCTCCAGAGCCCCCACCTGGATCACCAGGGGGCCCTCATGGTCGGCCTTCTCCCTCTTAGCCAGGGGCTCCCCAGACTCGTCCATATCCTCGTCCAGGTCGCTGTCCATCTCGCTGACCTCGTCTGAGGAGAACACACACACACACACACACAGAGAGTTTGTTTTTCTATCTTAGTGAGGCCTGACCTATTCTGATTGGACCCCCCGGTGTTCTGGAAGAGGGAAGTGGCATGTGACGAGCGAGCATGACGCACAAGAGAGAGAGAGACACACACAAACACAGACACACACACAGCCCCTTGCTTGCTTGCTGAACGCTAACATACCTTTGTCCATGTTAGCAGGGGATAGGGTGTTAAGGCTGTCAAACTGCAACACAGAAGGCAACGTTAACACGGTTGTTATTCTTCAGCATTTCTACGTGTGTGTGTGTGAGAATATGTGTCTTCAGTTTGAGTGTGTGCATGTGTGTGTCCCTCACCTCTCCCATGACTCCGATGGGCGTCTCCCCGGTTGCCTGGGCGACGCGGTGCTCCACCAGGTAGAACATGTACTCATCGTACAGCAGGCGGATCAGGTGGAACGAGCCAAAGCTGGCAGCACTGCGCAAGGTCAGGTCCCTGATCACCATGGAGCTAGGGGACGCACAGACACACACACACACACGCAGAGACACACAGACACACCCACACAGACACACACCCACACAGACACACACCCACACAGACACACACCCACACAGACACACACCCACACAGACACACACCCACACGCAGAGACACACACACACCCACAGAGAGATAGACAGCAGTCATGAAACATGTTGACATACTGAATGGATGGTTTCTCTTTGTTTGTTTGTGTGTAGGTGCTTTGTGCGTCTGTGCAGACTTCTTGTTCTCCATCAGTCGATAATGTGCATCACTCTGTAACGCTGCTGAACATTATAAGAGACACTTCACACCCCGGTCACTCCATGTTTGAATTGCAGACGGTACAGAGCAATTGGTTCAAGAACAAATCGATTCATACACAGTTTTTATCCAAATGCAATAGTCACTCAGTGCACAATGTATTTGTAATGGGTGTGGAGGTATGTCTATATGTTGTTTTATTCTCCTTTTAGCATATTTAGTATTTGTGTGTTTTTAGTATATGTTAAAGAAAATATTTTAGTAAATATTTATGTCTCAGGTATATTTATTCTAGTTATTTTAACACTTATTAGTTATTTTAGCACTAGGTTTTTACTTTCTACCGACTAGAAGCACTTTCAATTTCTTTGTACCTTGTGACAATGACAAATAAAGATCTATCTATCTGTTACACAGAAAACGAATGAAAAGAATGAAGAGCAGCTTCAGAGCCGGATCCTGTGAGTGTGTGTGTGTACCTCCAGGCTGTGTGTGTGTACGTACCTCCATGCTGCGTGTGTGTGTGTGTACCTCCATGCCGTGTGAGTGTGTGTGTAGTGGCTGACCTGTAGAAGGACCACTTGAGCAGGAACTGTCTGGCTGCTCTGGGGAAGCTGGGCCTGTGCTCGTAGGGCTGCAGCACCTGTGTGACCACACTGTCCAGCCAGGAGGCCCACTGCTCCAGGGAGCTCTGCTGCTGCAGGGTGGCCTTGAAGTCCTGCTCCAGCCTCTGGACCACCCCCTCCTCACACTGGCACACCCAGGACGCCTGCTCCTGGGGGGGGGAGAGCGGAACCTGGGAGTCAGGTGGCTGAGCGGTTAGGGCAGGGGTAGGGAACCCTGGTCCTTGAGAGCCATAGTCCTGAAGGTTTTACATATTTCCCTGCTTTAGCACACCTGATTCTAATGAATGGTCGTTATCAAGCTCTGTGGATGCTTCATAATTTGAATCAGGTGTGCTAGAGCAGGGAATCATCTAAAACCTTCAAGACTATGGCTCTCAAGGAGCAGGGTTGCCTACCCCTGGGTTAGGGAATCAGGCTAGTGAATCAGAATGTTGCGTTGGTTCGAATGACGTTGTGTCCTTGGAGCAAGGCACTTCACCCTACTTGCCTCAGGGGAGAATGTCCCTGTACTTACCGCAAATCGCTCTAGATCAGAGCGTCTGATAAATGACTAGATGTTGATGTAACCTAAACACACCCAGCTGTACGTGGGCGCACACACATACACAGGAACAAATACACACACACATACACAGGAACAAATACACACACAGGACAGGTCAGGCGGGTTGATTACAATGTGAGGAGGAGGAGGAGGAGGAAGATGAGTTCAGCTACTTCAATCAAACAGGAGGGATGACCAGACAGAGGGGGAAAGTATAGCTGTCTGCAGATTACTGCTGACAGGAAGTCTGCAAGAAGACTGACACAATCAGAGACACACACACACACACACACACACAAACACCCCTCCCCCCCAGACAGACCTGGACGTTGGCGAAGTCAACTCTGTTGAGGTCGCTGAGCATCTGGTTGATCTGGGAGGTGTTCTGGAGGACGGCCCGTGCTGCCTGGGCCAGGTGGTTCAGAGACGTGTACCTGCGCAGGGTCTGGGCAAAGGCACTAACAGCAGCAACCTGGGGACAACACACACACAGGACACACACATACATACACCCGGACACACACAAATCATCAGAACAAAGACTGTTGTTACTGAAAAATTGCTTTTCAAATATGAGTTCAAGTGTTTCCAGAGGGCTGGTCTTTGAGATGTTTGACAGAAATTAAAGTGGTCCTGTACGCCCCGGGGCTGTACCCAGGCTGCCAAACAAACACACTGCCTGTGCTGCTGCTGCTCTGCATCATGTCAGAACAAACACAGTGCCTGTGCTGCTGCAGCTCTGCATCATGTCAGAACAAACACACTGCATGTGCTGCTGCAGCTCTGCATCATGTCAGAACAAACACAGTGCCTGTGCTGCTGCAGCTCTGCATCATGTCAGAACAAACACACTGCCTGTGCTGCTGCAGCTCTGCATCATGTCAGAACAAACACAGTGCCTGTGCTGCTGCAGCTCTGCATCATGTCAGAACAAACACACTGCCTGTGCTGCTGCAGCTCTGCATCATGTCAGAACAAACACAGTGCCTGTGCTGCTGCAGCTCTGCATCATGTCAGAACAAACACACTGCCTGTGCTGCTGCAGCTCTGCATCATGTCAGAACAAACACACTGCATGTGCTGCTGCAGCTCTGCATCATGTCAGAACAAACACACTGCATGTGCTGCTGCAGCTCTGCATCATGTCAGAACAAACACACTGATTGTGCTGCTGCAGCTCTGCATCATGTCAGAACAAACACAGTGCCTGTGCTGCTGCAGCTCTGCATCATGTCAGAACAAACGCACTGCCTGTGCTGCTGCAGCTCTGCATCATGTCAGAACAAACGCACTGCATGTGCTGCTGCAGCTCTGAATCATGTCAGAACAAACACACTGCATGTGCTGCTGCAGCTCTGTATCATGTCAGAACAAACACACTGCATGTGCTGCTGCAGCTCTGCATCATGTCAGAACAAACACACTGCATGTGCTGCTGCAGCTCTGCATCATGTCAGAACAAACACACTGCCTGTGCTGCTGCAGCTCTGCATCATGTCAGAACAAACACACTGCATGTGCTGCTGCAGCTCTGCATCATGTCAGAACAAACACACTGCCTGTGCTGCTGCAGCTCTGCATCATGTCAGAACAAACACACTGCATGTGCTGCTGCAGCTCTGCATCATGTCAGAACAAACACACTGCATGTGCTGCTGCAGCTCTGCATCATGTCAGAACAAACACACTGATTGTGCTGCTGCAGCTCTGCATCATGTCAGAACAAACACACGGATTGTGCTGCTGCAGCTCTGCATCATGTCGGAACAAACACACCCAATCTGAAAAACATGATGTTCCTATCTACCTTGGTTCTAAGCAAACCAACACTTTATGTGTGTGTGTCCCTGTGTGTGCAGTGCTTGTGTGTGTGTCCCTATGTGTGTGTGTTCCTGTGTGTGTGTCCCTGTGTGTGTGTCCCTGTGTGTGTGTCCCTGTGTGTGTGTCCCTGTATGTGCAGTGCTTGTGTGTGTGTGTCCCTGTGTGTGTGTGTCCCTGTGTGTGTGTTCCTGTGTGCAGTGCTAGTGTGTGTCCCTGTGTGTGCAGTGCTTGTGTGTGTGTCCCTGTGTGTGTGTTCCTGTGTGTGTGTCCCTGTGTGTGTGTCCCTGTGTGTGTGTGTCCCTGTGTGTGTGTCCCTGTGTGTGCAGTGCTTGTGTGTGTGTCCCTGTGTGTGTATCCCTGTGTGTGCAGTGCTTGTGTGTATGTCCCTGTGTGTGTCCCTGTGTGTGCAGTGCTTGTGTGTATGTCCCTGTGTGTGTCCCTGTGTGTGCAGTGCTTGTGTGTATGTCCCTGTGTGTGTCCCTGTGTGTGCAGTGCTTGTGTGTATGTCCCTGTGTGTGTCCCTGTGTGTGCAGTGCTTGTGTGTATGTCCCTGTGTGTGTCCCTGTGTGTGTGTCCCTGTGTGTGCAGTGCTTGTGTGTGTGTCCCTGTGTGTGTGTTCCTGTGTGTGTGTCCCTGTGTGTGTGTCCACCTTGGTCTGGATCATTCTCTGAGGAACAGCAGTCATGGCAGTGTTCAGCCATCCCTCCAGGCTTTTGGCAAAGTTCCGGATGGCTTGAGTCAAGGCACCTGTGGAGAGAGACACCCAGACACACATGACACCAGCAGCAGGCCAACATCCCAGCGCCAGGGTGTGTGAGCGTGTGTGGGTGTGTGTGTGTGTACAGTATCTGACAGGTGTGTGTGTGTGTATACAGTGTGTGACAGGTGTGTGTGTGTGTGTGTACAGTGTGTACAGTGTGTGACATGTGTGTGTACAGTGTGTGACAGGAGTGTGTGTACAGTGTGTGACAGGTGTGTGTGTGTGTACAGTGTGTGACAGGTGTGTGTGTGTGTACAGTGTGTGTGTACAGTGTGTGACAGGAGTGTGTGTACAGTGTGTTACAGGTGTGTGTGTGTGTGTGTACAGTGTGTGACAGGTGTGTGTGTGTACAGTGTGTGACAGGTGTGTGTGTGTGTACAGTGTGTGACAGGAGTGTGTGTACAGTGTGTTACAGGTGTGTGTGTGTGTGTGTGAGAGAGCCTCACTGGGGATGGGTCTGAGGACGTCAGGGATGAGGATCTCCACCAGCGCCTGGTACATCTGGTGATCACAGGTGCTCATCCACCTGAGCACAGCCTCACTGCTGCACAGCTCCAGCAGCCGAGAGCAGGGCAGGCGGCCCTCCATCTCACTGAGCCCACTGAAGGGGGACAGGAGAGGGTTAGGAGAGACACACACCTTCCATCTCACTGAGCCCACTGAAGGGGGACAGGAGAGGGTTAGGAGAGACACACACCTTCCATCTCACTGAGCCCACTGAAGGGGGACAGGAGAGGGTTAGGAGAGACACACACCTTCCATCTCACTGAGCCCACTGAGGGGGGAGGAGAGGGTTAGGAGAGAGAGAGCGAGAGAGAAAGAGACACACACCATCTCACTGGGGGGGAGGAGAGAGAGAGAGAGAGAGAGAGAGAGAGAGACACACACCATCTCACTGGGGGGGAGGAGAGAGAGAGAGAGAGAGAGAGAGAGAGAGAGAGAGAGAGAGAGAGAGAGAGAGAGAGAGAGAGGGAGAGAGCGAGACACACCATCTCACTGGGGGGGGAGGAGAGAGAGAGAGAGAGAGAGAGAGGGAGACACCATCTCACTGGGGGGGAGGAGAGAGAGAGAGAGAGAGAGAGAGAGAGAGAGACACACACACACACACACACCTTTCATCTCACTCAGCCCTCTGAGGGGGGGACAGGAGAGGGTTTCCATGCTCACCTGTTCTCTATGACAGTGGCGCCTTCTACAGGGTCGGAGGGGGTATAGCGCCAGAACGTCTGCCACAGCTTCTCTATGAGGCTGAACTGGAGGTTCACCACCACATCCAGGATGGCCTGCAGGAGCAGAGGAGGAGGTGACAGGAGACACAGAAAGGGGAGAGAAGAGGATAAAGAAATGTCTGTGTTAAACACACACACACAGCAGCTGCACATCCTGCTCGTTTCGATAATAATGGCTGTTCCAGATTGGTTCTGTTTATTGAAACAGCCGTTTAGGGCACAGAGGGAGGTGGAGAGAGGGGGGGGGGGGGGTGGAGAGGGAAGAGAGAGACAGAGGAAAGAGAGAAGAGGAGAGAGGGAAGAGAGAGACAGAGGAAAGAGAGAAGAGAGGTGGAGAGAGAGGTGGAGAGGTACAGAGAGGCAGGGAGTTGGAGAGGGAGGACAGAAGGATGTGTGTACAGAGGGAGGGATGATAGAGGGGTGAAGGAAAGGGGGGGGGTGGGGATGTGGGGCAGGACTGACCTCACAGTGCTCTCTGTAGAGCGTCTGGAGAGCTTTGATGTCGTCAGAGTTGACTCCGTTCAGGCTGCTGTCCCCCAGGTCCAGCTCCATGAAGTCAGGCAGAGCTCTGGACGCATCTGGGGGGGACACCAGGGGGGAGACACCAGAGTGAGACACCAGGAGGAGACACCAGGGGGAAGACACCAGGAGGAGACACCAAGAGGAGACACCAAGAGGAGACACCAGGAGGAGACACCAGGGGGAAGACACCAGGAGGAGACACCAAGAGGAGACACCAGGAGGAGACACCAAGAGGAGAACACCAAGAGGAGACACCAAGAGGAGACACCAAGAGGAGACACCAAGAGGAGACACCAGGAGGAGACACCAGGGGGAAGACACCAGAGTGAGACACCAGGAGGAGACACCAAGAGGAGACACCAAGAGGAGACACCAAGAGGAGACACCAGGAGGAGGACACCAAGAGGAGACACCAGGGGGGACACCTCTGGGAGGGCAGAAATCTTCCAAGAATGGCTACAGACTCTAGCCCACATTATTCTCCTCAGAGGAATCTCCCCCTTTTTATCTCTCTCTCCCCCTCTCTGTCTGTAGCTCACCCAGGAACTGCTGGTGGTGCTGGCTCTGGGCTATGACAGTCTGTTCTGCAGCGCTGGGCGTGTGCTGAGCCGCTCCTGAGTACGTCTCTCCAGATCCACTGTCCACCTTGGCCACCGGCTTGAACCTGCAACAGCAGCACCTCCTGTCATCCTGCCACTGTGTGTGTGTCCATGTGAGTGTGTTTGTCCCTGTGTGTGTGTGTGTGTGTGTGTCCATGTGAGTGTGTTTGTCCCTGTGTGTGTGTGTGTGTCCATGTGAGTGTGTTTGTCCCTGTGTGTGTGTGTGTCCATGTGAGTGTGTGTGCATGTGAGGGCATGTGTGTGTCCATGTGAGTGTGTGTCCATGTGGGTGAGTGTATCCATGTGAATCTGTGTGTCCCAGTGTGTGTGTGTGTGTGTGTTACCTCTGCTTCTGCGGCACAGGCTGCTGTCTCAGAGCCATGTACTGCATGTCCTCCTGCAGTCTGTTCAGGGGGGAGTCAGGCTTCACCCTGATCCCATAGTAGTGATACTTAGAGTTCCCTCTGAAACACAAAGCAGCACAGAGCTCAGAACTGCTGCAAGACCTGCTGCAAGACCTGCTGCAAGACCTGCTGCTACACCTGCTGCAAGACCTGCTGCAAGACCTGCTGCAAGACCTGCTGCAAGACCTGCTGCAAGACCTGCTGCTAAATCTGCTGCAAGACCTGCTGCAAGACCTGCTGCAAGACCTGCTGCAAGACCTGCTGCAAGACCTGCTGCAAGACCTGCTGCAAGACCTGCTGCAAGACCTGCTGCTACACCTGCTGCAAGACCTGCTGCAAGACCTGCTGCAAGACCTGCTGCAAGACCTGCTGCAAGACCTGCTGCAAGACCTGCTGCAAGACCTGCTGCTAAATCTGCTGCAAGACCTGCTGCAAGACCTGCGAGTACTTACATTTACATCTATCCATTTAGTAAACACTTTTATCCAAAGCTTTACAAAAGAACATCGGTTACTGGTCATAGCAATGGGATAAATCCCAAACATAGCGGGTTTATAGATTATGAAACATACATTGTTATACTTTTATAGCTCTTCCCTTGGAACTTATTGGTTCTCACGATGTATGTTTCACAATCTAAAAGCCCACTGCGTTCGGGGTCTATCACGTTACTATGCTCAGTGACCGATGCTCTTTGTAAAAGCTCTCTCTTGTAAGTCGCTTCGGATAATAGCGTCTGCAAGACCTGCTGCAACACCTGCTGCGACACCTGCTGCGACACCTGCTGCGACACCTGCTGCAAGACCTGCTGCTACACCTGCTGCAAGACCTGCTGCTAAATCTGCTGCAAGACCTGCTGCAAGACCAGCTGCAATACCTGCTGCTACACCTGCTGGTACACCTGCTGCAACACCTCCCTGAGTGTGTTTGTGTGTGTGTGTGAGTACACATCCCTGTGTGTGTTCATGAGCTTGCCGAATGAGGCAGCATTGACGGGGTCCAGCTTCTGCTCCTGGCAGTGTCTCAGGTAGTGGTTATACAGGGTGGAGCGGGGCAGGCTCACCCCCTCTGCTGTCTCATAGTTATCCAGCAGCCACTGGAGCTGTGGGGGGATACACATGCATACACGCACACACACGCACACACACGCATATACACACACGCGCACAAGCATATAGACACGCACACACACACATTGACACCCCCCCCACACAAACCACACACAGCTGTTAAACACTCCCAGGCCCTGGAAGGTCTCTATCTGTGTCCCCCCCCCCCCCCCCCCACCCCCCCCGCACGCACACACACACACACACACACACTACATGTGGTGCTGCCCTGCGTAGCGTTTCAAGCAGAACCCAAGAGGTGCGACAGAGAGGGGTCAGAGGTCAAATCAAAATATAACAAGCATAGAAGCCTAATACACAACGAGAGAGAGAGAGAGAGAACCCTGGGAAGAGCGACAGAGGGAGATAGAGAGAAGATAGCGAGATAAAGCGACTGGATTTTGAGAGAGAGAGAGAGAGATGAGAGAGAGAGAAGAGAGAGAGAAGAGAGAGAGAGAGAGAGAGAGAGAGAGAGAGAGAGAGAGAGAGAGAGAGAGAGAGAGAGAGAGAGAGAGAGAGAGAGAGAGAAGTGTTGAAGATGGCGACTTACATGGCTGTTGAGCAGGGAGCTTCTCTGATTGGATAAACCCTCACTCTTTGAAGCGTCTCAATCGCCATTTCAATCTGATAGGTCGAAGAGCGGAACACCACACAACAGAAAAGAGGGGGGGGGGGGGGGGGGAAACAAACAATAGAAAGATAAACAAAAACAAAACCCAAACCAATATAAAAAAACGACAACAAAAGGAAGAGAATAAGCTGTTGCGGTTCGGTTGAACGACACAGAATTAGGAAAAATTCCAGAAGATCCCAAAGCAAGCGTCCCTCAAACCAGCCCCTACCATAGCAGCACAGCACAGCAGAGGTCCCTCACTAGACACGGCTAGCTAGCAGCAGCTTGGTTTGGGTTAAACCCCACAGTGTGTTCACAGGGTCAGATGGCTCAGCGGGGTTAAGGTGTTAGCCTCATGATCAGAAGGTTGTGAGTTCGAACCCGGGCTGTGGCTATGTGACTTTGTGTCCTTGGACAAGGCGCTTCACCCTACTTGCCTCAGGGAGAATGTCCCTGTACTTACTGCAAGTCGCTTTGGATAAAAGCGTCTGCTAAATGAATAAATGTAAATGTGTGTTTGTGATGTACAGTGACTGTTTCATAATCTATAAACCCGCTATGCTCTTTTGTAAAGCTCTCTCTTGGAAGTCGCTTTGGATAAAAGTGTCTGCTAAATGAATCAATGTCAATGTCAATGTAAAGTAAAACACCCAAGCAAGCAGAACAGCTTCCCACCACTAGGGGGCAGTAGAGATCCACAGATGAGACCTGCTTTTAAGTGATCTAGGTTAACACAAGAGACATGCTTGGACACACACACACACACCCACACACATCACACATGCTCTCCTGCAGACAGACACACACTCCGACAGACACACACTCCGACAGACACACACTAACAGGTCGACACACACTCCAACAGACAGACAGACACACACTCCAACAGACAGACAGACGCACACACACTGACAGACACACACTCAGACAGACACACACTCTAACAGGTCAACACACTCCAACAGACAGACAGACAGACACTCTGACAGGTCGACACACTCCAACAGACAGACAGACGCACACTCTGACAGGTCGACACACTCCAACAGACAGACAGACAGACACACACTCCAACAGACAGACAGACAGACGCACACTCTGACAGGCAGACTAAAGTGGGACAGACAGACGGACAGCAGAAGGTAGTAAAAAGTTGTGGCCGTACGCTCACGGTGGCAGGAGAGGACCGGGTGGTCTGGACGACTGTGTGGGGGGCACCGCCGTCCATGAGGTAGGCTCCAGAGCTGCTGATCACCTGCCCCCCTGCCAGGCCCATGCCCAGCCCGCCTCCGCCGCCACCCCCACCGCCGCCCCCCGCCGCCGTTATTGGTCATGCCATGCGATGTGACCACGGTGGACACCTGCGCCGAGCCGCCCTGCGTGTCGAAATAGCTCCCCCCGCTGTTCTGGCTGTACAGCTGCGGCTCCGAGTAAGAGTAGCTGCGTCTGGGGCAGGGACACACACCCGGATTAGGACACACACACACACACAGGTTGAGGGGAACACACAGGTTAAAGGGGAACACATACTGGTTAGAGAACACATAGGGACACACTCAGATTTGGGGGAAATAAAAAGACGAAAGTGAAAAATCCCCCAAGAAACGAATTAATGAAAAAATACATAGGAACTAAAAAGGGAGGAGAGGTTTGACAAAGGTTGAACTTTCGGTGCAACTTTCTGTGTCAATTAGCTGTGCCATAGCACTCGCTCAATCTCTCACTCGCTCGGCATGCAATATTCTCTGTGTTATTGAAAATGTGGTTTCCATGGCTACTCAAATCACCTGTGGATCTCTGGTTAAGGGAGAGAATTTTCTGAGACTTTATACAAGCCACTTACCCTAACCTCCTCCACTAGCACCCTAACCTCCTCCACTAGCACCCTAACCTCCTCCACTAGCACTTTAACCTCCTCCACTAGCACCCTAACCTCCTCCACTAGCACCCTAACCGCCTCCACTAGCACCCTAACCTCCTCCACTAGCACCCTAACCTCCTCCACTAGCACTTTAACCTCCTCCACAAGCACTCTAACCTCCTCCACTAGCACCCTAACCTCCTCCACTAGCACCCTAACCTCCTCCACTAGCACCCTAACCTCCTCCACTAGCACTTTAACCTCCTCCACAAGCACTCTAACCTCCTCCACAAGCACCCTAACCTCCTCCACTAGCACCCTAACCTCCTCCACTAGCACTTTAACCTCCTCCACTAGCACCCTAACCTCCTCCACTAGCACCCTAACCGCCTCCACTAGCACCCTCACCTCCTCCACTAGCACCCTAACCTCCTCCACTGGCACCCTCACCTTCTCCACTGGCACTCTAACCTCCTCCACTAGCACTCTAACCTCCTCCACTAGCACCCTAACCTCCTCCACTAGCACCCTCACCTCCACCACTAGCACCCTAACCACCTCCACTAGCACCCTAACCTCCTCCACTAGCACCCTAACCTCCTCCCCTAGCACCCTCACCTCCTCCCCTAGCACCCTCACCTCCTCCCCTAGCACCCTCACCTCCTCCACTAGCACCCTAACCTCCTCCACTAGCACTCTAACCTCCTCCACTAGCACCCTAACCTCCTCCACTAGCACCCTAACCTCCTCCACTAGCACCCTCACCCTCTCCACTGGCACTCTAACCTCCTCCACTAGCACCCTAACCTCCTCCACTAGCACCCTAACCTCCTCCACTAGCACCCTAACCTCCTCCACTAGCACCCTCACCTCCTCCACTAGCACCCTCACCTCCTCCACTAGCACCCTCACCTCCACCACTAGCACCCTCACCTCCTCCACTGGCACCCTCACCTTCTCCACTAGCACTCTTACCTCCTTCACTAGCACCCTCACCTCCACCACTGGGCACCCTCACCTCCTCCACTGGCACCCTCACCTTCTCCACTAGCACTCTTACCTCCTCCACTAGCACCCTCACCTCCTCCACTAGCACCCTTACCTCCTACACTAGCACCCTCACCTCCTCCACTGGCACTCAAACCTCCTCCACTAGCACCCTAACCTCCTCCACTAGCACCCTCACCTCCTCCACTGGCACTCAAACCTCCTCCACTATCACCCTAACCTCCTCCACTAGCACCCTAACCTCCTCCACTAGCACCCTCACCTCCTCCACTGGCACTCTAACCTTCTCCACTAGCACTAACCTCCTCCACTAGAATCCAAACCTCCTCCACTAGAATCCTAACCTCCTTCACTAGCGCCCTAACCTCCTCCACTAGCACTAACCTCCTCCACTAGCACTCTAACCTCCTCCACTAGCACCCTCACCTCCACCACTAGCACCCTCACCTCCTCCACTGGCACCCTCACCTTCTCCACTAGCACCCTAACCTCCTCCACTAGCACCCTAACCTCCTCCACTAGCACCCTAACCTCCTCCCCTAGCACCCTCACCTCCTCCACTAGCACCCTAACCTCCTCCACTAGGACCCTCACCTCCTCCACTAGCACCCTCACCTCCTCCACTGGCACCCTCACCTTCTCCACTGGCACTCTAACCTCCTCCACTAGCACCCTAACCTCCTCCACTAGCACCCTAACCTCCTCCACTAGCACCCTAACCTCCTCCAGTAGCACCCTAACCTCCTCCACTAGCACCCTCACCTCCTCCACTAGCACCCTCACCTCCTCCACTAGCACCCTCACCTCCACCACTAGCACCCTCACCTCCTCCACTGGCACCCTCACCTTCTCCACTAGCACTCTTACCTCCTTCACTAGCACCCTCACCTCCTCCACTAGCACCCTCACCTCCTCCACTAGCACCCTCACCTCCACCACTGGGCACCCTCACCTCCTCCACTAGCACCCTTACCTCCTCCACTAGCACCCTAACCTACTCCACTAGCACCCTAACCTCCTCCACTAGCACCCTAACCTCCTCCACTAGCACCCTAACCTCCTCCACTAGCACCCTAACCTCCTCCACTAGCACTTTAACCTCCTCCACAAGCACTCTAACCTCCTCCACTGGCACCCTCACCTCCTCCACTGGCACCCTCAACTTCTCCACTGGCACTCTAACCTCCTCCACTAGCACTCTAACCTCCTCCACTAGCACCCTCACCTCCTCCACTGGCACTCTAACCTTCTCCACTAGCACTAACCTCCTCCACTAGAATCCAAACCTCCTCCACTAGAATCCTAACCTCCTTCACTAGCGCCCTAACCTCCTCCTCTAGCACTAACCTCCTCCACTAGCACTCTAACCTCCTCCACTAGCACCCTCACCTCCACCACTAGCACCCTCACCTCCTCCACTGGCACCCTCACCTTCTCCACTAGCACCCTAACCTCCTCCACTAGCACCCTAACCTCCTCCCCTAGCACCCTCACCTCCTCCACTGGCATTCTAACCTTCTCCACTAGCACTCTAACCTCCTCCACTAGCACTAACCTCCTCCACTAGAATCCAAACCTCCTCCACTAGAATCCTAACCTCCTTCACTAGCGCCCTAACCTCCTCCACTAGCACTAACCTCCTCCACTAGCACTCTAACCTTCTCCACTAGCATCCTAACCTCCTCCACTAGCGCCCCAACCTCCTCCACTAGCACCCTAGCCACCCCCTTCTCCAGACAGACCCCTCCCTCAGCGTTTCTCAAACAGCAGCCGTTTGACAGTCCCACCCCTCCCAGAATCAACCCTGGTTCAATCATTGAGCAGGTTCCCTGGCAGCATGCAGCAAAGCCTCTGTGTCGACTGCTGCTTGATGAGCAGCTGGCATTAACACACAAGAGCACACACGCGCCGTCTCAAACACGGAGTGTGTGTGCTCAGATTGTTTGTAGAACCTGACGGCGTGTGTGTGTGTGGCTCAGTCAGGTGTCTAAGCAGGGCAGGGTATAGTGTCTCCCCCAGCCCCCAGTGGCTTCAGTGACAGTGTGTTTCCCTATCACTGTGGGACACACAAAGTCCACTGAAGTGTCACACTGAACCCTTTAACCCCAGGTAGAGGAGGGAGGTGGAGAGAGAGAGAGAGCAGAGAGAGAGAGAGCAGAGAGAGTATACCAGAGACTAAACCAGAAATTAATACAACAAGACATAACTACTTGTATGGGTAATATATTTAAGTTAATTTATACCTACACAAAAATAAGTAGATGAACTAATGACCAAGACCGCAGACCTTGGCCTCTCGCTCGCACACACGCACTTTTTCTTTCTCTCTCTCCCGCACTGTCGCGCTCTGCGCATAGCGGTGTAAATGAACGGCATAACGGTGTAAATGAACGACAACAATAAACAAATGCCGATTGTTGATTAAAAGTTTTGTGCAAGAAATTTAAGGTCGCGATTCTTGTCAGAAATACAAACCGTCTTGCCTGCTGCCATTGTTTTTTGTTTTTTTTTGTTTTTTTTTACAATTTTACATTTTAAATATACATTTTCATATTCGAAATTCGTTTTTTAAACACTATTCGAATATATATTTGAATATAGAATATTCGTTGACAGCCCTAGTTGCCATGGAACCTTTAACCCAGGTAGAGGAGGGAGTGAGGGAGGTGGAGAGAGAGAGAGAGAGAGGGAGAGAGGGAGATAAACAGAGGGACAGAGGGAGAGAGAGAGAGGGATGGAGGGAGACGAAGAGTCACAGAGCCAGATAAGGAGGAGAGAGTAGGGGTGTGTTTGGATTAGCTTCAGTTCCAGCAACACTCCCAGACCCCCCTGGAGGGGGTTTGTGGTCCTCCCAGACCCTCCTGGAGGGGGTTTGTGGTCCTCCCAGACCCCCCTGGAGGGGGTTTGTGGTCCTCCCAGACCCCCCTGGAGGGGGTTTGTGGTCCTCCCAGACCCTCCTGGAGGGGGTTTGTGGTCCTCCCAGACCCTCCTGGAGGGGGGTTGTGGTCCCGTCCCCCCCCACTCTCTGTGTGTGTGTGTGTGTGTGTGTGTGAGACTCACATGTTGCCGTTGGTGTAGACGCCACTGTCCTCCTCCACATACTGGACCTGGGCAGCATAGACATGCTGTACCTGCTGAACACTCTGGCCCTGCAGAGAACATGGCACCAGTTACACACAGACACACACACACACACACACACCACAAACACACAGACAGGCACGCACAGACACACACACACAGACACACCTGCTGGGTGGAGCCTGCAGACTGGACAGGCACGGTGGTCTGGAGAGACACGGTGGAGGCAGAGTCAGTGCCTGCCTCGGGGGTCTGCATGGCGCCTGCAGGACACACACACACACGTCAGCACAACTACCAATGATCCGCAGGAGAGAACACACACATAGCGAAGCGGTTACAGCTTTTGACTGCAAGTTGCAGGTTCAAATCACAGATCTAACCAACCAACTATTACAATTAATAATAATAATAATAATAATAATAATAATAATATCTCATTTAGCAGATGCTTTTATCCAAAGTGACTTACATTAAGTACAGGGACATTCTCCCTGAGGCAAGTAGGGTGAAGTGCCTTGCCCAAGGACACAACCTCACATAGCCACAGCCGGGGTTCGTGACTCACAACCTTCCAATCATGAGGCCAACGCCTTAACCCGCTGAGCCATCTGACTCCACCAATTAAAATGGAGTTGTTAGCTATCAAGCAAAAGCCTAAATACACTGTGCTGGGTGCCAGGGCCGGAACAAGAAAAGAAAACAGGAATAAAAGTGTGTTGACATTCAATCAAGGCAGCGAACACCCTGATGATGTCACATCCGCAGGCTGTGCTTCTCTAGGACTGCCTGTGTCCAGCTGAACCAGTGTCAGGTTTGAGAAGCTGCTGTTATTGGAAGCGGAGCGGTGAGTCTGCCGGCTCCAGGAGAACTCCGTGTTCTCTGAAGGGCTCCCTGCTCCTCCCCTCTCCATGTTCACGGCAATAAAAACCTGTTAATGTTTAACAAGCGTACGGAGCGCTTCTCCGAGGCTCGGGCTAACTTCCTGGTGTTTAGGGCTGCTGGCTACAGAGGTACGTTAACTGTAACTCCCCCCCACCTCTCCTCTCCCCTCTCCCCTCTCCCCCCCCCCCCCCCCCCTTCCTCCCCAGCGAGATGTCTTGTCTGTGCGCAGCACTGTGACTGGTAGTGTACGCGGTCAGGTGCTGTGATTTCTCCTCAGGTGTGCCGCCGTCTCACCCGAGGTCACGGATAAGAACAGCGATGGGGATGGGCGTCGGTCTGTTTGACGACAGTGGCAGTGCAGCTAAAAGAGGAACGCTTCTCTCTCTCTCTCCTGGATCTACCCCCCCCTCCTCCTCCTCCCCCCCCTCTCCTTCCCCTCCTCCCCCGCCACAACTTAGTTTCCATGACCCAGCCTCTTCTGGGTAATTAACCAGCTCTCCAAACAGCCCCTGCTAAGTCTCAAGGGACCGCCTCCCTCCCTCCCCACCACCCACCTCCTCCACCTCGATCTCATGTCTCTTTCCTCCTCACCTACCACCCACCTCCCCTCCCCCCCCCCCCGCATCTCAGGTTAACAGCTTCAGCTGTTCTCCTCTTCGTGACAGGTACCACTGCTCGGCATTGTGTCTAGAGTGGACACCGCTGTGACGGACAGCGGAATATGGCCCCAGTTCCCCCTCGACGCAGGGAACACCTCCCCACCTCCCCCCCACCCCCCTAAAGTAAATGCTGGCCTATTCAAATCAAAAACACATGTCCAAAAACTCCAACTCCCAGCCTTCTTGGGGGGGGGGGGGGGGGGGGGGCTTCAGTAGAGAGCATGGCTGCGTTAGAGCTTCAGCCAGCCCTGTCAGAACATCCTGCCTGACCAGGCCGGAGTCTTCAGCATCGCCCCACCGAGCCCACCAAGCCTCCTCTATTGTTTCCTGGCTTACGACTTTGGAAAGGGGAAGTAGAAAGGAGAAAAAAAAATAGAGGAACAATAATTGCCTTGTAGAAATCTAAGCAAGGCGTTCAGAGATCCATCCATGGTTACGTCACATCCGTCATCGTACATGTCAGAGGTGGAACAGAGGCCAGCAGGAAGGGTTTTCTCCGTTTCCCGCGTACACAAAATGCTTGCTCCGCCACACCGGGTTCCTCTTTGTGCGCAACTGAATTTTTTTAATGGGAGGGTTTGATTGAGGGGGCGGGGTTAAAGAGACAGGAATAAAATGGGCTGTAAAATACGGACGTTGCTTTGTGTTTTTTTTTCGTTTCCGCGAGGTGAAACGGGGAACTTGTGGCCTCACCCCCTCCCCCACTCACCACCACCCCACCTCGCTCCGACAGGAGCCCAGAGCACCGGGGTGACCCTCCAGGACCCACCTGCTCCCACCCCCCCCCCAACCCCCCCCCCCCCCGTGCCCAGAGTGGATCCCCCCCATTCCTCCTGATGAGGAGGGGAAGGAAAAGGGGAGAGACATCTTCGTGTAAACAGGGGCACCTGCCTCAGTCACTGCAGCCTCACTTACTCCAACCAACACCCCCCTGCCTCCCCCCCACCCCCATTCAGACACTCCCTAGTGGCCCACTTATACGCCGTGCTCCACTGAGCTTCAGCCAGCCTTACAAAGCCCCACAGGAACAAAGGGCACAGAGACCGACGTTCACCTCCGAGCCCCCCTCCCTCCTGTTTGACTGACAGCCGGGAGAAGGAGGGGGGGGGGGGGGAGGCGGGAGGCAGCAACAGGGTGGAGGGGGCTCGCATTTTAACGTCCAGTCCCCAGTTAGTTCCCAGCAGCCACGCGCCCTCGCATTCACCGCACCGTTGAACCATACTGCGGTGAAAAGCACCACAAGGAAGTTCGACGCACAAGTCGACCGAAGAGCGCGGACAGAGTGAAGGTGGATCTTTGAACGAGCTCGAACTCAAACGCTGGCCAGGTTTCAAGAAAAATTACTTTTCTCACAAGACGTCCACATCGAAACCAAGTTAGAACCCACATAATATTATAATAATAATAATAATAATAATACCTTATTTAGCAGACGCTTTTATCCAAAGCATTTAAGTACAGGGACAATCCCCCTGAGACAAGTAGGGTGAAGTGCCTTTCCCAAAGACACAACATTAAATAGCCACAGCCGGGGTTCGAACTCACAACCTTCCGATCACAAAGCCAATGCCTTAACCCGCTGAGCCATCTGACTCCCTCCATCCACCATGAGCACACTAGAGCACACTAGAGCGCACCCCAAACGAGCCATTTAACAGCATCCATCTACTCAGGCCATTCACCTTTTCAAAACCGAGCTTAGCATCCTCGTGGCCAAACATCCACCTCATTCCATTCAGCCTTCAGCCAGCAGGAGGGCTTCTAGGTTAACCACAGAGGCCTTGAAGAGCTACCATTCCATAAACAACGCTTTGTATTTATGCACACAGTCTGTCCAAGCACATAACAAGACCAAGTCATTTTAAGCTGCTAAGCCAAAAAAATAGATGGATGAATTATTTAATTAATTGGCCCCTCTTTAAGTGATTGGAAAGGGAACTGGATCTAGTGGACAGGTGGCAGAGCCCTGCTTTTGCCCTACACCTGACTTCAGGTACGAGGAAACCTGATCTGATAACCAGGGCTCTAAAATCCTGTCCTCACGCACACCAGTGTGTGTGTGTGTGCAAACTCAGACCAGCCTCATCCACACACAACCATCGATATAGATCAGCATTTATTCATCCACCTGACTTAATGGTCCCTGGCTTTGATAATAGCAGCAGGCTTGTTTACTATTGGGCTTGTTTAATATTGAGGCACGTGTCTTGCGGGGTCACAAACAATTATGCCCGGCCAGCCAAGGAGTCCTTCCGGAGCCCTGTCCCTGTCAGGAGCACCCCTGTGACCAAGCACGCACCTGTCCCCAGCACCCCTCCCCCTCCACATACACCTGTTCCCCTGCTTTAATGGGAACAGAGTGCTTCAAATACAGATAGGACCCAGTGGACCAGGGATGGTAATGATGCAACACAGAGAAACCTGCTGAAACCTTCACCTGCTGAAACCTTCACCTGCCACCAAGCAGGAGACCACCTGATATGGCCACATATTGATACTGAACACACCTGGATATTTATAAGGGGTCTCGGTCGCTCAAAACACACATGCACAAGAAGAAGAAAAAAAAAAGTGATGACGAGAAAAAAACATTTTAATTGGCGGCTTATGTATAATTAATTTCGAATTTGTGTACGGGCATTATTATTCCACGCGCAGTTAATCGTAAAACGGCATGGGGGATGTAACACCCTGAACAGCCAATCATCATCTATGGCGTGGCCGCACACATACACGTTTAATTGTAATTAAACATCGCTTTCCCAACACTAGACACCTGCTTTACACAGGCGATGGTAAGTTAGATGGGCGTTATTCTGTGGTGCTGGGAGTCTAGTTGACCGTAGTGGGAAATCCACTCATATCATAAAAAATTCACAAGTTAGATGGATACCAAGCGATGATTTGGTAGACATGTTGTAAGCTGGTCTAACTAGCTCATCATATTGGATGCTTATAGACTACAATGAAAGCTTGATAGCCTGCAATGATATCTGGCTCGGAAGCTAACGTTAGCTTGCTCCGTTAGCTGCACAGAGACAAAAGGGAGAAGAAAGGCTCAGCTAATGTCAATTAGCCATTGAACGCTTTCAGCAACACACCAGCTATGAAGCTAACGCTATAAACGATCATAAACACGTGTATTTAGCAGAATAACGAGTAATAACATTTGCATTATTGACATATCGCTGGAAATGAAACACTCCGCTCATCATTTGAGCTGCTGCTACCAGGAAGCTAGTTCAGCTAGCTAAAGCAGCTAGCCAGCTAGCACTGTCCATCACTCAGACACCTGCTCCCTGGCTAACGACACGGCTAACGGCTTCACTTTGATGCACGATAACTGTCGACAAGGCAAGGAGGACTTGGCTATCTTGCATCTCTTCATGCACCCATAAGAAATACGTGGAAGCCTGTAGTTCATTTGGTAAAGAGTACATAGCTTAGCAGGTTAGCCTGGCTGAGGTGTTAGCTCACTGAAATCAGCCGCTAGCTGACACTAGCACAGCCCATCAATTCATATTTTTTTAACAAAAAAACACACAGAAGCTTGCCAGGAAAAATGAAAAAAAATTGAAATAAAAACCTTAAAAACTGTAAAATACAGAACGAAGTTAGCTCAATAAAAAAAATTAAGAGTTTCAAACCTGGGCACAGGACTGTTGGATGAGGATGAGGATGGTGGAGGTGGTAATGATGGAGCGCGAGGTTGTTGTTGTTGGTGGGTTACAGTCGCCAGGGATACGGTGACTATGGCGCTGCCTCACGCGGCAACAGTTGCTATAAAGCTCTCGAGGCGCAACCGAACATGATGGCAGTGGCAGTGGGAGGGGATTGATGCTGCATTTTTATTACATTCAAAATTTGACAGAGCTTAGACATTCATAATATACTATTAATAAGATTTGAGGTATTATCATGTATATGAAGTAGCATTATATATTTTACATAATTCAGTTTAATTCATTGATATTGGACACTATGAATGGGTAGAAGCGAGTGGTGGTAGCAAATGTGGCCACATTTACATTAACATCATGAGGCAAACCTTTCCTTATTTACCAACGTATCCCTACTTTTGTCAGTTACTCATTCTTAACTGCATTTTTTCCGCTTATTACGTCTTTAGTAAGACATCTGAGAAAGGGAGTCAAAAATACGAGTCGTTCTACCCCCAGTTTTCAGGAGCGCTTCAAGGCGGGACTGTCCTAATCAAGGTTGGTTGAGAAAACAGAAGCGAGAAAATGGAAAAAAGAAAGGCCTCTTTAGAACACTCCGTTTATAAATGTTTTCGCTTTATTTTCTTGAAATCTTTACAAATATACCGTAAAAAATGTGTTAAGCAATTTAATAAAGATCACTTGCAAAAGTATATAATCTACTCAGATTTATTAAGTAATGCTGATATATTTGCATGTTAATAATTTTGTACTGTAGTCATTTGTGCGGTATGAATCTTCATAAGGAGAGCTATAATTGGGCCCATTAATGGAGCAATGTTGTACTATACACACATATCTCAACATACTGTATAACAATGAATGTAAACTGTTCTCCAGTTGCAATGGTCTACATAGTGTATCACAAGTTGATAGTGCATCTCTCAGACTTTAAAGGCAATGGTTATCTTCAGAGAACAAATCCCTGCTTTTCTGATTCATGAATTCCCCTAAAACAGGGCAGAAGTCAGCCTTCTGTGAAAATACAGGACAGCTGGCTTGGACAGCGATCGACTGCACTGCCATTCAGGAAGCTGTCATCTTGCATCACTGGTACTGGATTGCCATGTACATCGTGGGATCCACTATGGAGATCCAATTCTGTAGTCAGACAAACACATTTCTATTAAATTAATTATATTATATTATTAATTATAAATGAATATCCATCTTGTATATTCTTGATCAATTACGTTTATATTACCAATGATTCCTGCGAGAGTTCTTGGTAATGAAATGTCTCCATTCTGGTTGGTTACTGTTAGAGCTTGGTTGTCATCTAATGCTGGAAATTGCATCACCTGGCAAAGGTTTGAAGGCAGAGGGACTCTTCCGTACAGAGGAGAGTTCATCATCTGGACGTGATCAGTGAACCCTAAGAAGTCATTCAAACATACAGTAAAACAAGTTATTCTGACTACCAAAGAAAAAATTGGTTTTATCACTGTTAATCGTCTGTGAGTGAAGTTGTCATGACCCATCACATTTAGAATATGGGGTTTTATGTGAAGTTTTGCCAGGAGTGATTGTTTTCTCATGAAGAGAGCGGCTGTGTTTGTGAACATCCTGGCTGCTTCAATCTAAAGGGAAAAGGCAGCTATCTATTTCAAGCTTTCGGCAGAGAGAAGCTGGCTCTCCGTACTAAGATAAACATCAACCACCTGCTGCCTGCTAGACATACTGCATGATCAATGTACATCTGGAAAGTTTCGGTTTAAAACAGATTGTCATACCACCCACACGTTTGTTAATAGGATTTTTAGATTACAATGCACGATACCTGTCACAGTGGAATTTTTTAGACAGAAAGAAAGGTGTGTGTGTGTGTCCCCTGCCCACCCACCCCCCAGTTTCTCTCTACTACTTCTGATATTCACAAGCAGCGCTTCTAATCTGGTTTTTATCATTCATTTCTAACAAACTAGCAAACAACAGGTGCACTAATCTGGGATTTGTACCTGGGTGGGAAAGGTGAAACGCAGGAGAGGGATTGGATAGATCTGGGTGATGCTGCTGGGACTGGGGTGTAACTGTGGGAGGATGGGGGAGGCATGTGGAGGGAGGGGGGAGGCATGTGGAGGGAGGGGGGAGGCATGTGGGGAGGACCGGCACACAGTTCTCCCCAGGGTGATGCTGATGAGAGGAATTGTCAACAAACCTGCAAACGAATCAAAAGGGAAGACATGTTTAGCTAAATACGAATCATAGGAGAATGAATAGTTTTGCATTTCAGTTTTCTGCCCATTTAGTACACCTTTTGTACCTTTTTTAAACTGACAGCAGTTATTTTGAAAAGGTCTCTGTTGCCAAATATACACAGCGCACAAGAAAAACATCTTAATTTGACAGTGAGCCATTACGAACTGAAGGCTGAACAAAAACAAAGAACAGAATAACATCTTTTGTGATCTTATTGCTTTGCTTCAGTGCTAAATACAGGAATAGAAATCATGTCAATGCAGGTCACCTGGTGGTGACTAAAACCTCAGCTAGATCACAACAGAAAACCCCCTCATAAAATACCAGGGGGAAATGGCAGCAGGGATTTTACAATCGATTTAACATCCTCCAAAAAAAGAAGTAATTACAGCAATCCTCTCCATCCAAACTTGAAATGCTATTTTGCTGATTTTATGATTCACTTATTGAATTCCTGAGTCACTCCTGTTGGTGGCTATAGCATCTGATAATGCCAGCCCTTGAGACCAATGAGCAAAAGCTGGGTCTGCTTTCACAGGCCAATTGTCTACCCAGAACCCTGTGGTGAGACCTACTGTTGCTACTTGTCCAATCACAACCAGTAAGAGGCCTAGCATCTGGCCGGTCTACACTCGACAAAAAAACACCCCCTTCTACTTGCCGCCATTGAAGTGGACGAATGAAGGAATGTAGTTTACTGGGCCGGCCAGGCAACAGTGTTGCCGTCAGTTCCCACCCAGTAAACGCTCTTCCTAGCTGCTCTATCCTCTCTCCAGACATAGCAAGCCCACAAAAAGCCCATTGGAGGCTTTTCAAAAGGATGGAAAATAGAAGCTTTATCTTAATCTGATTATTCAAACTCTGTGGTTTTATGGCCGTAAAGCCATGACAACCAGTGTACTTATTTGTTGCAGATCAGTAAAAAGAGAGAAAAGGAGGAGGTAGTTTAATCAGTCATGGCTGTAGGCGCTGAGCCAATGGGAACGTTAAATGAAAAGAATTGACCAAATGGCCAGCCCAACAGACAATTCAAATAGACCAAGAACAGTTGGCTGTTGAAGACTCTTGAAGATTAAGGAGTTATGAACATGATAAAATATGTAAACACAAATACATTAAAAGAAAACTTTGTAATAAAGAATACATTCACTGTACTATTTCCATCTTTTCTGTTTATCTTTCTATGGATTGAGTCTGCAACCTTTTGGTGTAGAATTCTGTATCTAAATACTGACTTGCTGATTAAGGAGTTTTGTTGAGTAATGATTAAGGCAAACGTTTAGTCGTTTGAACATGGTACCTGTAACTATCCTGTAGTGAGGGCAGCAAGGTACCTGTAACTATCCTATAGTGAGGGCAGCAAGGTACCTGTAACTATCCTATAGTGAGGGCAGCAAGGTACCTGTAACTATCCCGTAGTGAGGGCAGCAGAGTATCTGTAACTATTCTGTAGTGAGGGCAGCAGCGTACCTGTAACTATCCCGTAGTGAGGGCAGCAAGGTACCTGTAACTATCCTATAGTGAGGGCAGCAAGGTACCTGTAACTATCCTATAGTGAGGGCAGCAGAGTACCTGTAACTATCCCGTAGTGAGGGCAGCAGAGTATCTGTAACTATTCTGTAGTGAGGGCAGCAGCGTACCTGTAACTATCCCGTAGTGAGGGCAGCAGCGTACCTGTAACTATCCCGTAGTGAGGGCAGCAGCGTACCTGTAACTATCCCGTAGTGAGGGCAGCAGAGTACCTGTAACTATCCTGTAGAGGGGGCAGCAGCGTACCTGTAACTATCCTATAGGAAGGGCAGCAGAGTATCTGTAACTATTCTGTAGTGAGGGCAGCAGAGTACCTGTAACTATCCTGTAGTGAGGGCAGCAGCGTACCTGTAACTATCCTGTAGTGAGGGCAGCAGAGTACCTGTAACTATACTATAGTGAAGGCAGCAGAGTACCTGTAACTATCCTGTAGTGAGGGCAGCAGCGTACCTATAACTATCCCGTAGTGAGGGCAGCAGAGTACCTATAATTATCCCGTAGTGAGGGCAGCAGAGTACCTGTAACTATCCTATAGTGAGGGCAGCAGAGTACCTGTAACTATCCTGTAGTGAGGGCAGCAGGGTACCTGTAACTATCCTATAGTGAGGGCAGCAGAGTACCTGTAACTATCCTGTAGGGAGGGCAGCAGAGTACTTGTAACTATCCTGTAGTGAGGGCAGCAGGGTACCTGTAACTATCCTGTAGTGAAGGCAGCAGGGTACCTGTAACTATCATATAGTGAGGGCAGCAGAGTACCTGTAACTATCCTATAGTGAGGGCAGCAGAATACCTGTAACTATCCTATAGTGAGGGCAGCAGAATACCTGTAACTATCCTATAGTGAGGGCAGCAGAGTACCTGTAACTATCCCGTAGTGAGGGCAGCAGAGTACCTGTAACTATCCTGTAGTGAGGGCAGCAGCGTACCTGTAACTATCCCGTAGTGAGGGCAGCAGAGTACCTGTAACTATCCTGTAGTGAGGGCAGCAGAGTACCTGTAACTATCCTGTAGTGAGGGCAGCAGCATACCTGTAACTATCCTGTAGTGAGGGCAGCAGAGTCTGGTGGAAGACATTTGAGGTGTTGTGGCCATGTGGAACAGCAGGAGCAGATAGAGAGACTGTCTGACTACTGGAGAGAACACCTTTTGACACACACACAACACAGAGACCGATCCTTCATTTCCTGCTTTCCATGTTCTATTCATAAATCATTTTAGATACAAGCAACAGCTGAATGAATCCCATGTAAAAAAGACAAATCCATGAATCTGAGGTTTCCATACTATACTACTAATAATGGAACATTGATTTTGCACTAACAACATATGGGGGGGGGGGGGGTCTTCTCACAATCTGCCTCTTCCACCGAGCAATACCCATCCCCCTACTCTGAGCATTTATACCTGTGTATAGATCATGAGAGGGACTAGGGGATTGATCCAACTTGCTGTCAATCATACCCAGAGGCGAGTGGCAGGGTTGCAGAGGGTGAATGCTTAGGCAGTCTTTCAGTGCCTCTTGGGTCACTTCAACCGAACACCTCAGCTGTTGAACAAACACAGACCGAAGGAAACAGATTATCAGATATTCCAGACAAGATGGATGAATGACCGTTTTAGAAAGTCCATCAAAATAGTCATATTAATATCTATAATTTATTATAATTTGTTTATGATTATTAATATGACAGGGACACTTATGCAGACTGTATTTTTGTTCACGCTGTGGCTTAATAACATGCTAGAATTAATTTATTATAATGAAAAAAGACAGCTTATTTGTTGACTGCAGGAAATTTAACTGGAAATTTCTGTGGAAGCGTAAAAACAGTAACTTTTAAAGACTGAAACGGCTTGCCTTATATTTCTGTATCTATGGTGATAACCTCCGCTGCAACAGTGTGTTAATGAGCATTGGTTCTCACACCCAACAATGTTAACAAGCTCGCTGTGGCGGCGGTGCAACAACACAAGCTGTTTATCTGTACTGAATAATGACTGGATGATAACTGGCTGAGAGGCAGCGTGCGTACGGACGAAGCCCATTCACCTTCTTCCTCAGCTGCTTCTCTTTGGAGGAGTGGGATTTGACGTGTTTTCTTAGAGAACTGGGGTCTGTGTATCTCTTCACGCACCCTGGGATCTGACAGACGTACGGCTTCTGCAAAGTCAGCGACGAACGGCAAACACCCAACGCACCAGGCGAACGTAGACACATAACAGGCACACACAAACAAACAAAGCAAATGTACACACAGAAAATCAGCCCTCTGCTTCACTTTGTTTCATCTCTGGCAGTATCCACGCTGGGCCGACAGGTGGGACACTCACAGTGTCCAGGTGTGTGCGCTGGTGTTTGGCTCGGTCGCTGGAGTTGCTGAAGGCTTTGTGGCAGCCGAGGTGTTGGCAGGGGTACGGCTTCTCTCCTGTGTGGCTGCGCAGGTGGATCTTCAGGTTCTCCAGACGCGAGAACGCCTTCTGACAGCCGTCAAACTGGAACCACATCAGAGGAGGGAGAGTCACGACACAGAGGGGGAGGGGAGGGGGGGGGGGGGGTCCTGGGGTGCAGGTGACCAGTGTGACATCACAAATCTGTTCTGTACACCAAGGAATTCGTCATCGGTGGCCTTGTGCCTCGTCAAGCTGTTGGCTTCAGAAGCTGAAGGCAATCATCTGAAAAGGGGTGTGGTGGGCAATTTTGCCAGTAGGGGTCAGTGTCTCTATAATAATGGTGTCCGTGGTTGAACTCGCGGTCGATATGTATGGGGTTCGAAGCCATTTAGCATCGTGCAAAACAGCAAAACAAACTAAATTCCCTAGAAAACCATCCCCCCCCCAGCAAGCCATAAGATGAGAGCAGCCGTATGAGTTCCTGCTACATGATGATCTAGTGGACAGTTTCGTTTCCTAACCGTCTGGAAATGATGGATACTGTGTGCTTATTCAAGTCAGCAGAACTGTTCTCCGGTCAAGAGCATTCCGATGACCTCACTCCCCAACTATGCAAGGTGTCATGGATTCCTATTGCCAAACTAGCACTTTCTGCTTTCTCTGGCTGAAGCCTTGGAATGTCCTTTTCTCAAGAGCAGGGGCTGAATCACATACCATGACCGAATCTATTATCGTTCCTCCCAAGACTGGATTCCTCACATACTGATCCGTCTCCCTCTGGCCTTTGAATCGACAAATGAAGCTTAATATTTGACTCATCACATTCCAATGATTCTCGAAGGAGAAATCTCTTCTATTTTTCCTCCGGAGCAACCTCTTGGAGAATGTAAAATTCACATCACATCTTACTTTTATAATAACTGTCATTATGCCTTACTTTGTATGAAATGCAGGGCTCCTTTCTGAAGCAGTAATAACACAATTTCCCAGCTGAAGAACAAAAGCAGTGCCACCAGAAACCTGCTGGGAAAATCTCCCAGCACTGAAGGCTGTCCCCTGGCCAGGCCTCTCCTAGGGAGGCCTGCTTTGATGACCTATGTGTCTACAGACAAGAAGAGGAATGGGAGGTGGGGTGGGTTGGGAGTTGGGGGCCAACATCCAGAAGGAGACAGACACTCAAGGAGACAGACAGACACTCAGGCAGACAGACAGACACTCAGGCAGACAGACAGACACTCAGGCAGACAGACAGACAGACACTCAGGCAGGCAGACAGACACTCAGGCAGACAGACAGACGCTCAGGCAGACAGACAGACACTCAGGCAGACAGACAGACACTCAGGCAGACAGAAAGACGCTCAGGCAGACAGACAGACGCTCAGGCAGACAGACAGACACTCAGGCAGACAGACAGACACTCAGGCAGACAGACAGAAACTCAGGCAGACAGACAGACGCTCAGGCAGACAGACAGACACTCAGGCAGACAGACAGACACTCAGGCAGGCAGACAGACACTCAGGCAGACAGACAGACACTCAGGCAGACAGACAGACACTCAGGCAGGCAGACAGACACTCAGGCAGACAGACAGACAGACAGACACAGCTCAACAGTTATATAGACAGACACTCAAGGAGACAGACAGACAGACACTCAGGCAGACAGACACTCAGGCAGGCAGACAGACACTCAGGTAGACAGACAGACACTCAGGCAGACAGACACTCAGGCAGACAGACAGACACTCAGGCAGACAGACAGACACTCAGGCAGACAGACAGACACTCAGGCAGGCAGACAGACACTCAGGCAGGCAGACAGACACTCAGACAGACATACAGACACTCAGGCAGACAGACAGACACTCAGACAGACATACAGACACTCAGGCAGACAGACAGACACTCAGGCAGGCAGACAGACACTCAGGCAGACAGACAGACAGACCAAGCTCAACAGTTATATAGACAGACACTCAAGCAGACAGACAGACACTCAGGCAGACAGACAGACAGACACTCAGGCAGACAGACAGACACTCAGGCAGTCTAAACAGTTAAACGGTTACGTATTTAGACAAAGGAACACTTAGGTAGGAGACAGACTGACCAACAGCTCTATAGGACAGACACTCAGACAGACAGACAGACAGACAGGTAGACAGATAAACAGGCAGGCAGACAGATTGTTTACTGTGTATACGGACTTTGGACACAAAGGATATTTGTGATACGAGTGTAAGTCCAGGTGGGTTTTGTGGCTCTGTTCCTCTCCACAGTGTGTGAAAGACCCGCTACACATTTTGGCAAGTTCCCCTGTCCTTCTCACACAGCGGGATCCTCTGTCCCAAAGAGCCGTACTGTGAAAGAGCCCACCAGCAAAGTAGACCGTTAACAGGGACCCTCCAAACCAAAGACAGGACAAAGAAAGTGGGGGGGGGGGACAGAGGCGACGACCAGAATCAAACCTCAAACACTCTGGCAGGAGTGCAGCAGTGACTAGGAGCCACCTCAGTGTGGGTTTTCTCTTTCTCCCTCTTCTGTTTCTCGCTCTTTCTCTCTCTTTCTCTCGTTATCCTTTTAGCTGCTTCGAGGGACGTTGTGTCTGAATGGACAGCGACATGGCTGCGACTTGACAGCACCGCCAGCCTCGGACAACTTCCTGGCAAACGGCCACCCCCCCCCCCCCCCCCCCCCCCCCCATGCTGTGGCAACAGCCAGGCTGATGCAGTCAGGCCGATGCCCGATGCCCCCCACCCCCGAACATGTCCAGAGAACAGCCGGTGAACCTCCCTACCCTCTCACCTCCCTTCGGCTCACTGGTATTCAACCGACTAAAATATACTATTTAAATAGTATATATATATTTTTTTTTATTGTGGCAAGTTAAAGTGAGTGGAAATGACCACTGGAAGCAAACAATGAGAGGTTCGAGTATTTGCCTGCAGCTGGTTGTTGGTTTTAATCTCTTTTGGTACCTCGTATTGGAGAGAAGCGTCTGCTAATAGGAATGCATTCCTTTATAATAAGATAAAACACAAAATCAGACTGTAAATCTGCATTGGATCAGCAGTTCTACACTCATAGGAAACTCTCAAGGCCACCGCATCTCTAGAACAGGACTTTGTTGTGTGAAGAGTGTCTGAACTCTTTGCTTTGAGCCAAACTGAGGCAGGATGGTAGGAGGGATGTCACAAAAAAACGTCTGAAGTGTGAGTTTCTGGCGGTAAAATGAATAATTTCCCTCCGAACTATTGTAAAGATGCCGCTAAAAATCTTGGCAAACCAGAGATGTCATCAGCCCAACCGCGTTCAATGGAGGCAAGCAGGACTTGAATTTCAAGACGCTAATTGCAGGGAAGTTAACTGGATTAGCACGCCGCTGTGGCTGTCAGCTTGTCCGAGTTTCTGCTTACATTTGATAACCAACAAAGCATGAGTGCATGGGTATAGTACCATTCCTTGAGTACTTTCACCTTCAGGAATTGTTGGGGTAGATCAGTTAAGCAGAGAACCGGTTTGCCTCTTAAACTGTCAGGTCCAACCAATCAATCTTAATAGTTCTTAGTATTTAGCAGTATTCTCTGTAATACAACTATTATTTTACTATTAAGTGTTTCTCCTATCCCTAATAATGATATTGTTGTGAAGATTAGTCTATATTAATACTTATCGAAATATGTCTTAAACACTACAAGTAGCCTTGTGTATTTAATGCAACATATAAGCAGGGCAACATTTCTCACCCACAGTACAGCGAAAGAATAAGGTTTCCTTGCACACTCCAGAAAGTTACACTAAGATACAAAACCATAATTCCCACCTGCTAAGAACCATATAACACCACCTTCTAAAATGAACTAGAGATGAGGCTTCCTTGCAAGAAGCAAAGACCTTCAAGATAATTTCACACCTATGAGGACCATAGGTGTTGATTGAAATGTCAAATGCAGTTTCTCTGTGATTCTTCAGGGGGAATGTCGACAAAAATAACAAATGGCTACTTATGATACAAAACATAATTTTAACCAAAGTTGGAAGGAGAATAGCAGATAACAAACGTATCAAAAGTATCTCTCCAATCAATATATTTGCGGATGGACTTGACAAACCAGCGATGCTTGGTATAAAGGCAGTGCAAATCTGTTATAGTAAAAAATGTATCATTGGTTCACATGAATTCCTGTCAACACACAGTCCTCCAACCTTGAATATGGCCTCTGTTGATATGTCTGTGATGTGGTTCACACTCTACGCACGGTTAGCGTTCAAGCATGTGTTTGTCGCCATTAAACACACACACACACACACAGTCCCAGTTCACAGTGACAAGTCAAGGCTTGCCTCCTTCAGTTTGTTGTGTAATAAGATCTGCCTCATTGTCCTCATGTCAGCACCTTGTAGCACAGTTAAACTATCAATTTATTCCTCACAAAAAACACACACTTCCCGACCAGGAACAATTAAGTATTTGACCGTTCTGTGAAGTATAGTTGGTTCTTTCTCAATCTACTTCCTGCTTTTCTCAAGTTACCGAAAACGCTTTTGTCAACTTTCTTGACCGTCAATAGTGATTCTAAGTCTGATGGGTTAGCCTTTGCTACCTGGTCAAGTATTTGACAAAACTGTGAAGTCACAGGTACCTTTTTACCCTATTATTTTCCCAGTGGTTCGTGACCTTGGTTGCATTTCCTTCTGATTGTGATTGCATGGTAGAGAAAGCCATGTACCGTCTAAAGCCTCCATGGCAACAGGAGTGGACTAATAAGTGAGTGTTTTGGAACGAAAGGTCGACCGCAGGCATCCAAGCTGTTAATAATTGACCAACCAAAAGCAGCGAAATGGGACATGTAAATGTCGGTCCCTCTTACTCATCCCAACCTCCAGCACTCTGGGGGACCGAGGAAGACATCAAGCTCACACCTGAGTTTGTTACACATCCAGAAAATCATCTTGGGGGAATCAGTTTGTTAAAGGGCAGGTTCTTTCAGATACTTGGCAGGTGATTGGATGAACCATCTGTCAATCACAAACTAACTTCAACCACCAGTAGTTCCTTGTATGACCGCTGATTGGTCCAAACCACAGTGCTTTGGGCACAAACAGTTGCGTTGGCTCTCAGTAAAGTGGATATTCATAGGGTTGTGATCTTGCAAGTCCAGCAAGGTTAACCCCACTTTACTCTAATTTCTAATCTGCTGTGGATAGTCCGAGAACGGGCATGGAGTCTGAGTCTACTGTACACTACATCATTAGCCTGTTGGGATTACGGAATCAGAATATTCTTTTCCCTTCAACTCCAACACGATACTGAGTTATTTAAACAGTAGATTGAATTCATTCAATAATAAATAAATAACTGAATAAAAAAGATTAAAGTTAGAAAAACAATTCCTTTTTTGGAGCCTTTCATAACCAGGAGGATATCAGAGTTAAGAGGCAGCCTTGTAGAGCAGGTGCCTCAGCCAGCTTGAGTAACAAAGACAACCCTTCAACAGAAGCACATCCAAGAAAATTTAAGCCAAAGAGGACCAACACAATTCAGGCCCTCGTCTCTCTCCGGCCATTGGGCCAGCGCTGATCAGACACGGCAGGCCAACCTGGGGCCAGCATCTTCCCAGAACCAGGGCCAAGTCTGGGGCCGGCTGGCAGGCTTTTGGCTGGCCCCAGCCCCCACGGAGGCTCACTGGAGGGTCCTTAGACACGGGAGGCTGAGGCATGGAGGAGGCCGGCCTGGTTGCCAGCCAGATTTAAAGCGCCAGGCTCCTTTTGTGCAGATTTATTAACGACATAATGGAGTTAACTCCCATGTCAATTATCACAGAGCTGCACTAATTAGACCTTGGCTAGAATTAAGAGGAATGAGTGACTGTGATTCCGACTTACTACCTGACCAAGCCGAACGCATCACACCACACAAAGGCACCAGCAAAGTAAAGTGCTGTACTAAAGACAGCCTGTTTCCAACTGAATTACTAAGACAGGAACGTTGACAGGTCCTCTTACTTCGTCCTACAGGTTGAGCCAAATGTGAGAGAAAATGTCAGATCTTTCTTTATCGCTGCTCTAAGAATATCTAGAGGTTGCAGACCTCTGTCACACTTAATCACGCAGTTAAGGGAAAACATTCTCGCTACAGGAGACTCTTATAGGAGCTGTTAAACAGAATTCCACCACCGTCGATTCTTTTTTGAACATCTCTGTACAACTGCGCTCACGGCTCACGGCTGAATGTGTCAATTCCCTTTGTGATTAACGAAGCGGACTGAACGGAACTGACGGTAGCTAGAAAGGGTGTGGGCAGAAGACCAACATTTTTTAAGGCTTATCCGCAATGCTGCGCCAGCAAAAGCAGCACCGAGTGCGTACCGTGCACTTGTTGGGTTTCTCTCCGGAGTGGACCCGCATGTGGATGAGCAGCTTGTAGCGGGCGTTGAAGGGTTTGAACCTTCGAGGACACCCCGCCCACAGACAGGTGAAGTTCTCTCCCTTCCTCTGGTCCACGTGGACCTTCTCGATGTGCTTGACCAGCTCCTCCTTCAGGTCACAGAAGGCGCTGCAGTCCATCCACCTGCAGTAGTGCGTCCCACCGTACTCTTCCAGCTCGCCCTCCTCCTCCTCCAGCATGGGGACCAGGGGCTGGAAGCTGGGTCCATGTCCAGGGTGAGGGGCTGGAGCCTGGGGAGCGACACCTCGAGGCTGGGTCTGTGACTGGGTCTGCCTCTGGAGGAGGCTGTGAGGCCTGTGGAGGTGCTGGTGGGAGTGGTAGGGGGGCGGGGGGCATTGGGGAGGGCTCTCCGACCTGATGATGGTGTTGAACTGCAGTTGGAACTGGACAGACGGCAAAAGGGAGCCAGAAAACTCCTCTCTACTCCCCCCGGCCGTGCCCAGCATCCCTCCCTCCTCCGGGAGACATTGTTTCTCCACCACCATGTTCGCCATCTGGCTCTCCAGAGCTCCACCCTGTTCCAGCCTCTGCATGCGGCTACACTCGGGGTTGCTCTGCGGGGTGACGGCCAATGCCGAACCGGGGAAGCTCAGGGTGTTGGCCTGAGGGATGCAACTTCCTCTCACGCCCAGGAAGTGTCCGTAGACCTCCGTCTGGAGCGGCGAGAGGCCGGGGTGGGAGGAGGGAGAGCTCCGAGAGCCGTTGATGTAGGCAACCAGCGAGGTGGGCGAGGTGCGGATGATGGAGTTGAAGTCGACGCCCATCACATCGGAGAGGGGCGACATGGAGAGGGCTCTCTTTTTGGAGCGGGACGACAGGCGAGGACTGCTGGCGTCGCCTCCAAACAGGTAGGAGGGCAGGGAGGCGGAGTTGCTGGTGGCCCCGGACATGGCAGTGCCAGAGGGGAGGCTAAGCTGCTCCGCCCCCTCGCTGGGCTGGGCTGACCCCTGCTGGCAGGACCCCAGGGGCGGGAGGACCCGGTAGCTGTAGGGCCAGTCCTGCCGGCCACTCAGTACGGACTGGGTCTCAGCAAGGCTGAGAGTGGTGGAGGCCAGGGATTCACGGGAGAGAAGAGACCTGAGAGACACAACATCAGACGTCACTCTCCACCACTCTCCATCAACCTCAACAACTAAAACATAAGCTGACAATAATATCATTACTGTCATTATATCATTATTTGATTTTTTTCTTATCCTGTTTTATTATTATGTCACATATACTGTATGTTCCATGTTTGCTCCTTTATGCCATAGTGAATTCTGTGTTTGTATATCTTGCATAGCGATTAAAACAGATTCAGATTCTGATTAAATGAGCAAACGTCCCCCCCCCCCTAAATAAACACACTTATCTATAGTCACTTGCTCAAACCCCAGAGCTGGGGGATCGTATGTTTCGTCTCACCTGCCCTCGCTGTAGGGCACCACCAGGCCCTGGTTGTGTGGAGCCCCGGAGCTGGAGGTGTGGGCCAGGGCCAGGGCTGTAACTGGGTAGTGGGTCTGGTTCTGAACCACCATGGGGCTACTGGTCACCCTGAGGTTGGCCCCAGCCGGGTGGCCGAACACCTGCATGTCAGCCCTGGTGACTGGAGGACCTGCAAGAAAACACAAAAGTCTTTACATGTAAATACTTCACAAGAATGAGACTGTATCATACAGTTATTGTGAAGTTCTTCTTAAACGTTGCGGTAAGGTTAATCATCAACCAAAAGCCAAATGTGGTCATTACCCGGTATCTTGAGGAATAAAGCCCTTTCTCTCAGAGTCCTTCAAGTCCTTTCATGGGTGGTTGCTTGTGACAAGAGTCTAATCAATCAAAGACTGCAAGTTTTAGAACTACATCTACACTGCCCAATTTCCTTGATTATGAAACCAAGCTTTTCAAAGCAAATTACAGACTAGAGTACACACTCCATACAGGAGCTCTAATGGTGTTCTAACGGCAACTAATGCTTCAACTTTTCACAGTCTGTACATCTCCGATGTGATTGTTTGGCAAAGCTGTATACTCTTGTAATTCCATCACAAACACACACAACTTGTTGGACCAACACAAATCCCACAGCAAACACTGAATAGTATTTTTCCTCTGTTTTCAATGGAAACTTATGAATACCTGAATTCCCTCTAACCAACAAGACGCTTTCTGCTCTGTTAATTACTAATGAGATTTTCTGTCCTTCCTTTTCTTTTCCATTGATAATTTAGGGACAAGCTTTCTGCTTGGTTACCTATCAATAAATGAGAGAGCAAGCGAATTGGGAGGAGAGGCAGGGAGTCTTGGAGGGCAGCTCAGAGAGGAGGCGGGGTGGGAGGAGAGGCAGGGAGTCTGGGAGGGCAGCTCAGAGAGGAGGCGGGGTGGGAGGAGAGGCAGGGAGTCTGGGAGGGCAGCTCAGAGAGGAGGCGGGGTGGGAGGAGAGGCAGGGAGCCTGGGAGGGCAGCTCAGAGAGGAGGCGGGTGGGAGGAGAGGCAGGGAGCCTGGGAGGGCAGCTCAGAGAGGAGGCGGGGTGGGAGGAGAGGCAGGGAGCCTGGGAGGGCAGCCCAGAGAGGAGGCAGGGTGGGAGGAGAGGCAGGGAGCCTGGGAGGGCAGCTCAGAGAGGAGGCGGGGTGGGAGGAGAGGCAGGGAGCCTGGGAGGGCAGCTCAGAGAGGAGGCGGGGTGGGAGGAGAGGCAGGGAGTCTGGGAGGGCAGCCCAGAGAGGAGGCGGGGTGGGAGGAGAGGCAGGGAGTCTGGGAGGGCAGCTCAGAGAGGAGGCGGGGTGGGAGGAGAGGCAGGGAGCCTGGGAGGGCAGCTCAGAGAGGAGGAGGGGTGGGAGGAGAGGCAGGGAGCCTGGGAGGGCAGCTCAGAGAGGAGGCGGGGTGGGAGGAGAGGCAGGGAGCCTGGGAGGGCAGCTCAGAGAGGAGGCGGGGTGGGAGGAGAGGCAGGGAGCCTGGGAGGGCAGCCCAGAGAGGAGGCGGGGTGGGAGGAGAGGCAGGGAGTCTGGGAGGGCAGCTCAGAGAGGAGGCGGGGTGGGAGGAGAGGCAGGGAGCCTGGGAGGGCAGCTCAGAGAGGAGGCGGGGTGGGAGGAGAGGCAGGGAGCCTGGGAGGGCAGCTCAGAGAGGAGGCGGGGTGGGAGGATCGTACATGTGTTCGCGTGTAGTTTTCGGAACTGACTGAAGTGTTTTAATGAAGCGGCGGAGAGAGATTGTCATGCAATTTGTTGATATGTGCAACAGAAAAAGTTTTATAATCCCAATTCTGCGGTTACATATTGGTAGGCATGTTTTAACGGTTTCTTGACATTATTTAATATGTCCCAATTGTCCCCGACTAAACCTATGTTTATGGCAAGTCTTAAGCCTACATGACACACAGTAGGGTAACTCTACCTTTAAAACCACTATCACCACCAGAGCATGTATGATTGACAGCTGCTGCCACCGTTGCCGGGGACAACTGGAGGACCGGTGTCTGACGAGGGGGGTGGGAAGTCGTCATCAAGCCAGGCTGCTTCCCATTGGTCAACACCTGCCTTCGAAGGCTCAGAGCAGGAAGATGGACAGGACTTCCTGTCTGGGCCCCAGGCCCCAGGAAGTGGGCCCCCTTGGGCACCCCAGAAGAGGGATTCAGGCTGGCACAGCGTCCAGGGGACAGAGAGACGCGGGCGGGCAGACGTACGGTGGGGCGCTGGTGCCCTGGGATCATGCCTAGGGACGGGTGATCTCCGGAGGGAGAGACCAGGAGCTGACAGCCCTTCCCGTTCATGTCTGAGGTACGGCGACTTAACAGGTGCTTTGGTGAAGCGCTTCGAATCGGTCCGCTGTGCTCCTAGTCCGAACGGTCATGGAGACAGAGCGGAGGAGGTGGAGGAGAGAACATGCGACTGATCCTCGAAGGTTTACCTCCTCTGAACCATCTGAAACTAAATAATGTACACAGGCTGGTTACAGTTCATGAGACGTGTAGGAGAGTATTCAGTGAACACATTAGTGTATTGTATTAGCAGGTGCAGCCATTTAACAGAGAAGGAGAACTTGAACCTACACTGAGCTACACCCATCCCCAGATAAATAAATAAAATACACCAGACTAGAAAAGTGGAATGAGATAAAGTATATTTAACAATACTGCATAGATAACCCCAAGGAAAGTACCATATGTTGATACAGTAAAGCAGAAATTAAAGAAACTCTGTATTCTATCAAAGGTCTCGTCTATATAAAGCGCTTGTAAGATAAGTGACTCACGTAATTATTGTGACATGAAACAATGAAATAAATCTGTGAAAAACCCAGATTTACTGTGCGGCCAATACATGCCGTTGCTAAATTACGATGAGCAACAGAGTACAAGAAATGAGTTTAAGAAGTTCAACCGCTCTGCTGGGAGATAAAATAACTTTCGCTAAATGTTTATAATCACACCATTCAATAAAAGTTATAAAACGACTGTTTCTACTCGCAAAGTCGCTACCAATGTCCTCACCTGGAAATTCGTCTGCCTCAAATCAACAACATTAAGCAGCTCTGGCATTTTTTAAATAAACTCCACTTCGGGTTTTAGTAGTTAAATCCTGCTGATCTCAATAGACGACGGGAAAAAGTTTTCAGCATGACTGAAATGTTGATAAAGGACTGTCTGCCATGTCAGGTATGTCTGTCCAGTCTGCCCACTGCAGGAATCCCCGCAGTTTGAAGGGGGTCTGACTCCAGTGGTGCTCCTCTAAGCAGGAGGATCTTTACCCCCCTGAGTGATGGACTGCTGAGAGATAAGCTGCTGCCTTATATGCTAATGTTAAAACAAGACAGTTTTTAGTCACAGCAAACCTTGTTCAGAGTTAATTATTAACCAATATGTTGGTTTCACAGTTGTTGCCTATATTGTTTAATTATTAGGATTGCAGTATGAGAAAAAAAAAGGATTGCGTGTTTGAGTGTGTAGGTCTGTGTGTTTGTGAAACGGACAGAAAGACTGGCGAGGGGGATATTATGCACATGTAACATATACTTAACCTTCATGTGAGTTGCACTTTATTCAGATAATGTTCTAAGTTATACACCCTTATCTTGTGTAGGCCTGTGATTGCTGCGGCAAATGATGGACTTGATCTGTCATTTTGGCTGAGCGCTCTTTCCCATTTATCCAACACTACATGGTGTACCGGTAGTATTATGGGTGATTGGCCATCCTATATACTAGTAGCGAGATTTGATATTTTATTTTTTGAGAAGAAAGAAGTTTTAACAGCAAATCTCTCGTCGCTTTCCCTAAAGCGTCTTTGAACTCCTCTGAAGCCTGGCACTCACAGATATAAGCTGGTACTGCCAATCTACAAGTGTCCCCACACACTTTCACCCAGAGTAGGGAGCACAGCTCCCCCGTCCTCCCCCCGCAGTCCCACACAGTTACACCTGCATTCTTAAGCACGACCCGCTGGCTGCGTCAATGTTTGCACGCAGATCGTGCTCCGGGTTGGCATGGCAACCGCTGTGTTTACACTACAGTATAGGGGGGCAAGGCTAGTGCGAGCTGGCACACTGCTGCTCTCAGACTCTAGCTGAAAATAAACACATAAAACGATGGAGAAAAAAACATTCTGTACATAAGGAAGTGTGTCTGAACTCATCCAGTTCCAAGACAGCTGTACGAAAGCAAGATGAAGCATCATTTGACAACAAAAATAGTCAGAACTAGATGCTTGATGGGGGAAATGTGCCGAGCATTTTGGGCGTTTTTCGTCATGAAATTATTATATTTAATTATATATTAGAATATAAAAATATTTTGATATTTATCCGTTTTTCAGACATTGACTATCATTGGTTTGTTGACCCACCTGTATTACCCTAGAAGACCACTGGTGGGGCCACGGCCCACATTTTGGGAAACGCTGTGCAAGAACAGTTCCACGTGTTTGATACTAATAAACTAGTTACTTATCTCTACAACCTAATGTATTTTTACTCTTGGCGTACATTCATGGTGACGTTTGATAACAAATTAAATTAATTAAATACAAATGGATCTTTTGAGCCCATACTAGTTGACATGACATGCAACGGCTTAAAACAGTGACAAAAACCTTTGATGACCTCTGGTGGTTATTAAAAAACGAGGCATGTTGTTCTAAACTCTCGCTCATCACAAAGAAAAAAAAACACGAATCACGTGGCTTTAGTGACATGTTGCCGTTACAGATTTTACATGAATGTTCTCCAAAGACTGTAAAAGAGGCTTACTGTGCTTTAATAAGCCTACTAGAGCCTTCAGCATGAGCTAAAAAGACCAGGAACACAGAGTGTTTTTCAGGATAGTGTGAAGTGTTTCCATCTTACCAGCAGGGGTTAGTGTAAGTACACCAGTGAACAAGGTTGCCACCAGTCTCTAATAGCAACCAAGGACATCTGATTTTTAGGGGTTGAGGCATACCTAATGCCTATTAAAATGCATGAAAGGCCAATGTTTGGAACTTGCGAAGGTCATCTAGATGTGACAGAGTGCTGTTTACATGATTATGAAGAGGCACAATATCCGTGCTGGGCGTGTAGGTCCCCCAAGCAGACGATCCTCTACCGGTCCTACTGTGATTTGGCCTCTCCTTCCCCCTGGCTAAGCTAGTCACGGTGTGTTTGCAAATGTCAGAGTGGGGTGGGAAGTTGCAACACTTGCAAGGCTGGGGGCACAACAACAACAACAACAGCCACACTAACAGCGTAGAAGCCTTGTCTGAGACGCTGCCAGACACACCTACCTCCGTGTTTGTGCTCCTGATAGATCATATTTTGGAGCTCGGTCCTGAATCATTTAGGTCACTGAGAAACAAGATGTCATGTTTTTTTTCTTGTTTTTTTTTTGTTGCCTCTGGATGTTTTTCCTCCCAAGCTGTTCAGATTCTGCATGCTGACTGTAAAGTGAGGAGCACACATAAACCATCTATATGAACTAGTGCAGTTCAGGTCTGTTTCCTCTGTTATGGACTTTTCTGTTCATCTCACTGAAGTTCGAGGAATCTGTGTATCTCTCTGTGTATCTGGACTATTTCAAGGGGTTAACCCTAATTTATATGAACGTAATTTGGACTGAATACAGTATGGGGGGGTGTGGCAATCGAGGGCTATGTGTGTGTGTGTGTGTGAGTCGGGACAGGACGAGATGAAGGGTGGGGGTGGGGGTGGGGGGGGGGGGGGGTGAGAAATGGAGAGACTGAAGAGAAGAGAAGCAGAAATGAGACCTTTGATTGGCCCGTTAAGAGTTTCTGCAGATCTACATTTGCCAGATTAATGCACTTTCTAGCTCTTCTACCACTCAGAGGGAATCAATTTCCCTTCTTGATGACACTAGCAGCACTTCCAACAGTGGTAAAGCACCTCGCTCGTTCCCTCCCATGCCAGCAAGAAGGATCATGGGTGATTTTTCTCCGAGTTATATTACAATAGTCACTTAAGGTAATGCATGTCCTCCTGCTGGTCTTGTCATTAATCCACATTTGATTTTTCTAATGACAATCCCAGTCAAACAAGAGGTTATCGAGGGCTGACTCAACCCTTTTAGTCCTGCCAGAGAGAGAGAGAGTACGCAGGGGTGAAGAGGGAGAGAGAGAGAGAGTACGCAGGGGGGAAGAGGGAGAGGGAGAGAGTACACATGGGTGAAGAGGGAGATAGAGAGAGAGTACGCAGGGGGGAAGAGGGAGAGGGAGAGAGAGAGAGTATGCAGGGGTGAAGAGGGAGGGAGAGAGAGAGAGGTGAGTATGCAGGGGTGAAGAGGGAGAGAGAGAGAGAGTACGCAGGGGGGAAGAGGGAGAGGGAGAGAGAGAGAGTATGCAGGGGTGAAGAGGGAGAGAGAGAGTACGCAGGGGTGAAGAGAGAGAGAGAAAGAGAACGCAGGGGTGAAGAGGGAGAGAGAGAGAGAGTATGCAGGGGTGAAGAGGGAGAGAGAGAGAGAGTACGCAGGGGTGAAGAGGGAGAGAGAGAGAGTACGCAGGGGTGAAGAGGGAGGGAGACAGAGTGAGTACGCAGGGGTGAAGAGGGAGAGAGAGAGAGAGAGAGAGTATGCAGGGGTGGAGGGAGAGAGTGAGTATGAGAAAGAAAGAGGTATAGAGAGAGTGTGTACGAGAGACAAAGAGGTTGAGAAAGAGAGTGTGTACGAGAAAGAAAGAGGTAGAGCGAGAGTGTGCATGAGAGAGAAAGAGGGAGAGGTGATTAACATTATCAATCTGCTGGAACTGTCTTCCAAAAGCTATTACATTCTCAGAGGAGTCATCAACATAGTTGTACTGTACACACCAAGCACAGCTGACTGCATTGGAAAAACAAGCCTTGTGTGTTTTTAAAACAAGTTACCCCTCTTGGAATTGTGTGCAGTCGTCAGACAGTGTTTGCGTGTGTTCTCGTGTGTGTTTGCGCGCAGTTTGTCAGAAGCGTCGGACAGCATTTTCGTGTGTTCTCGTGTGTGTGTGTGCCGTTCTTCAAAATCGTCAGCGCTCTTGATCTGTTTGATCATGTTGTCATACATCATAATCCTGACAGGGATGAGTGGAGAGACAGAGTGATGGTGCCGGAAATGTCTCATCCTATCATCCACTGAGATCCATCAGTCTCACTCAATCAATCACTCACTCACTCGCTTACTCACTCACTCACATCACTCACTTCCACCTCACTTACTCACTCACACACTGACCCTCCCTCCCTCCCTCCCTCCCTCCCTCCCTCCCTCCCTCCCTCCCTCCCTCCCTCCCTCCCTCCCTCCCTCCCTCCCTCCCTCCCTCCTCCCTCCCTCCCTCCATCCCTCCCTCCCTCCCTCCCTCCCTCCCTCTTTCCCTGCCGAGCCCTCCTTCCCTCTTTCTTTCCCTCCCTCCCCCCTCACCCTCCCTCCCTCTCTCCCTCCCTCCCCAATGACCTTTGAAACAAAAGATCCTCTGGACAGCTGTGAGGACTGAACAAATGGCAGGAAATGCAGGTGCGTCTCTCGTTTTCTTCACAAGTGTGTTTTGCCACTGTTGTCTTTTTGAACAGGAATGTTCTAGTAAAAGCTGCTGACATGACAGCTCTGTGTCGAAAACAGCCGGTGGGCCAAAGGCTGCTTCTTCATTTCAGCATGCCTTCAGGAGTCAGGCCTAGGGATGTCGTGCTCCAGGCAGCCTCTCTCTTTCTCTCTCTCTTTTTCTCTCTCCCTCCCTCTTTCTTTCTCTCCATGTCTCATTATTCTCCCCTCTAGCTTGCTCTCCTCTTTCAGTTTTTTCTCCTCTTTGCCCCCTTTCTTTTTTTTATCTTCTTACCTCTCCCTTCTTTCTCCTTGGCTCAGCTCTCCCATCCTCTTCAATCTCTCTATTTCCCAATCTCTATCCCCGCCCACTGTCTTTCCCACCCCCCCTTTCTCTCTCTCTCTCTTTTCTCCACTCTTCTCTCCCCCCCCCCCCCCCCCCCCACTCTTGCCCCGCCGGTGCACTCCCCCCCCTGCCCCCCCCCCCTCCCCCCCCTCCCCCTCCCCCCCTCCCCCCTGACTGCCTTTGCAGGTCTGAACATCTCTATTCTGGGACCACTAAGATGCCTCACGTGGAGTGTTCACATCCTGCAGCCTGCCAGCCAGTTAGCTGGAACACGCTGTGAGAACACTCAGAGAGCTGCGGATGGAACAGGGTTGAAGGACACTTCAACCACAAAACAGGAAACAGCACCCCAAAAAAATGTACAAAATAAACCCTCAGAGGAGTATTGAAAGTCACAAACACATTTGTAAACAAATCATCTTATGGCGGGAATCTCATTGTCCTTTTCCGTTATTTTTTCTTCTTTTCTTTTGTGAAAGGTCTCCCGAGAGTGATTTCCGAGCCGTTGTCTCGTCTGGCGCCCCGTGAGTTTTGTTTACTGTTGCCGTGAGAAGGGAAGATGGAGTTTGAGCTCGCTGACGAGACAGACCTGTCTGCCCCGGCTGGGCTGTTGTGAATTCATCAACGTCAGGAAACTAGCAGGTTTAGTTCCCCTTCGCTCTTTCAACAGGTTCCCCCCCCCTTCCTGTTATTCTAGCCACCTTTTATATGTGGAGAACCTCAATGGGTTCCAACCTCCTTTCAAAAGGGTGCTGTCAGATCCCCTCTTGACGGAAGAGGTGAACACCAGTTTTCCCTATTTTCCCGCTCTCCATTTCAGGCAGGCTGAAGGTGAAGGGCGACCACTCTTCCTAATAACCAGTGCGCACATCAAAACACTTCACTTCAAAACAGTATTTTCTTCTCACAGACAGCACTTATCTGGGGGCCTTTTTTTACAACTTTTTTGTACCCTTTTTGAATTATGCATGACCTCTTTCGGCCAAAGAGCAGATCAGCATGCAGAGCTGTGAGAGTCTAGAGCCAAGCAATCTGGACTTTGCATCTTTTACTAACTGTGCTACAGCATTCATTTAATACTCATGTAAGAGCCTGATACAATAAAGCACGGCCCTCTTTAGCCTTTATGGAGAGAAGGACTCTTAGACTGTAAGTCATTAGCATGGAGGGGTGTGAACTGCTTCATAATGCACCTATTAGCAACGGCTCCAGAGGAATGGCTGGATGATGGGTCGTGTGGTGAAATGGAACTATGAGTGTGGTGGAGAGAGAGCGAGGGTGGTGTCCAGAGCGTTGGATCCAGGAGGAGTTTTCTGCTAGTGCTGACGTGTAGCACAGTCTCTGAGATCAGGTTCTATGGTTCCCTAGCTCTGGTCCTCTATTTGTCCGGTTCCCTAGGTATCTGGTTCTTCGAGTCTCTACTTTCCTGATTGCTGGTCCTCTAGTTGTCTGGTTCTCTAGTTTCTGGATATCTGGTCCTCTAGTTGTCTGGTTCTTTGATTCTCTAGTTTTTTGGATCTCTGGTCCTCTAGTTGTCTGGTTCTCTGAGTCTTTAGTTCTCTGGATCTCTGGTCCTCTAGTTGTCTGGTTCTCTGGTTCTCTGGTCGAGGAGGGTCATTAGCCCTCGCTTGGCACCTCCTGGTCGGCTTCTCTCCACATTCGTCTTCATTAAGGAGGCGATGCCTGCCTCCTCTCTCCCAGCAGATGGTCGTTAACACCACCCCCCCCCCAAGCCCCCGCAAGCCTGCGTGCCCCCCTGCACCTCCACCCAGAGGTCACCTGTCAGCCCCCACCAACACCTTGGAACCCTGGGAGAGGACAGAGGGACCAGAACCAGAGACACCAACCTGACGAACCACCTGACCAGGACACCAGCTAACTTCCTCACTGATTCTCTGAACAACATTGAAAACACCGTCAAACCGCACAGTTAGTCAGGGAACATTTACACACACATTTACATTTAAATGTATTCATCTAGCAGAACGCTTTTATCCAAAGCGACTTACAGTAAGTGCAGGGACATTCTCCCTGAGGCAAGTAGGGTGAAGTGCCTTGCCCAAGGACACATCTCGTAGCCACAGCCGGGATTCGAACTCACAATCTTCCACTCATGAGGCCAACGCCTTAACCTGCTGAGCCATCTGACTCCCTCTCAACGTTGTTTCCCTGCCTCTCTCCAACGTCACGCACCGCATCGTGCGTTGTCTGGGACGAGGGTCACCTCGAAGTGTTCCCGCCTCCGCCTGAGATGCTGCTTTGTTGCCACGGTGACCGGCACCAGGCTGCGGTGGTCCAGACCGGCTGGCTCGCGGCTCTTCTCCGGTTCTGGGGGGGGGGGGGTTGGTCAGCTGTGATTTGTAAAGCAGTGCATTCAGGTTTGGGCCTCAAGATGAGTAATGTCAATATTATCTGTATTCCTGTCAGAAACGAGATCATCAGTGGCTTCGCCAGGAGCCACGAAGGATCCCAATTACTGCTGAACCCCCCCCCCCCCCCCCCCCCACCACCACCACCCCCCTCTGCCAGAGAGCGGCGTGGCTGGGGAAGCAGGCCGCTATCCATCATCATCACATTCATTATCCTGCAGCAGACGCAGGTGTCTTCCAACTCCCCAGCTCCACACCATTAGACTGACTGAATGACTGTTCAAACGACCGGCTTACTGCTGACTGATTGTTCAAGTGATTGGCCGACCGACCGTGCTCTACAAAGGACTGTCTGACTGATTGACTGTTCAAATGACTGGCTGGCTGGCTGGCTGGCTGACCGTCTGACCGTGAACTGATTGACACATCTACCCTACAAGATCACACAGTACATACTGTGGGTGTCATCAGGAAATAAGTCTCTCATCCAATAGGTGCCAGCCAGTCTGATGCCGTTAGCTATGTGTCTGGGAGCCAGCCAATGGCTGTGCAGCGTGTGCTGAATAATCTTCACGTTAGAGGTCAAGGGTCACTCCAGGAGAACGCTGCCTGTCTTGTTGTCCCGTCCTCTTCATCCTCTGCTGTCAGGGTAATGAGTGTGACAGACAGACAGCCCTTTATGAGGAAGAGGGACCCACAGTACAGTATAGTAAACACACACACACTCACACACACGCACACACTCACACCCCACGCACACACTCACAAACACGCACACACGCACACACTCACATACGCTCACACACACGCACACACATACACACACACACACACTCACACACACACACAAACACACTCACACACACGCGCTCACACACTCACACACGCTGCAGGTATATACTTGATCAAGGCCGCAGAACACACACACA